>JBBBDQ010001697.1:2105000-2372500 GCA_037127315.1 Ascarosepion bandense
CAATACACGGGCGGATGGTGGATTTATATAATTGCAGGATAGATTCAGGCGGAAAGAATTTCCGGGCCCTGCACAGAGAGCCGACTTTCATAGCAGCGGATTTAGCAATGGATTCGACGTAGTCATTCCACTTGAGGTCCGCTGAAAGTGTCAGGCCAAGCAGGCGTAGTGTTTTACTCTCTGGGAGGCAAGCCTGTTCCATGCTAATGGGAGGAAGGTGCGGTTGTCTGTGGTGGTTAATTGACAGCAGCTTCGTTTTGGAAGAATTGAATTTTACGAGCTATTTCCTACCCCAATCCACCACGGATTGGAGGTCATTTTTAAGCTCAGCCGCGAGGTTCGCCTTATCATCAACATCAGATTTTTGATCGAGGCGAGCGTAAACTGTGGTATCATCGGCATACATGCCTACTTGTGATCTTATGGCATCGGGGAGATCATTGATGTAGATTAGAAAGAGCGTGGGACCTAGGATAGAGCCTTGGGGGACAGCCGTGTTTGTAGGGTAATTCTGGCAGGCATGTCCGTTTAAAACCATCTTCAGTATGCGGTTAGAGAGGAATGACTGGATTAAGTCCAACAAAAGTCCAGTAATGCCGTAGCTTCGCAGTTTCCGTAGAAGGCCGGGATGCCATACTCTGTCGAATTCTTTAGAGATATCCAAGGCGAAAATTCGCGGTTCACCATTCTTGTCGAGAGCCTGGTATAACCCGATTTTATCACTTATCGATTGTCGATATTTATCGGGGGAACCTCGACACAAAACCTAGCTAAGAACACTCGCAGACGCTTATAGTACAACTGTGTAAATTTTCAAGAAAATCGGTTCAGCCGTTTTGGTGTCTATAGGTAACGGACGCACACACACACACGCACACACACACTGACAAAGTTTCATTTATAAATAAGTTTAGATGAGTGTGATCTAATTTGTTTGTTTGTTTGTTTTTTACAAGAAGAAAATGATCAGTGGAAGATGTCAGAATCTGTTTCTGACCTTAGGTCCCTTGTTGAGAGGCAGAAGGAAATGTGTATGAAACAGAAATCTAAAGAGATAATAATAATAATAATAATAATAATAATAATAATAATAATAATAAGAAGAAGAAGAAGAAGAAGAAGAAACAATAGACCACCTAATCTCAGGCTGTTCTGTACTTGCCCCAAATGAATATAAAAATCGCCACGATAGAGTTGGGCAATATTTACATTGGGCAATGTGCAAACATTATGGAAAATCTGTAAACAAACACTGGTATGAACATCACCCAGCACCGGTTACAGAAATAGAAGATGTAACCATTCTATGGGATTACACCATCTACACAGACAGAAAAATTGAAGCAAACAGGCCAGACATTATTGTTAAAAACCAGAAGGAGAAAACTTGTCTATTAATTGATATGGCTTGTCCAGCGGATTGTAACATAGAAATCAAGGAATTTGAAAAACTGTCAAAATATAAATACCTGGAAATTGAAATAGAAAAAATGTGGAAATTGAAAACAAGAGTTGTGCCAGTGATAGTAGGTGCACTTGGAATGATAAAAAATGGAACAAAATAACACATTGAAAGAATCCCTGGAAACCCCAGCTTAAGAGATATACAAAAAATTGTCTTATTAAGTACAGCCCACACACTAAGGAAAACTTTGTCTATGTAACGCTAGGGATGATAGGGGAGATAGAAAAACATGAATTGGAGTCATAACAACACGCCACGACCTGCCTTAGGTCTCCCCGCAGACTTGGTTGGTAGTGAGACCAAAGCAGAAATCGAAATATGATGAAAAATGACGTAATAATAATAATAATAGGTCCTACCCTTTTCCTGATCTACATTAACGATCTACCCGATGTAATCAGATCCCAAGTTGGCATATACGCTGACGGTACTACGGTTTACTCTCGCTTCGATCAAAAACTCTGAATCTTTTATTTTGTCTACGGGGGCAAACTTCGCATTCTGTTGCCCATGTCTGAGGATATCTTGTCTAGATCTTTTTTCTTAGTACTTCTGTCACTCTTTCTCATAACTTTCCTCCTATGTACCCCCACTGCAAAACAGTGGCAATAAAAAGCCTTGCTTGGGGCGATATGATTATAAAAGGATTCTATACTATTATAATGTGGATATAAAGTGGGGTATCAATTCTACATTACAATCAATATTTAAATTGATCCCTCATTTTATGACCACAAGCATCCTTCTCTTACCCACTTCCTGACACCCCCTATAACCTGACACTCTTTCTCAAAACTTTCCTCCTACGTAACCCCCTGCAAAACAGTGGCAATAAAATGCCTGGCTTGGAACGATATGACTATAAAAAAAAGTTTTATACAATTAAAAGGTGTACATAAAGTGGGGGATCAATCTTATATTACAATCAATATATAAATCGATCCCTCACTTTATGGCCACAATAATCCTTCTCTTATCCACTTATAAATGGAATTTTGACACCCCCATATAACCTGTCACTCTTTCTCATAACTTTCCTCCTATGTAACCACTTGCGCACCAGTATCAGTAAACTTCCTTGCTTGGGGTGATATGATTATAAAAAAAATATGCATCTAAACTTATTTATAAATGGAACTTATTCTGTGTGTGTGTATGTGTGTGTGTGTGTGTGTCCGTTACATATAGACTCCGAAACGGCTGAACCGATTTTCTTGAAGATGTACACAGTTGTACTATAAGCATCTGCGAGTGTTCTTAGCTAGGTTTTGTGTCGAGGTAGCCCCGATAAATATCGAAAATCGATAATCGAAAAAATCCGGTTATAGAAGGAGTGGTCCGATTTTAATCAAATTTGATACACTCATAGACAAAGACATAAGAAACGATATTCAGAAGTTTCAAGGTTGCAGTTCTTACAGTAGTGCAGAAAATCGATAATATATATTATCAATTTTCTAAACTACATATATATATATATATATATATATATATATATAAAAGGCAAAATGTTTGAGTGTGTATTTTTTCAGCCCTTTTGCTTCGGGTTTGGCTCTAAGTAGGTACAATTGTAGTTCTTAGTCAGATGAAGGACCGAGGGCGGTCTGAAATATAAAATACAATAATAAAAATAAACAAATACTGTCCAAAAATACTTTTTTAAATTCAAAACTTTTAATATTCTTTCCTATATATATATATATATATATATATATATATATATATTATCGATTTTCTGCACTATTGTAAGAACTACAACCTTGGAACTTCTGAATATCGTTTCTTATGTCTTTGTCTATGAGTGTATCAAATTTGATTAAAATCGGACCACTCCTTCTATAACCCGATTTTTTCGATTATCGATTTTCGATATTTATCGGCGGTATCTGGACACAAATCCTAGCTAAGAACACTCGCAAACGATTATAGTACAACTGTATAAATTTTCAAGAAAATCGGTTCAACCGTTTCGGAGTCTATAGCTGACGGACACACACAGAGACACACACACACAAACAAAGTTCCATTTTAAAAATAAGTTTAGATTAGATTTCTGAAACCTCTGCACAATTAAACGACCCTTGTGGGACATCAAAGTTAATGTTCTTGCATTTCTTAGTCCAAGCCTAGCGACTGTGAAATGATACAGATTTTTGACAATGTAAAATTATCTTAATCTGGTCAGGTGGTATGCTACTGAAGCTCTTAGCAAAACGTCACGCTTCCAGAAGTTCTTTATCTTTGATGTCTTATTTTAGGATTAAATGGTTCAGTTTGTCAGCTAAATGTCATACGTGATACACACTTGGAAGACCATGTCTCGAAAGAGGCTTGACTGACTGGGCAGAAGATGATCCCGCAGTAGGTTGCCATTGCTTTCTGCGGTAGACTGGTTGCCGACCAAGGCTATAGAACCCAATCTGTCCTGTTATTTGACTCATTACTAAAAGGGAAAAAGATGTAATAATATTATTAAGTAATAATTAGTGGGGGATCAGTTTATTACTTCATATCAATATAGAACTGATCCCCTACTTTATGTCCAGTAGTAGTTTTAATTATGTTTCCAACTATTATATTCAGTCAGTCAGTTGTGCCATTCGTGATACAGGCTTTTGGCGATCATGTCTCAAAAGAGACATGACTGACTGGACAGAAATTTATCCCGCAGTAGGTTGCCATTTCTTTCTGCGGTAAACTGGTTGCCGACCAATGCTATAGAACCCAATCTGTCCTGCTCTGATCCGAGCAATCGGGGAACCGAGTTGTCCGGTATGCTTTTGTCATAAATTTTATGAAACCAAGAGATGCATTTCACTTGTTGCTTTCCATTGGTTCCCTTGCTATATCCTAGTCACCCTGGGTAAGGTTGTAAATTCTAAAGAGGTAGGCATAAATCGGGATGATGGGCTTATGTTCATCCCGAATAGTGATGGCCCCTTGACTTTGAAAATACAGAAGAAAATCATTAAGGCTTTCAGTCGGTTAGGATTCAAAATAGAAATCGCATCCAATTTAAAGATAGTAAATTACTTTCAACCTCAACAATAATTCCTTTAAACCATAAAATACAGACAATGAAATCCCTAGCTATATCAATATTAATTCTAACTACCCGAGCGCCATTATAAAACAAATACCAAAGACGGTTAAGATTAGAATAAACCTATTATCCTCTAACCTTAGAATCTTTAGGAATAATAAAAAAACTATATGATAAGGCTCTCCAGAATAGCGAATATAAAGGAAAATTAACGTATTGAATACCCATTAAGAATCCGGAATCGCTAAAGGCCAAAAATAAACATAAGAAAAGGAAAATTATATATATATATATATATATATATATATATATATATATATATATATATATTTAATCATCTCACCCCAAGCAAGGCATTCCACTGCCACTATTGCGCATGGGGCTACATAGGGGAAGGTAAAGAGAAGGAGTGGTTAGACATAGAGAATGTCAGAAGAAAGGTGACAGATGAGTAAGGATAGCGAGGATGAGGGTTAGGCAGATGGGAAGAGTGCTTGATAGAATGGGAGCAGGTTAGTGTGTTAGGAGGTGTCTATTGACCTTACATTTAAACTCCTGGAGATTGTAGCCGTCGGGGAAGCAATCGTTTGGAAGAGAATTCCACAGTCGGGAAGTGCGAGGAAAGAAACTGTTAGAGTAGAAGTTACGGCTGCATTTTATCGGTTTCACTGTAAAAGGGTGGGATCTAGTTGCTAATCTAGTATCACGTGCAAATTCGTATTTAGGGGCACCAGTGAACTAAGTTCATCGGAGCAGAAGCCGTGAAAGTATTTATAGAAAAGACACAGGGAAGCCACGTCGCGCCGGTGGGAGAGAGACTGCAGGCGGTCTGCCAAGTCAGTATCTACTACATTACAGACCCTCCTCTGACCCTTATCGAGAAGCCCGAGGAGAACAGCAGGGGCACCCGACCAGATATGGCAGCAGTATTCAATGCACGGGCGGATGGTAGATTTGTAAATATGCAGGATAGATTTCGACGGAAAAAACTTCCGGACCCTACACAGAGAACCGACTTTCATAGCAGCGGATTTAGCAATGGATTCGATATAGTCATTCCATTTGAGGTCCGCTGAAAGTGTGAGACCAAGGAGGTGTAGTGTTTTACTCTCTGGGAGGCAAGCCTAGTCCATGCTAATGGGAGGTAGGTGAGATTGTCGATGATGGTTAATTGAGAGTAGCTTCGTTTTAGAAGCATTAAAATTTACTAGCCATTTCTTACCCCAGTCCAATATGGATTGGAGGTCTTTTTCAATCTCGGCTGCGAGGTTAGCTTTGACGCCTACACCAGATTTTTGTTGGAGGCGAGAGTAAACTGTGGTGTCATCTGCGTACAAACCTATTTGGGCTCTTATGGAATCAGGGAGATCATTAATATATATCAGGAATAGTGTAGGACCTATGATGGAGCCTTGGGGGACACCTGCCTTTGTATGGTAGTTCTGAGAGGCATGTCCGTTTAATACTACCTTCATTTTGCGGTTAGAGAGGAATGACTGGATTAGTTCAAACAAATGTCCAGTTATACCATAGCTCGGCAGTTTACATAGAAGGCCGTACTATAAACTATCAACTATTAACATTGGTAAGATCTTCTTTAAATTAATAAGTAAACATTTTCATGGAGATAATCCCCTGAGTAAGATATTCAATAGAAAAACTATCAAATTTGTTACTCGTGTATAACATTATTAGCTCCCATAATAACCAAATGTTGAAGAAGTGTAGGGAACCCGATACAGGAAATAGAATGACACCCACCACTGTAAATGTATATCTAGAAATAACTGTCCGGTTGAGTGTAAGTGTAGATCGGAAAATGTAATCTATCAAGCCACCATCTACCCTAACGAATATAAGGAGTGATATAATGTTTATATCGGAATTTCAACGGGAATTTGGAAGCAACGGCTTTATACCCACAGACACTCCTTCACCAACCCTAGTTTAAGATACCAAATAGCCGTTTCTAGAAAATACTGGGAATAAAAATAAAGTAACTTAGATCCTCAGATACAATGAGAACTCAGAGTTAAGGCTAGGACACCTAATAGCTTAAGAGAAAGGTGTAATCTATGTTTGACAGAAAAAAATCAAAATTTTAAAATTTCGAGACCAAAATATACTCCTAAAAAAACGAAGGCAGTTCATAAGTATGCGTCGCCATAGAAACAAGTATAAATTACAATAATTATCTTATTCTCGCAATCTGTCACACATTTTTTTTAATTTTTGTAAAATTTGGCCAAGCAGTTACTTCCCCACCACATACCACAACTAACTCAAGGGTCAAACCTCCCACTACCAAAGAGGAAATTACTACTAAATTCTTTCTCCTAGCCTAACCCAAATAAAACCAATGCATCACAAGCCCAGAGGTTAGTTTAGGTAAAGGAAGGTGTCCTTTACCTAAACTAACCTCTGGGCTTAGAATTTTTCATCATTCTCTATTTATAAGGGGTCGATGACATGTTGACATAGCTAGTTCCCCACTAAGTTTTATCTGAATTTACAGATAAATAAATAATTATATATGAGTTGTGATACAGCGAAACAGGCTTGTATGTGGAGGACTATATATATATATATATATATATATATATGTCAAGTCCTCAAACGGGAAGGATAATCTAACAAGATCAACTTAATATAAAATATTACGTGTTATATCTGTATACAGAGCTCAATGAATGAGATCCAGAGCCATATGATATTTATAAAGGAGAACTCAACACCGTTTAGATTGGTTATATACTAAATTCTCATATTTTATCTGACTACACTATGTTCGTTCCATTTCGGACAAATATTTTCCCGGAAAAAGCATTTCTTTAATATGAAAGGAAAACAAGTAAAAAGATACAAAAAATATAAAAACAGAGAACTTGGCGTTATCTCAGTTGGGGATCTTCAGAACATTCGAGAAGAGGTCATCATTCTTGGATATTGACCATAAAGTGCGCGTGTAATGAATAGAACAAACATATTGTGATCTGATGAAATAAGCTAATTTAGCTCATAGAAATGAATTATAATTAATAACCAATCTAAAGGACGTGTTGAGTTTTCTATTATATATATATATATATATATATATATATATATATATATATATATAAACAAGCTTTAAAAAATTTTTTTACCTCGTACGGAAAAATGAATCCCTAAATAAAATAAAGTGTTGTTCTTAAAAGAATTGAATTTTAAAAAATCGTTTGTTGCCATCATTGTTAACTACCTGATGAAACATTACTCTTTCAATGTCGAAACAAAATGTACAACTTTGTAGCAGGTTGTAGTTTTTCAGATGTTCTAACGTAATAATTATATATATATATATATATATATATATATATATATACTAGCAATATAACCCGGCGTTGCTCGAGTGCAATGAAAGCTTTAAAACTAATCCATGGTCCTGGAGCTCAGAATCTTTGGAAGTTGGCAAGAAAGACTAAAAAGCAATAGTTGTTTCCAGTTAAAGCGAAAACGTAGACTGGAAAAAAAAAAATGAATAGATGTAAGTCAAATTTTGATTTCCTGGTATCGATATCGAATAAGTTTTTTTCGTCGCAAACTGAATTTTGAAGGCTAAATAAGTCCTCTGAGTAAATGGTATCATGGCTGAGACTAAGAACTACAATAATACCTACTTAGAGCCAAACTGAAGCAAAAACTAAAATAAAAGAACTGAAAAAAATACAGACATACAGGTAGATAAATAGACAGACACACAAACATCTTGTTTTATGTATATATACATATTATCGATTTTCTGCACTATTGTAAGAACTGCGACCTTGAAACTTCTGAATATCGTTTCTTATGTCTTTGTCTGTGACTGTATAAAATTTGATTTAAATTGGACCACTCCTTCTATAACCCGATTTTTTCGATTATCGATTTTCGATATTTATCGGGGGTACCTCGACACAAAACCCATCTAAGAACACTCGCAGACGCTTATAATACAAATGTGTAAATTTTCAAGAAAATCGTTTCAGCCGTTTCGGAGTCTATAGGTAACGGATACACACAAAGACACACACAGACACACACACAGAGACAAAGTTCCATTTATAAATAAGTTTATATATATATATATATATATATATATATATATATATATATAATAACTAAATAGACTCTGTAAGTATGCAGGCCGTAAATTTATACTAAAATAAACCTCCGAAAAAACCATTAACAAACAGAACCTAAATCCGTTACAATCCGGTGTACTAAGACGTCGGATAAATGGGGAGAAAAAAAAGAAACCCACGGAACAAGAACAAAACATTCAATACTCCGCAGTAAAGAAAAAACCCCAAACGGAACCAAACATAAGAAAAAGTGCTCAATACAAAGTACGAAAAAAAGATACAATAGTAGAACAAAAACAGGCCTTTGCCCTGACGATCCGTAGTGTGAAACCGCGGTAGGTTTTGGCTTACTATAGATTTTTGTGTATATATATATATATATATGGACGTGCGTTGTGGTGCAGTAGACACCGGTTCGAACCAGTTCGAATTCTAGTTGAATTTTTTGCATTCACTTACGAGCAAGCAATCCTGGGAAAGGTATTTATCCCCCGTTTCTCCCTCCAGCTATAGGTTAAACAGCAGAACAAATTGGGTTCTCGCGTTTTGGTTACCAGTCTAACTCAGAAAGTAATGGCAACCTACTGCTGGGAAATCTACTGCAAATTCGGTCATGTTTATTTCGAGACATGATCGCCCAAGCATTTAACTGACTGATATATACATTTCCTACTTTTTCGGCGATCGTATTCCAGTCGAGTTCATTACATTTACTTATTAATATCCTTGAGAAAGATATAGATATAGGTTGAAAACGGTCTAGGAGAAGGATTGCAAACGTTTGTGGAACGCCTGGCTTGCTGTGAACCAGTTCTCTGTATTCGGGTTTGAAAAAAATTTGGTTGTTATTTTCATTTTAGCGTAATTTAAACGACAATTTATTCCTTATACTCGGTGTGGTAATTTTCTGACCGCCAATGACAAATCCTGGCAAGGTTTTAATTACTTCGCTGTACAGGTTGAAAAGATCCGGTGAGAAAACACACCCTTTGTCTTACGCCCCTTTCTATTTTTGCGTACCCGCTGAGTTCACTTCCTATCCGTACACAAGCGGTTTGTTGCCAGTATAGATTCTTGAATACCCTAACGTCTTTTCCGAAAATGTCGAGGTTGTCCTTGTGTCATACTTTGTCGAACGCCTTTGCGTAGTCTATAAAGCACAGATAAAGGTTCTTCTGCATTTGTATTCCAGTTCAGATAGCACTCTGAGTATGAATATCGCGTTCCTCGTTTGGTATCTTTAACGAAGCCACATTGTTCTTGTCTTATCTCTGGGTCGATTCTGTTGTGCGCTCTGTTCACCAGAATCCGGATGATGAGTTTTGTTATGTGGCTCATTAAACTTATTTATGCTCAATCCTTTCTTTCCACTTTCTTTTGCTAACTTCTATTGCATTTTCCTTTCCGTGTCTGCTATCAGCACTGTGTCATTGTGGCCACTAATGTCGAATCTTGGCAAGGCTTTTATTTCTCTCATAATTACTTCGCTGTACAGGTTGAAAAGATCCGGTGAGAAAACACATCCTTGTCTTACGCCCCTTTCAATTCTTGCATACCCGTAGAGTCCACCTCCTACCCGAAAGTACGAGAGCAGAAATGTCGGTCGAATCCAGCTAGTAAAACCCGACGGCTGCGCTTAAGCTTAAAACTGAGAATTGACCTCACTGGCGCTATATCCTTAATATCGAGCACTATGACGCTTACAATCAGCCAGTCGGTTAACTACCATACGAGATACACGCTTTGGCGATCATGCCTGTTTCGATTCATAACTAACTAACCAGAAAATTTTTCCGCAAGTCATCATCATTTATCCATCACACCCAATAGGTGCATAGGGCAGCAACTTTTTGTTGCTGTTTCTGTAACAAACTGATTTTTACGAAACAGGGTTGTTAGCCCTGCACCCAAGCCCCAAACCTGGAGGACCGGTGGAGGACATATATATATATATATATATATATATATATATATATATGTATATATATGTATGTATGTATATATATATGTATATATATATATATATGTATATATATATATATATATGTATATATATATATATGTATGTATATATATATGTATGTATATATATATATATATGTATATATATATATATGTATATATATATGTATGTATATATATATATATGTATGTTTGTATATATATATATATATATATATATATACCGTTACAAATGCCTATTCTAAATATGGACATGTGAGCGTCAGTGTAAAAAATAAATTTTGGATGATATTTTGAAGATCATCTATTGTACTATTTGAGTCTGACGAGCCGCAGTTGTCATCATTGCGGTGAAATATATATTACCCATTGAAATTGTAGTATATCAAAATTTTTTCTAAATTATATTAATCTGTTAAATTAAATAAATTAATTTAACATTAAGTTCTTTTGAGTTTGTATCTATCGGAATTTACCTGTATAATATACCAAGTTTTCTAACATATATATATATATGTGCAAACATTATGGAAAATCTGTAAACAAACACTGGTATGAACATCATCCAGCACCGGTTACAGAAATAGAAGATGTAACCATTCTATGGGATTACACCATCTACACAGACAGAAAAATTGAAGCAAACAGGTCAGACATTATTGTTAAAAACCAGAAGGAGAAAACTTAATTGATACGGCTTGTCCAGCGGATTGTAACATAGCAATCAAGGAATTTGAAAAACTGTCAAAATATAAATACCTGGAAATTGAAATAGAAAAAATGTGGAAATTGAAAACAAGAGTTGTGCCAGTGATAGTAGGTGCACTTGGAATGATAAAAAAATGGAACAAAACTACACATTGAAAGAATCCCTGGAAACCCCAGCTTAAGAGATATACAAAAAATTGTCTTATTAAGTACAGCCCATAACACTAAGGAAAACTTTATCTATGTAATGCTGAGGATGATAGGGAAGATAGAAAAACATGAAATGGAGCCATAACAACACGCCACGACCTGCCTTAGGTCTCCCCGCAGACTTGGTTGGTAGTGAGACCAAAGCAGAAATCGAAATATGATGGAAAATGACACAATAATAATTACATACTGACATTTGGTAGCGGTAAAGTTTCGATGTTTAAAAACCATTACCTAATAATGGCGTTTTAACACCGAAACATTATCGCTTCCAAAAAGCACTGTGTCATTATAGAAATAATAATAATAATAATAATAATAATAATAATAATAATTAGCATACGCGCACACACACACACACACACACACACACACACACACACACACACACATATATATATATATATAGATAGATAGATAGATAGATAGAGAGAGAGAGAAAGTGAGAGATATTGTAATTATGCTATATATATATATATATATATATATATATATATATATATATATATATATATATATATATATATATATATATATATATATATTTAAAAAATATATATATATATATACATATATATATATATATTTAAAAATAAAAATAAAAAATGTTTTCTCGACTTTTCAAATCGATAGTCCTTCTCTATGCCATCAAGTCGTTGTTTATATATATATATAT
Source organism: Ascarosepion bandense (assembly GCA_037127315.1). Lineage (NCBI taxonomy): Eukaryota > Metazoa > Mollusca > Cephalopoda > Sepiida > Sepiidae > Ascarosepion > Ascarosepion bandense. The sequence goes on from JBBBDQ010001697.1 coordinate 2,117,168, forward strand.
ATACAAATATGAACGTAAGTAATTTTTAAACAGTATCACTTCTCAAATTACTACTGTGTTCTTTGATAAACGAAAAAGTGCTTCTGGGATGTTGATCTGGCTGAGGACCTCTCAGTATAAAGATATATATATAATTGTAATTTTGTTATTACAATCGTTTATTTTTGCATCATTTGCATTATTTTTGCATGCAGTTTATCTATCGCACCCTGTATATATATATGCTAATAAATATACATATCCTTACGCGCAAATACCTTTGGGAAAGGTATTAATCCGTCTCTTCCCTCCAGTTATGGGTTAAATAATAGGATAGATTGGGTTCTATAGCATTGGTCGGCAACCAGTCTACCGCAGAAAGCAATGGCAACCTACTGTGGGATAATCTTCTGCCCAGTCAGTCATGTCTCTTTCGAGACATGATCGCCCAAGCGTGTATCGCGCATGGCACTAAACAGACTGACTGAATATAATAATTGGAGACATAATCAAAGTTTCTATTGGGCATAAAGTGGGGGATCGGTTTTCTATTGTTTTGAAGTAATAAACTGATTCCCCACTAATTACTACTTAATAATATAATACATTTCTTCTTTCTCTAGTTATGAGTCAAATAATAGGACAGATTGGGTTCTATAGCCTTGGCAGGCAACTAGTCTACTGCAGAAAGCAATGGCAACCTACTGCGGGATAATCTTCTGCCCAGTCAGTCATGTCTCGAAAGAGACATGACTGCCCAAGCGTGTATCGCGTATGGCACTAAACTGACTGATTATCCTATGTTTTGCGCACGTTTTTGAATTATGTTTTTGAATCAGAGTTTCTTGCATATACCACTACACAATCATGAATTATATTAATACACAAAAATTTTCAAGTTTCAGAATAATACTGTCCTTCCTCAGGTGATATTTTAAAATAAATGTTGAAACTGATTTATTGAGGAAACATAAGATGAATTCATGGTTATTTAAAAACCGAAGTGATAGTAGTTGGGGAATATGCTTGTATGTTTGTCAACATTTTCGATTTAAAATGAGAATCAGGTAACTATAAAGTTAAAGATTTGGTCGTGAAAGGAAACAAAACAGCCTGGTGTTAAAACATATATATATATATATATATATAAAACATAACATGTGTAATTATAATGACGTCTATTTTTTATATATATATATATATATATATATATATATATATATATATATATAAAATAGACGTCATTATAATTACACATGTTATGTTTTAATATATACTGATAAAAGTTTATTTTTAAACGAATTCCATCTTGCCCCCAGGTTTGTAAGTAATCCTTTGTTTTCATTTGTCCTTTATTAACCATTTGTAATAAAACCAAAGTAAGCCCTTGTTGGCCGAAAGGTTCCTTGAGTTGAGTTAATTATAATGACGTCTATTTTATTTAAAGTAATTAATTCATTCTGTGGGTACAAATCTTTGTTTGTATATATATATATATATATATATATGGATGCGTAAAATACAACTGTAAACAAACCAGTTACTGCTCTTAAATGGGCTATAATTTTACTCTATATATTTTTGTAATTGAATTTTTTATTTCCACCGTTTTTGGTATCCTGTTCCAATTTTAGGTTCCACTATTAACCTAAATTTTGGTATAGATTTAGTAAATATGAAAATATTTGTACATATATCGAACTTTAACAAAGAAACGCTATTAATAATTCAAATCGAAATTAAGCGAGTATAATATGTAAATCAGCTGAAGATTGCTGAATTGCATAAAACTCATAGTCGTGAGTAAAACATAGGATAATATATATATATATATATATATATATATATATATATATATATATATAGTTACAAAGAGCTTATCTCTTTAAGACAGAAAATTCATGCCTACTTCGAAATTTCGTGAGGACACTCTTTGCACCTATCAACACACTATCTACACCGCGTTATCGGGCAATTTACGATGAAAATCTGGTTGGGAAGATAAATTTTATCTGTAATAACCACTGAAAAATAACAACCTTGGTGCTAAATACTATCGCAATTAAACACTATATATATATATATAATAACTATTTAGACTCTGTAAGTATGCAGGCCGTAAATTTATACTAAAATAAACCTCCGAAAAAACCATTAACAAACAGAACCTAAATCCGTTACAATCCGGTGCACTAAGACGTCGGATAAATGGGGAGAAAAAAAAGAAACCCGCGGAACAAGAACAAAACATTCAATACTCCGCAGTAAAGAAAAAACCCCAAACGGAACCAAACACAAGCAAAAGTGCTCAATACAAAGTACGAAAGAAAAGATACAATAGTAGAGCAAAAACAGAAAAATCTCTGAAAAAAATATTCAATAGAAATACTATTAAACTTAGTTATTCTTGCCTTCCAAATATTGGCAAAATTATTAATAACTGTAATAAAAGAAAACCGAAAACTAGTACTACCAATAAAAACACCAATAATAAATGTAATTGTAAAGTAAAAACTGAATGTCCTTTTACAGGCAATTGCAACCAATCTAACGTAGTCTATAGTGTTAAAGTTTATAAGGATGAGCACGATAAGTATCCTAAAACGTATATAGGTGCAACGCACGATTCGTTTAAAGTTAGATTTTATAATCACAAAACCTCATTTAAAAATGAAAAATATAGACATAGTACAACCTTAGCGGATTATATTTGGAACATAAAATCTAAAATTAAAAAAGACCCCATTTTGAAATGGGAAGTAATAAAAAAAAGTACTGATTATAGTAAAGACAGTAAATTCTGTAATTTATGCAGCGAGGAAAAACTAGCGATAGCCTTATTCGAACCCGCCCATTTCTTCTTAATGCTAAGACTGAGATTTTAAACAAATGTAAGTTTCACAAATATAAATTCATTGCTTAGTGTGAGAGCTTAGTAATTGTTACTTTTTTTTTTTGCTGATATGTCTAATAAAGGTTATTTCTATATAGTTTGTTTTGCTTCTTTTGTTCTTACCCCCCCCTTCCTGTGTTGGTATGGTTCCCCCTACCTTAGTGTATATCTATTTATTTGCTTTTATGTTTAGTGTTTCAGCTTTTGCCCTGACGATCCGTAGTGTGAAACCGCGGTAGATTTTTGTGTATATATATATATATATATATATAAAGAAAAACTAAACACGTCATTTAAATTGGCTATAAATTATAATTCATTTCAATGAGCTAAATTAGCATATTTCCTCAGACCACACAATATTCGTTCCATCTGGTACAAACATTTTTACCGGAATATGGAACGAATATTGTGTGGTCTGAGGAAATGAGCTAATTTAGCTCATTGAAATGAATTATAATTTATAACCAATTTAAATGACGTGCTGAGTTTTCCTTTATAAATATCATATTGCTCTGGATAACATCCCTTGAGCTCTTTATATAGATATAACACTTCATATTTTATATTAAGTTGATCTTGTTGGATTATCCTCGTTGTTTACGGACTGGACATCTCTCTCTCTCTCTCTCTCTCTCTCTCTCTATATATATATATATATATATAACAGGCAAGCCCGTGTGCTTTGCTCGTACATTCTCGTCAAACTCTATACTTGACTCGTCTGGAGCACCCACACATAATTTCCCACCTAGAACTGAAGATCAACTGAGCAATATATATATAATCTCGTGAGAATTATATATATATATATATATATATATATATATATATATATATAAACTTTAATCCAAAAGGAAAAGCAGGTAGGTAAATCCAAAAAAAAACCGATCCTAATTAATATTAATTACATTAATATTAAATTTGATCAAGGGGGAGAGCTCAATGCAATTTATATTCAAATTACAGAGCCAATTATAAAATAAAACAAAATTCAGATGTTCAAAATCGTTGAATAGCCATTTCTACGAGAAAAAAACTCTCGCGTCCTCAGCAATGAACTTTATTTAAAAAAAACAAAAAAAAAAACTAAAAAAAACAAATGACGAAATGAACAAAGATATTATAACGGCAGAAGTCAAAAGAAATTTTTATACCGGCAGAAGTCTAAAAAGAAAAATTATTATACCAGCAAAAGTTCAAAAAATTTTTATCACCCGAAAAAACTTTTTCGGACTTCTGCCGGTATAATATCTTTGTTCATTTTGTTATTTGTTTTTTTTTGTTTTTGTTTTTTTAATAAAGTTCGTTGCTGAGGACGCGAGAGTTTTTTCCCGTAGAAATGGCTCTTGAACGAATTTGAACATCAGAATTTTGTTTTATTTATATATATATATATATATATATATATATATATATATATATATATATATAATTACAAAGTGTCCAGCTTTTTAATAAAACAGATTCATGCCAACTTCGAAGTTTTCTGACGGCACTGTTTTTTTTTGTTTTTTGTTTTTTTTAATCATTTCACCTCGAGCAAGGCGGAAACGCCACTGATGTGCAGGGGGCTACATAAATGTAAAAAGATTTATTAGAAAAGAGTGAGGAGTACAAACTAGTTAGAAAGGAACAATAGAAAGCTGAGAAAGCAGGTGCGATGACAGATACATAGGTGGAGAGAAAGGGAAGGTTATGCAGGGGAGGGGAGAGAGCTAGAGTCCAGTGGTTAGTAGATGAGTATTGACTTTGCATTTAAATTTCTGGAGGTTGTAGCCGTCAGGAAAGTAAGAATACAGGAGTTATAATGCTCTCACACGTCAGGACTGTTTCTCGTTACTTTAAGAAGAAATAGCCCTGATGAGTGAAACCATCATAACGGTGTATTCAAGAATCTTGGACGTCGTCATGAATCTGCTCTGTTAAAGAGAGAAACACTTTGTACCTATCAACGCTTTATCTACACTCCGATATCTAGCAATTTAAGATAAAAAAAACCTGCTTGCCAAAATATATTTTATCAGCAAAACCACTGAAAAATAACAACCTTGGCCCTGAATACTATCACAATTAAACAATATATATAGAAACTGAGAGGTTTTAGGCCGGACCAAATATCTTTGTTGAATGTATTTAAGTTTTTATAGTATATTTTTAACAGTTTTCAGAGTTATATATATATATATATATATATATATATATATTAAAAAAAGAAATAGGGTTGTTCCAACGAGAGAAGTTGGTATAGAAGAAAAAGTGCGAGATGCCGTGAACGTTTTGTTTAAAGTGTAGATTTATTGTTGCTATTATTATTCTCATTATTATTACTTGCATTTTGTATGATATATTAAGTGTCCATAATGATATTTGTGACGTTGCACGTGTTTCGTGTCTAAATTTGACTCTCTTTAGGAGAATAAACTTGTGACTTCACATATCGAGTTCCGTTTGATTTCTGATGGCCAAGGTATCGTGTATAAATAGATAAATCTATTTATAAGATAGTATATATATATATATATATATATATATATATATATATATATATATATATAGTATGCATTAGGCTATAAAGAATTAATAGCGGATACAGTATTCCGTAAGAACTTAAATATTTTAAGTCTTCATATCAGGCTACGTGTAGAAAAGCGTATAAACACGCTAATGTATATTCAGTCAGTCAGTTAAGTGCCATACGTGACACACGCTTTGGGCGATCATGTCTTGAAAGAGACATGACTGACTGGGCAGAATATTATCCCGCAGTAGGTTGCCATTGCTTTCTGCTGTAGACTGGTTGCCAGCCAAAGCTATAGAACCCGATCTGTCCCATTATTTGAATCATAACTTAAAGCAGAAGAAATGTATCATATTATTGAATAGTAATTAGTGGGGGATCAGTTTATTGCTTCATAACAATAGAAAACCGACCCCCCACTTTATGACCAATGGAAGCCTTAATCATGTCTGCAACTATTATATTCAGTCAGTCAGTTAAGTGCCATACGTGATACACTCTTGGGCGATCATGTCTCCAAAATGATATTACTGACTGGACAGAATGTTATCCCGCAGTAGGTTGTCATTACTTCCTGCGTTAGACTGGTTACCAGTCAATGCTATAAAACACAATCGGTCCTGTTATTTAACCCATAACTGGAGGGAAGAGACGGATTAATACCTTTTGCAAGGGTACTTGGGCGTAAGTGAATGCAACGAATTATAATGGAATTTGAACTCAGCTTCCCGATTTCTCGTTCAGAGCCGATATCAACTGCACCACAAGGCACATCCACTCATTACTTAAAAATAAAAACCTTAAAGAGAAATACTATGACAATTAAACACATATATAGATACTGAGAGGTTCTAGGCCGGGCCGAACATCTCTGTTTAACCTATTTAAATCCTTATAGTATATTTTATACAGTTTTCAGAGTTTTGTATATATATATATATATATATATATATATATATAGCATGCATTTTGCTCTAAGGAATTAATAGTGTATACAGTATTCTGTAAGAATTATATTATTCAGCGTCTCCATATCAGGCTACGTGTAGAAAAGCGTATAAACACGCTAATGCATATTACTTTTTTTAAAGTTTAACCAAAGCAAATTATTGTCACAAATTACAGCATCATGTGTACGCCGATGTGTTCATTTTTACCTCGTGCGCGTGCGCACACACACACACACACACACACACACACACACACACATACGAGCACAGATAGACGCACGTTCGCATACGCAAACACAAAATATCGCCACGTATCTCTGTGGGTATTGGTGTAGGTACAGGAATAGAAAGTTAAGAATGAATGTAATTTACTTTTGTTTCTTTTCGGCAGTCGACTGGGCGACAATCCCATCTTTAGAAATTGTAGTCATGAAATCAATGAAGTCGCATCCTTTATCTCTGTCAGTCATCCTATCTTTCTATCTATCTATCTATCTATCTATCTATCTATCTATCTATTTCAATTTGTTAAAATCTATCTATCTATCTATCCATTTCAATTTGTTTCAATCTATCTATCTATCTATCTATCTATCTATCTATCTATCTATCTATCTATCTATCTATCTATCTATCTAATTAATTTGGTCTGTTTATTATCTATCTATCTATCTATCTATCTATCTATCTATCTATCTATCTATCTAATTTCGTCTGTTTATTATCTATCTATCTATCTATCTATCTATCTATCTATCTATCTATCTATCTATCTAATTTGGTCTGTTTATTATCCTATCTATCTATCTATCTATCTATCTATCTATCTATTTCTATTTAATTTGGTTTCTTGTATATCTATCTATCTATCTATCTATCTATCTATCTATCTATTATATATATATATATATATATATATGTATATAATTAGGTCTGTTCATTATCTATCTATCTATCTATCTATCTATCTATCTATATATATATATATATATATATATATATATATTATAATTAGGTTCGTTCTTGTTCATTATCTATCTATCTATCTATCTATCTATCTATATATATATATATATATATATATATATGTATATAATTAGGTCTGTTCATTATCTATCTATCTATCTATATATATATATATATATATATATATATATATATATGTATATAATTAGGTCTGTTCATTATCTATCTATCTATCTATCTATCTATCTATATATATATATATATATATATATGTATATAATTAGGTCTGTTCATTATCTATCTATCTATCTATCTATCTATCTATCTATCTATATATATATATATATATATATATATATATGTATATAATTAGGTCTGTTCATTATCTATCTATCTATCTATCTATCTATCTATCTATGCATTTCATTTGACGTTTTCCTTGCTGGTGGCTCGTGTGCGCTTTGAATGTATTAGCCTCTCTCCCAAGTCCTCACTTGTCAAAAATGCCGCCGACAGATCTCGTAACGTTTGTGGCACGCACTGAAAAATCTCACCGAATGGTTCACAACAAACAAACAACGAGGCAATTTTAATGAAGGAAATAATGCCTTCAAAAAGAAAAGAAAAATGAAAAATAGAAAGCAAACCATAACAGAAGAAAACAAAACAAATGAAGAAATGTCTTTTATTACATTGCGTTTAAAATTTATGGAAGACACACACGCACACGAGCATGCGCATTGGGTGTGGGATGGCGGTTAGGAAAGAACGCTTAATAAATTCAATAAAAGTACAAACAAATTTCCTTTACAATACGTAACAAGCTTAAGATATAAAGACTAAGCAAAATCGAAAGCTTGCAGTAGGCTGAATTGAAATATGAAATAAAACGTAAAAAAAAAATAACTGAATGCTACAACAAGCGAAAGAGATATGGGAGGTAGAGTAGACAGCAGTCTAAAATGATACGGATTTTAAAAGCATGGTGGTGTAAAATTGAATGCAGAAAGCTTTTACAGAGTGAACTAAAAAGTAATATATATATATATATATATATATATATATACGTGTGTGTGTGTGTGTGTGTGTGTGTGTGTGTGTGTGTGTGTAATACTCACTTGAAAAGTTCTTTTTTATGGATAACCATACTTGAGTAGACGCCCCGTTTATTTCAAACATTATTTATATTTCCTCTTGGACATTCGCGAAAACTTTTTTCGATTAAAGAAATTCGTCCTTTAATAAGATTTCTCGAATATCCTGGCCGTTAGCCGAAGTAAAATGTTTTTTTTTTAATCAGCAGAGCGTTTATTTAATATCTAATTATTGAATAAATGAAAAATGCATTACATAGACACAATATATATATATATTTATGAACGCATGTATTTATTTAGGAATGAATGTACGTATAAATGTAAATATATATGTAGAAAGGGAGAGATACAAATAGATAGAGAGACAGATACATAAAAACAATCAGACTAAAATAGATACATAAGAACATAAATCAAATAGATAGATAGATAGATAGATAGATAGATAGATAGAAAAAATAAACGAACAAATGAAACAAATGTTTAACTAACTGTTTTTAAGCGTACGCCCACATCACGCTCTAACACCGGTTTCCTTACAACCACCATAGATAGATAGATAGATAGATAGGAACAGACTGAGATAGATAGATAGATAGATAGATAGATAGATAGATAGATAGATAGATAGATAGATAGATATAAAATTATATATGAATATATATATATATATATATATGTATAATTTGTACCAACAGAAAACACTAATAGCCTTAAAAAGAATAGACGTCATAATTATCCCAAATCCGAGGAACCCTTCGGCCAACACTTATCAAGGGCTTCGTTGGCTTAATTATAAAGGGTCAAGAAAAAGGACAAAACCAAAAGGGAATACTCACAATACTGGGAGTAGATGGAACTCGTTGAAAATTAAACTTGAACGAAAAAAAAAATATTAAAATGTAAGGGGTGGGGGTGTATACATGTAATTCCACAAGAAAATAAAAGGGAAAAATGTTTCACTCACAAACTCTCCAGTAATTGTAAGGAGAGAAGGGAATGCTCTTTCTGCCTGCTCAGAGAGCCTGGGCAGAGAGCAATCTTTTACAGCAGGCTGAACTTCAGGTGTTTTTTTAATTAGATTTAGTACTACTTCTTGTGTAAAATGGGTGGAATGTATAGTTTAGAATCAGGCTTGTAATAATTATGATATACTATAGACTAAAAAATGTACTGAATGGGTCATTTATTTTGGTAAAATAATTTTAAATTTATATTGGTGCATAAACTATCAACAAAACATTAAAATCCTGATTCTAAACTATAGATAACACACACATTACACATGAGGTAGTACTAAATCTAATTAAAAAAAAAAATCTGAAGTTCAGCCTTATATATATATATATATATATATATATATATATATATATATTTTAATCATATCACCCCGAGCAAAGCGGTAAGGCCACTGATGTGCAGGGGGATACGTAAGAGTGAAAAGATTGGAAAAGAGAAAGCCGGAAACCGCATCCTAAACAGAGAACAAGAGATGAGCCTCTTCACCTGTTCAATAGACGTGGGTGGAGTGTGAAACGGGCGATAGTTTAGACTATCTACTCCGATTAAAAAAAAAAAAAAAAGAAAAAGGAGTAAAAAGATTGCAAAATAAAAAGCCGGAAACCATATCCTAAACAGGGAACAAGCAATGAGCCTCTTCACCTGTACAGTAGACGTGGGTGTAGTGTGAACCGGGCAATAATTTAGTCTATCTACTCCAATTGAAAAAGATAAAAAAAGAAAAGAAAAAGGAGTGAAAAGATTGGAAAAGAAGCCGGAAACCACATCCTAATCAAGGAACAAGGGATGAGCCTCTTCACCTGTTCAATAGACGTGGGTGGAGTGTGAACCGGGCGATAGTGTAGTCTATCTACTCCAATTGAAAAAAAAAGAAAAGAGTGAAAAGATTGGAAAAGAGAAAGCCGGAAACCACATCCTAAACAGGGAACAAGGGATGAACCTCTTCACCTGGTTAATAAACGTAACGTAGAATACTTGGTATATTAGTCAGGTAAATTCCGATAGAGACGAAATCAAAAGAAACTCAATGTTAAATTTATTTGCTTAATTTAAGAGAGTAATTTAGTCTAGAAAAAATTTAGTTATTCTACAATTTCATTGGTAATACGTATTTCGCGGTTGACCTTGCTGCTCGTCACACCCAAATACGTAATAAAAGAAAAAAAAACGAGTAGGAAACGTATCTCAATCTAACGTTTCTCTTTTATTAAATCTTCTTCGTTGACCGAAAGGAAAAAAAAAAAACAAGGTAAAGTGTATAATATTCTATGTTTATGTTTGTGTTGAAACGCTGGTCTGTTTAGGTGTATGTTGGACAGTAACATTAAAATATGCGTATAAGCCAAAATATTGCACGCAGAGACATTAAAAAATATATATTGCTTTAATACCCGCGACATATATCTAACTATAATGAACGAACCCTTAATCAAAAAATACCAGTATATTGTCTCTTTGTTTTTTTATTTTTCTATCGGTCTATGAAGTAGCTTCAATAAAAGTGAAACATTCAAGAGTGAAATAGGTTTCCTGTTTGTGCCTTTTTCTTTAGTCTATCTTATATATATATATATATATATATATATATATATATATATATATATTCCGACATTTAAAACAACACGGTTATCAACGCACACTTCTGAGAAAAACGCTCGTTGATAACACATATATACTTAGACAAGAAAATAATAAACAGAAACTCAAAATCCTCGAAGCAATCTACATTAAACAACTTAAACCTGGTTTGAATACGATCAATTTTGATATTTCCACTAACATTCTCGAATGCCTGTAATCGGATCAGGGACCACAACGCCACTATTTTGTCACTGTCTTCGGCCATCCGCCACGGTAGGGATGGACTTATATTTTCAATTTAATTCTCTTTATTGCTAATAACTTAAATGTTCTATGTTTACTGTGTGTTAATATTTATTCTTTGATAATGGCTTATGTGAGCCGAAAGCTTAGACCCGATAAAAAAATCAACAATTACTGTGAATTTTTGTTTTCTTTCAACGATATCACCATCAAGTATATCAGACGGTACGAACGGATCCTACACAAAATTAATAGACAAAACTTGTCTATATTATTCAATGAAACCTGCATTAATATATATATATATATATATATATATATGTTTGTGTGTGTGTGTGTGTTTGTGTGTGTGTGTTTGTGTGTGTGTGTGTAAACTTGTTATAATCGTTTCGAAAAACCCTCCGAGTACATCCGCGGTAGGAAAAAATGGTAATGAAAAAAGAACGAGCTAGGCACTTGAACATCAGTCAAAGTACGTAGCCCAAAGAAAAAAAACTGAGACGAGTAACCTAAAACAAAAAGCGCTCAATACGCAAGTAGAGCAAACAAAGTAAATAACTAACCTTGAGAGCCAACGAACCTACCAAGGTTTCACCTAATTGGATCTTCAAGGAAATATATATATATATTAAATAACTAACCTAGAGAGCCAACGAACCTACGAAGGTTTCACCAAATTGGATCTTCAGGGAAAGTTATTTACTATCTAAACTTATTTATAAATGGAAATTTGTCTGTGTGTGTGCGTGTATGTGTGTCCGTTACCTATAGACTCCGAAACGGCTGAACAGATTTTCTTGAAAATTTGCACAGTTGTACTATAAGCGTCTGCGAGTGTTCTTAGCTAGGTTTTGTGTCGAGGTATATCCGATAAATATCGAAAATTGATAATCGAAAAAATCGGGTTATAGAAGGAGTGGTCCTATTTTAATCACATCTGACACACTCATAGACAAAGAGACAATAAACGATATTCAGAAGCTTCAAGGTTGCAGTTCTTACAATAGTGCAGAAAATCGATAATATATATATATATATATATATATATATATATATATATATATATATATATAAAGCAAGATGTTTGCGTGTGTGTCTGTTTATCTGCCTGTATGTCTGTATTTTTTTCAGCACTTTTATTTTAGTTTTTGCCATGATACCATTTACTCAGATGACTTTTTTAGCCTTGAAAATTCAGTTTACGACGAAAAAAACTTATTTGATATCAATACCAGGAAATCAAAATTTGACTTACATCCATTCATTTTTCTTCAGTCTAAGGTTTCGCTTTAACTGGAAACAACTATTGCTTTTTAGTCATTCGTGCCAACGTTCAAAGAGTCTGAGCTCCAGGACCATGGATTAGTTTTAACGCTTTCATTACACCCGAGCAACGCCGAGCTATTCTGCTTGTATATATATATTGGGTGCGATTGGTAAATTGTCGCAATTATTTTATTATTTCAAATATTCTTTAGGCTGAGTCTGAGCACCAGGACGATGGATTAGTTTTAAAGCATTCATTACACCCGAGCAACGCCGAGCTATACTGCCAGTATAAGTATAGTTGTCAAGTACGCAAAAGGATAATCCAACAAGAACAACTTAATATAAAATATTAAGTGTAATATCTGTACAGAGAGCACAATGGATGTTATCCAGAGCAATATGATATTTATAAAGGAGAACTCAACACTTTATTTAGATTGGTTGTAAATTATAATACATTTCTGTAACCGGGTCTGGGTGATGCTAATACGAGTTTATTGCAGTTTCCTTCTGATGTATTGGATATGTCATGAATATGCACATAACTTGGTTCCCCCTCACAGTAATGTGACTGGCTGGTGTCAGCCATAAATACAGACAAAGGCGAGAACGCAGAGAGGTCTACAGTCTTCGACTAGAGGTCTACATTTCTACGACTACAGTTTTACGTCTAGTGACTACGCCTACGTCTCAGGATACAGCATACGACGAGTACCGTCATTACGTCTACGTACTAGATTGTCCTACCTGGTTATATTTGCCTAAATCACTTAACTATCTCGAATGATATATATATATATATATATATAAGTTAGAGAACATTTTCAAAATTCAAAGGTGTCGGATGTACATTTCGACATAGGATCTCCAATAGAGACTCTACATCACGTCAGGGACATTGTTCTTCCAAATGGCGAAGGCCCTGACTTTGAGTGTAGAGGGGTTTTTGGTTAATAACGGTCACAAAGTGGAAAAGGACAGAGCTGGTAGTCGCGGGGTTACAGGGTGTTGAAATGGTATATTTAGGAAGGGGAGGAATAGGAGTTCATTTTTTATAAAGATAGACAACTAAATGAGTTAAATTACTTTTTAAAGTTAAGATTTTGGGCTGTTTGAAGAGGTGTATTTAGGCGAGAAGGAATTGGTTTCAATATAAGATTTTAAAAATGTTTTTTAAGTGTATTTGATTAAACCTTTTATGTAGAAGCGAGTTAAATGCCAATTACAGGAAGTTATCAGTTTAAAAATTATTAGAGAAAAAATATTAGAGAAAAAAAATATATATATACATATATGTGTTAACCAAGGAAAAAGGGGTTTAGTAAAAGAATCCATATTTTCTAAAGATAGGCAATTAAAGGAGCTTGGGATAGGAAGGTAGGGGGGGTTAAAATACTTTTTATGGTTAACGTTAGGGTAAAATTAAGATTAAAACTTAAATTGAATCCTTTTAATTTATATTCTAACATCTAGTTAACGGGGATTTAAATTCTAAATTTAAGTATTCGAATAATTTGCCTTGTGGTGGCACCTACTGATGAATTCCCTCCTAAGATTCAGTAGCCGGTGTTGGTGGGGGTATTTTAATATTGAAATTTTTTCCGGTAAACATAGACAGCACCTATCATGAAAATTCCTCGGAATACGGGCTGAACCTATCAGTTTCCAGCTAATTTCAGAATCCAGCCCTTCTTCTTTCATTTTCCAGAATGCCCGCGAAAGGGCTGTCTGGTACCTCTGACCGGGGTTCGAGAAGGAGTACCTGTGGTTATACAGTCTTTGTTTGAAAGGACCGGCGGACATACCGTTATAGGTCTGGAAGTCGTTTTTTTGTTAGATGGAGAAATGCGGGCTTCATAAATCACCTGGGTGGATTTGCATTTTCCATCCACCGGGCAGGCGTCCACAGAATTACAGTTGCATTCGTTTAGAATTCCGGGCCTAGATTCAGCATTGCGCAAATTCACCAGAATACTCCTATTATGGGAACTAATAAGGCTGTCTATATTCGGGGTGCAATAATAACTAATTTTAAGGGTGTACCTATTAAAAATCTTCCGTAGAGGGTTACTGTTATTAAAATGTTTGTCTATTAACTTGAGAAAATATTTACCAATATTGATGTTAGTTAGTTTACAAAAAGGGGGGTTAAACCAAATTATCCTTCTTTTTCTACAGTTTCCTTTATTTTTATTTTTGGATGATTCGGAGTCTATTGCAGGTTTATTACATGTTAACTTGTTCTTATATCGGCTTTTTTGAAGGGCCTTATTGTAAATATTTTTACTTGCGTTGAAAGTTTTAATGTTGCATGATAATTGGTTGATTCTATTATTCACTATATTGGGTATCTGTTTTATAATATTTTTGGGGTGGTTGGATGAAATATTAATATAAGTAGGGGAACTATTTTCTTTGAGATATGGTTGGTACGATCCATCATTTAAGTTAAGGGTGATGTCTAGATAGTTTACAATTTTAAGATTAGAGGTGACTTCGACTTTAAAACTGAGGTACATCAGGGCTCTAATTATTTTTTTGTGTATCCTATTTGTGTAGGGCCCATTAGAATTAGGGATAATTATTAATCCATCGTCCCGATATAGGCCTAATTGTTTTGGGTCTAAAAATCTGTTTAGAATATCTAAAATGTAAATTCCCACAAAATCTGCCACCTGGGCTGAATCATATGCTCCCATAGGGACGTCAAAAGCCTCCCCCGGCCCCTTTGTCTATGTGGAATCATCAAAGGTGAGAATGGATGTTCTGGCTGCAAAGATAATTTCGTAGTCCCTATCCGAAATGTTCACGTAATTTTTAGCAAATCTTAAACAACTCTCAAGAAGGTCCCTTGATATAGAGGAATAGAAATCGACAATATCGAATTTAAGGAAGGTGGATTTAGATTTGTTTTTAAGGAATATATAGGAAAAACTATTAAAACGTTGTAAGTTTAATAATCTATTTTTTTTTACAGTATTTGTTTATTTCTATTATTATATTTTATATTTCAGACCGTCCTCGGTCCTTCGTCAGAAACAAATGATTTTAAAATTTAAATTAGAAACGTATTTCGCGAGAGTATCTATCTATCTATCTATCTATCTATCTATCTATCTATATATATATATTCCTTTCCGGGACATATCACCTTCCCGTAAATGTAGCATATTTTCCAGTGCAGATATCAGCCCACTCTATCATACCGATTTTATTCTGTGAGTTTTATATTCGGTATTAAATAGCCCATAAAGCTGTTGATGTACCGCTAAACAAAACATCAAACAACCGCCTGTAATCAATTAATACTACTGAAAAAACAAAACAAAGACAAAAATAAAAACAATACAAATAAAAAATAAAATTCTACTTAAAACTTTCATTATGGGTCAGTTAGTTAAGTGCCATACGTGTTACACGCTTTGGGCGATCATGTCTCGAAATATACATGACTGACTGAGTAGAAGATTATCCCACAGTAGGTTGTCATTCTTTCTGCGGTAGTCTGGTTGCCAGCCAAGGATATATAACCCAATCTGTTTTATTATTTAACCCATAACTGTAGGGAATAGACGGATTAAAACCTTCCCCAAGGGTATTTGTGCGTAAGTGAATGCAAAGAATTCAAGCTTAGCTTCCCGATTTGTCGCTCCGAGTCGATATCCACTGCACAACGCACATCCTAATGGGTACTTGGCAGTAAAATGTTGAACCGTGTAGGAATATTCAATGTGCGTTGTCTCTCAGTCACGCAATCTAGACAAATGTCATATGATTGTCCTTGGATTGATTGACCATTTCGTTCCTTTCCCACGTGTTGTCTTTAGTAATCGGACACAAATTTGTTTAAACATCAGTCAGGTCTTTATGCCACTTTATACCGCAGATGATACCCACTGTTATACTCTGTCAAACCCCACGCCTAAAAAAAAAAACAAAAACAAAAACAGACTGCTGCTATTTATGGTCAGGTGCCCCTGCTGTTCTCCTCAGTGTTCTTGACAAGCTCCAAAGGAGAGTCTGTAATGTGATAGGTACTGATCTGGCGACTCGACTGCAGCCACTTCCTCATCGTCGAAATGTAGCCTCCCTTTGTCTCTTCTATAAATATTTTCATGGCTTCTGCTCGGAGGAGCTTAAGTCACTGATGCCTCCTCAACAGGTGTTTACTCGTGCAACCAGACTGACAACTGGGTCCCACCCATTCACAGTCAGGTTAGCCAAATGCAGACGACAATTCTACTCCTGCAGCTTCCTCTCTCGCACTTCCCGCCTGTGGAACTCACTCCCGTATTCTTGCTTTCCAGACGTCTACAACCTCCAGAAATTTAAATGCAAAGTCAATACTCATCTACTAACCACTGGACTCTAGCTCTCTCCCCTCTCCTGTATAACCTTCCCTTTCTCTCCACCTATGTATCTGTCATCGCACCTGCTTTCTCAGCTTTCTATTGTTCCTTTCTAACTAGTTTGTACTCCTCACTCTTTTCTAATTAATCTTTTTACATTTATGTAACCCCCTGCAGATCAGTGGCGTTTCCGCCTTGCTCGGGGTGAAATGATTAAAAAAAAAAACCAAAAAAAAAAACCCCAGAAATAATGTCGTCGATATCCGGGGTGGAGCTGTCCAATGCTTACTTCACAAGCTGGATAGAGGTCAAATTCGTTTAGGCGTGGCAAAATATGTAGGTAAGATTCATGTGTGTGATGGGCAAAAACCATAGTGCCAGGTGAGAAGCCTGAACTTCGTAGTTGGTGCATAAGCACACGGTATCTCTAGTTTGTTACCATGAGAGTTATGCTTGTTCACTTCTCTCATAGGATTAGAGAGCCTTCTACATTTGTAACTTTGAAGAAAAATGAACTTACTTCGGTTTTTTTATAATCGTATCGCCGCAAGCAAGGCATTTTACTGCCACTGTTGTGCAGGGGGGTTACATATGAGGAAAGTTATGAGAAAGAGTGACAGGTTATAGGGGATGTCAGGAAGTGGGTAAGAGAAGGATGAGAATACTGATGAGAGTGGAGTGGACGGAGAAAGGAGCATGAGAGAAAGTTATGAGAAAGAGTGATAGGTTATAGGGGATGTCAGGAAGTGGATAAGAGAAGGATGAGAATACTGATGAGAGTTGGGTGGACAGAGATAGGAGCACGAGAGAAAGTTATGAGAAAGAGTGTTAGGTTATAGGGGATGTCAGGAAGTGGGTGAGTGAAGGATGAGAATACTGATGAGAGTGGAGTCGATGGAGAAAGGAGCATGAGAGAGAGGTTGTAAGTTAGTGAAATAGGAGATGACTATTGACTTTACATTTAAATTCTTGACTATTGTAGCTGTCAGTCTATCTATCTATCTACCTTTATTTTTTTAAAAAATCATAATGACCCAAGCAAGGCATTTTACTGCCACTGTTGTGCAGTGGGGTTACATATGAGGAAAGTTATGAGAAAGAGTGACAGGTTATAAGGGCTGTCAGGAAGTGGTAAGAGAAGGATGAGAATACTGATGAGAGTGGAGTGGATGGAGAAAGGAGCATGAGAGAGGGGATTCAAGTTAGGGAGATAGAAGATGACAATTGACTTTACATTTAAATTCTTAAAGGTTGTAGCTGTCGGAAAAGCAAGTAAACGGAAGGGAATTCCACAGGCGGGAAGTGCGAGAAAAGAAGCTGATGGAGTAGAATTTGCGTTTGCATTTTATTGGCTCGAGTAAATTCATACAATACATAGGGGGCATCAGTGAGCTAAGTTCATCGGAGCAGAAGCCGTGAAAGTACTTGTAGAAGAGACACAGGGAAGCCACATTGCACCGGTAAGAAAGTGACTGTATCTGAGCTACCAAGACGGGATCGATCATATTGCAGATTCTCCGTTGAATTTTGTCAAGGACCCCTAGGTGGATAGCAGGAGCACCCAACCAGATATGATAGCAGTATTCAACTTCCTGGCTCTACACAGAGAACCGACCTTCTTAGCAGCGGATTTAGCTATGAATTCGATATAGTCACTCCATTTGAGGACTTTTTGAGAATTAACACAAGGAGGCGCAGTGTTTTACTTTCAGGGAGACTAGCCTGATCCATGCTAATGGGGGAGTGGGGTAGCAGCGATTGACTATGATGGTTAATAGGTAGCAGCTTTGTTTTGGAAGCATTAAAATACACGAGCCATTTCTTACTCCAGACCATCACGGATTGGATGTCCTTTTCAAGCTTGGAAGCGAGGTTTGCTTTGTCAGCCTCGGCAGATTTTTGTTCGAGGCGAGAGTAAACCGTAGTGTCGTCAGCGTATATGCCTACTTTGGATCATATTACATCGAGGAGATCGTTAATGTAGATAAGGAAAAGTGTAGGACCTATGATAGAGCTTTGAGGAACACCCGTGTTCGTGTAATAGTAGTCGGAGGCATGTCCGTTCAATAATACCTTAATTGTGCGTTGAAAGTACCACCTGCGCAATAGTGGCAGTGGAATGCCTTGCTTGGGGTGAAATGAAAAAGAAAATGACTAGATTAGGTCGAACAATTGTCCATAGCTCTGCAGCTTGCATAGAAGGCCAGCATGCCAGTCTCTGTCGAACGCTTTGGAGATGTCTAGGGCAACAGTTCGCGTTTCGCCGTTCTTGTCGAGAGTCTGGTGTACATACTTAGTGATGGTTATACCAGCTTCATTATTTAATCTGATCTAAAAAAAATTATTGGATGGGAGACTTTTATGCTCAATGCACTTAATTTTGAAAAAAAAATTACTTCATTTTGATACAAGTTTCATTATTCTGTCTGGTCTGAAACTTGTTTATATAGGATTAAAGACCTTACTTATCAATCACCCTCGTAATTTTATAGGATGGGAGACCTTTGTTATCAATCAATTCTCTTAATTTTGAAAGGTAATAAATTTACTTCATTTTGATACAAGTTTCATTTTTTAATATGGTTTAAAATTTGTTTTGTTGGATTGGAGACCTTAGTCATCAATCAATCCTATTTATTTTTAAGAGATAAATTTACTTCCTCCTGATACTAGTTTCATTATTTAATCGGGTCTAAAATTTGTTTTGTAGGATGGGAGACCTTTGTTATCATTGATAATTGACTTGATTTCGATATCAGTTTAAGTATTTAATTTGGTATAACACATGTTTTATATCATTAGAGACTCTATTTATCAATCAATCTTTTTAAGTTTAAAGAGAAATAATTTTATTTTTATTTTGATGAGTTTCATTAAGCAGCTTAATCTTAATTTGTTATCTCTATATATAAAAGGCAATCTGTTAGTTTGTGTGTGACTGTTCTCTATGCACACCTACATTTTTTAGGATACGCCATTCAAACTTTCTAGGGACATATTTACAGAGAAGCCAGGTCGACACATACCTTTTGAGTTTAAGCCCAGCAATTTTCCCTTTCGCACTTTTTGGCCAATGGAGCCGATTGTTTACATTTGCTCCGCAAAACATCTAAGATCTAAGATCGTTGCTAAATTACGTCACAGAAATCAAATCACATGTGTCAAACGCAACTAAAATAATATTTTTTATTCAAATAAAAAAAAATAAATGAGCCTTAAATTTAATTCCGACGTTTTAAAAATTCATTTGGTAAACAAAAAAATTTGAATATTTTTCCCCGTAATTTTGAAACAAAAGAAATATTTTTTTCTAAAAAGTGTTTTTTTCAAACAAAAACAAAATATGTAAAAAAAGTACCGATGGTTAATTTAATTATTTAAGCCTTTTTTTTCGATTTAATATTTCATACTTCAGAAAATAAAATTTAAAAAATAATAAAAGCTTTTTTTTTCGCTCAATATTTCATGCAGAAAATCAACTCTCTGTAATTTGTGTGGCATTAATGTAACTTTTTCCTCTAAAATTAAATGTCTACATTTTTAAATATTCTTCGAAAATTTCTGAACTGAGAGCGTAATAGTTTTTTATATTTCTAAATTCAGTAAAACAAAATAAACACTCTGATCTACCCAAACCTACCCTCTGACATTTCCTATATTTAACCATCCTTTCTGCACTCTATGTATCCCCCCTGCGCAGTAGTGGCAGTGAAATGCCTTGCTCGGGGTGAAACGCTTATAAAAAAAAAAAAGAAAAGAAAAGAATTTTTAGTTTTATGTTAAATTCATTTAGTCACCAAAAAATGTAAATATTTTCCCCCGTAATTTTGAAACAAAAACAAATGTAATGTTGTTTACAATGTCACACAAAACATCAAATCACGTTTACGCAAAACAAAAGAAAATATATTTTTTAATGGAATTTTTGAACAATTTTGAAACAATTTTTTATATAATTATTCTTTATATAACCCAGTTTTAAAGGAATTTATCCATTTAATATTAGAAAAATTATTGCATCACGAGATTTGATGTTTGTGTGAGTATTGTAAACATTGCGTTCCAAATAATTTAGCAGCCATCTTTGATTAAAGCAACAGGCATTCAAACTAGGTGTTCTCAGTTTTTGTTTTTTCACATGCCCCCTAAAAAAAGAGGTCGGTTAGGGCGTATGACTATCTAAATTTAAAACAGGTAAACTTAAATCTTATTTGTTACTAACTCCACTTCAATCAAATGTTTTCTATTCATTTCCAGATCAAAGAACCCCCCCCACCCCCTTAGAAGGAGACAAAAGTATGACCGGCACTAAAACTACACTTTATACTCCGTTCGAATACTACAGCAACATGCATTCAATGCTTTCTTCTTAATGCTGAAAATGGTTGCTAACAGCCTCAGCTCTCCTTTCCAACTTTCGATAAATGATTTCCATCTACTCCACTCATTGGCATCTTCTCCTACTAATAAACCGAACATTTAAAAAAATACCTTAAGATCCTACATTTTTGGCATTAAATAACCCCCAGAGGTGTTGATATGCCGTTAAACAAGACTGAAAAAAAATCTACATCGTCTCTCCCTACCTACATCGTCTCTCCTTTAATATCTCTCTTACCTCCTACCTCTCTTTCTTCGTCTCCGTCTCTCTTCTCTTCTCTGTCTACTCTCTTTACTCTCTTTACCGTCACTTTCTTATTATTACCAGTAATAAATTTATTAATACAAAACTAGAAGACATCTTCAGTTTTCTAAAATAAAAATTAAAAAAATTAAAATTTCATTAAAATCTGACTAACTAGTTTTCTAAAATAAAAAGAATAAAAACAAAAAAGAATAATTAAAATCTGACTAAATCAAACTTCTCACTACAACCGAACGTTTAAAAAATACCTAAAGACCCTTCCTTTTTGGCATTATATAACCCAGAGATGTTGATATGCCGTTAAGCAAAAACTCAAACTCAAACTTCAATGAACAGAGCGCGCTGCAGAATTAGGCCAGAGACAGGACAAGACCGGTGCAGTTTTGTCAAAGATATTCAGTGTAAAAAACGTGATATTTATGCTCAGAGTGTTATTTGAAAGAGTAATACAAATGCAGAAGGACGTATACCCGTGTTTTATAGACTATACAAAGGCGTTCGGCAATGTACACCATAAATATCTGTTAGAGCTGCTCACAAACTTGACATATTCGGGAAAGACATAACTCACCTGACTGACTGACTGAGTTTTACTTAACGGCATAACAACATCTCTGTTATAATGCCAAAAAGGTAAGATCTTAAGTTTTTTTTTTTTTTTTTTTTAATGTTCGGTTATAGTGAGAAGATTAATTTAGTCAGATTTTAACGAAAATTTTGTTTTTATTCTTTTTTAATTTTAGAAAATAATATATATATATATATATATATATATATATATATATAAATTTACTCCAGCCACAAAATTAGTAACTAGGTCCCACTCTTTTACTGTGACACCAATAAATTGTAAATTGTAAAAGCAAACTCTATTCCATCAGCTTCTTTTCTCGCACTTTCTGCCTGTGGAATCCTCTTCCATTTACTTGCTTTCCCGACAGCTATAATCGCCAAGAATTTAAATGCAAAGTCAATAGTCATCTCCTATCTCACTAACTTTTATCTTCTTTTTTATGCTCCTTCCTCCGTCCACTCCACTCTCATCCTTCTGTTACCCATTTACTGACACCCCCTATAACCTGTCACTCTTTCTAATAACTTTCCTCCTATGTAACCCTCTGCAAAACAGTGGCAGTAAAATGCTTTGCTTGGGGCAATATGATTATAAAAAACAAAAGAAAAATGAAAATGTATTCTAGGTTTGTATTAAAAAAACTGTTTTGCTGAGAAATTTTTTCTTTCAAAAATATGTTGTGGTAATAAAATGGGTATTTTTCTATAAAAGTCTATTTATATATATATATATTTCTATAAAAGTATTTTTATACTTTCATGGTGGTTTGACCCCAGTTTGGGGGTTAACTATTTGCCCATAGCTGGGACCCTAACAGGTGCTACCACTCCAGGTCAGGGTGGACTTGGGAACAACAGCAATTAAGAGGTGGTTTCATGCTCCTCACAACCTCCCAATCAGACGCCTTGCTGCCGGATGCAGTTTACCGTCATGCCCAGGAAAGACATTAGAATAATCAAGAATCAATACTAGTAGCAAACAGCCTGTGTATAAACATGAAATGAGTTCGGCAGTTATACATGAATAGAAATAAGTGTAAGACAAAGATGTGTCGTCTCTCCGGATTTATACAGTGAGGCAATAAGCTGTGAGGGACGTAAGACAAGGCAGTGAGGTGTGTAAGTGAGGCAGTGAGGGGTGTAAGACAAGGATGTGTCTTCTCTCAGGATTTATTCAACATAATAAGCAATAAGCAGTGAGAGGTGTTAGACAAAGCAGTGATAGAAAACTACAGAATATCTTACAGAATATGACGAAGAAAAACTAGAAGAAAGGAATAAGCATAAGATACAGGACGATATAATGCATGGTTGTCAGCAAAAAGAGTGGCCCAAAATTACAAATTACAAGGCGGTGATACTAAAATTAAGCAGATACAGAAATTTAAATAACTGGGGAGTGTTTTAACAGAGGACGGAAAATGCAACAGTTCCGAAGACGCATTCCAAAAGCTAAGCAGTGTATTAAGAGACAGGAAAATAATGCATTGAACTATTAGCTGATATTTGTCTTTCTATTTTGATTGCGAATGCTGGATAAACTCCTAAAAGATGAAAAGGAAGTTCGAAGCAACATCTCACTACAGAATGATGCTGAGGATACCATTTCCAGAACATTCGAACAAAATCGAAGGTCTTAGAGAGAATGGAAACAAAAAGGTAATTTGAACTTAACACCAGGAAGAGACGGTTGAAATTTCTAGGATACGTAATGAGGGAAGAGGGCTTAGAGAATTTGATACTCACAGGGAAAAGCAGCGCGGGACATACTTCATGGACTTGAGCAAATAGATGACAGAGCAGGGTTTTGGAGAAATAATAGAAAGACAAACATTATTACGAGATAAAAGGTACAGGAAGATGTGGATGGCTATGATCACCTACGTCCTGAAAGGACACGGCACATAAAAATGACTTATTTGAAGACCTGAAAACGGGAAAGGGTTAAATGGAACAAAATTTGGCCAATCCGATTGATGGTCTATGCACGCAAGCGTAAAATGTTTGAGAACACACCGTTTTGAAAATTCTGGGAAAAATGATGGATTTTCCTTGAAAAAAAAAATTAATCTAATCTAGTCTATTTAAACTTATTTATAAATGAAACTTTGTGTGTGTTTGTGTGTCTGTGTGTCTGTGTGTCCGTTACCTATAGACTCCGAAACGACTGAACCGATTTTCTTGAATATTTACACAGTTGTACTATAAGCGTCTGTGAGTGTTCTTAGCTAGGTTTGTATCGAGGTACCCCCCGATAAATATAGAAAATCGGTAATAAAAAAAATCGGGTTATAGAAGAAGTGGTCCGATTTTAATCAAATTTGATACACTCATAGACAAAGACATAAGAAACGATATTCAAAAGTTTCAAGGTTGCGGTTCTTACAATAGTGCAGAAAATCAATAATATATATATATATATAAAAAAGGTTTGTGTGGGTATCTGTTTATCTGCCTGTATGTCTATTTTTTTTCAGACTTTTTATTTTAGTTTTTGCTTCGGGTTTGGCTCCCAGTAGGTATAATTGTAGTTCTTAGTCTCAGCCATGATACCATTCAATCAGAGGACTTATTTAGCCTTCCAATTCAGTTTACGACGAAAGATACTTATTTGATATCGATACCAGGAAATCAAAATTTGACTTACATCAATTCATTTTTCTTTCAGTCCACGGTTTCGCTTTAACTGGAAACAACTATTGCTTTTTAGTCTTTCGGACCATGGATTAGTTTTAAAGCTTTCATTACACCCGGGCAACGCCGGGTTATACTGCTAGTAAATAAATAAATAAAAACGCAGTGACATTTCCCCTGCGGCGACTCCATTAATAATCCGAATCAAGTTACAGCAGTATTCTATTTGTTCGTCTAACGTGGGTCTGTACGCTGTGGTGCAGAAAATATCGGATCGGAACGAGAAATCGGAGTGCTCAGTTCAAATTCCAGTCGAATTCATTCCATTCAATTATTCGCAAATACCATTCAATCACTTCTTTCTCCAGCTCTGTGTTAAATAACAGGGCAGACTGGGTTCTATAGCCTTGGCTGGCAACCAGTCTCCATCTGAAAGTAATAGCAACCTACTCCGGGAAAATTTTCTGCCAAGTCAGTCATGTCTCTTTCGAGACATGATCGCCCAAGCGTGTATCACGTATGGCACTTAACTGAGTAAAATTGGGTTTAAACTGCGTCTAGAGATTATATGCAAAAGATGTATTGTCGAATATTTTATGTAAAATTCATAGATATGTGTTATCCAATGAAATCATTTGTACTATTATGTATAGCGAGTAAGCATGAAAGGAATTAAGTCCCAATTTTCAATTTCAGATTGATACTTAGTATTTTTTCAGTAATTATAGCAATTTGCAGTGTCAAGAGATTATTTGCAAGAACTAGAATTTAGTATTATGGCTCGTAAAAAAGAACTAACAATGAATGAAAAGAACTATATAATCAAAGAAATTAGCAAATGAAATTCTTCGCTTCAAATTTTTAAGGATTTGAAAAGGGACTTTTGAACAATCAAGAGAATATGTCAAATGGGAATTCAACCAAGGAAAAATAAGTCTCAGGTTCAATACAGGAATTTAACAAAGCGAGATCTATCACATATCCGAAGAGAAACCCAAATGCGTCAAGTGCGTTCATATTTGAGGCCGTCTGGAGATCCTATGGTGTCAAGGGAAACAAGGTGTAAAGCATTAAGGAAGTTTGCTGATGTAAAAATCAAATAAAGTAACCTATTTTAACAAAAAAAAAACATAAGTAAAAAAGATTGCAGTGGGCAAAAAATACATGAAAACTGATTTCAGTAAAGTGCTTTTTACAGACGAATCAAAGATCACCCTCAATGGGGTCGTTGGATGGGCTCGAGAATGGGTTTGCAAGCAACATTACTCAATAAAATGTTTTAGACGCCAACAAGGCGGCGGTGGGATCATGATATGAGCAGGGATTATTTATTCCAAAGGTTACTGCGGTTTTCTAGAGCAATATTTCTTTAAATGGCTTGATAAACAGTCTTTAGTCAAGCGTAGATCTATGATCTTTATGCAAGACAACGCACCAAGTCATGCATCAAAGTTTACTAAATTCTAGTTGAAAGAAAAAGGATTTGTCGAAGATTCTCTTATGGACTGGCCTTCAAATAGCTGTGACTTAAACACCATTGAGAACCTGTGCAGCATCCCCAAGAGTATTTATTCTAATGAGAGGCAATTCAACAGCAAGGGTGACCTCTGGGAGGCATTTAAAGATGCTGAAAACAACTTTCCAGCTGCTAAAATTGCAAATCTAACATCAGATGTTGACAATAGGCTGCTAAGAGTTATTGAAAAGAAAGGAGCAATTGTGAAGTAAATATTAGGAGGTTCTTATTATTTTTTGTTAATATAGCTTTAATTTTTAAAATAAAATGATTTTTTAATTTTTTTCTTTAAGAAATTAACAAGTTTGTTCTAAAATCTTTTTTAGTTTTACAAGGTATAACAATGTAAAAATATCAAAATAAATAGTTGCAAATAAACTACTCACAGTCAAATTAGTCTGTTTTGTTAACTTAGTAAAATTTTTTTTCCAACTAAAAGCAATAGTTTTCTCTATCACTATATATCTAAGTTAATAATATTGAATAGAATCTAAACAACATCATAATAAGTCTTTTGACATTAATGACGCAACTCTTTATACCAATTCATAACTTGCATATAATCTTTAGGCGCAGTTTAGTTATTAAAATATTTTCTTTATCTCGAGAGACCTGGCTATGGCTTTTTTCCGTTCACTTTTCGAATTTGAAATTCTTTAGTTGTGGTGAACACAAGTCTCTTGTTTGATCCTCAGAACATAGTTACAGAACCATGTTTGATCGATAGAAATAAATTGATCGAAATGATAGTGCAAATAAAAAAGTTTAAAAAGTATAAAAGAAACTGTTCGCTCAATATTTTTTTTAATTATAAATGTATGCTTAATACCACTAAATGGATGTCAATGCTACGAACGTCAGAATCAAGGAAGCTAAAATTATGATGATATGGAGGATAGATAATAACTGATATCAGAATTGAAAATGCAAATATTAAGAGCACCCACACTGAAGTCTGTCCCATACTGTAGCTGTTCATTGGAACACGCTGTCTGAGTGGGAATATTTTCGAAAATGGAACGAATGGGCCTGTAATGGGGTCTTAGTTGTGAAAGGTCTGCGTTGTGAAAGGTCTGCGTTGTGAAAGAATAAAGCTCGACTGACCATTGCCATTAGGATGGAGGCAGAATAGTGTTACGCGTTATAAGTTGTCACAAAAGAACAAAAAATGATTGACAAAAACGCAGAGCTAAACCACAAACAGATATTTAATGTACAAAATCACAAAATAAAATATATACATATATACAAACTAACATTAAACATAGAGTTTCCTTCTGGCATACTTACGGGTAACTGTAACGAAGGGAAAGGAAGGTGTTAAGTATATTTACCCAGTTAAGTTAGAGAAGTAGTCTAACTGCTATACTTTTTGAAAATCCTCAAATGTGTATATAAAGAATAGTTTTTTGTTTGGCCAATGAAATAGTAAAAAATTCTATTTACCGGATTTGTTCTATGAGGTTCTCTTTCGGGTTTTTGTTGGTCGGCAACCTTTTGTAGAGATTCTTTCGGCTAGATATAATATCCCGAATCACGACGGAGTTGGTACTGCCAGCAAATCATTTTTACATCTAACTACTCTCTTTCACAATCCTCTTTTATAGGGGCTAGCACCTAATTTGCATATTTCTCGAATCATCTAGATTTTTCTGGAATATTCTAGGATCTTCCCATCGTTCTATTTCTAATTTCCCTATTTTTACAACTACTTCATGAATTAAAACTTTTTTGTAATAACAACTAGAACTCAATAGAATCCTTTACTATAGATTTTAACCTTTTTAGACATTATATAATGCGGATATAACGCGCTCTCTAAATTCGTGCTTTCTAGTGTATGTATTTATTAGAGTACGTGTTGAATAGGAGTCGATAGGTTAAACTATCGCCCGGTTCACACTTCTCTTCGATATTCGAGAAATAATTTTTTTGCCTAATGAAGCGTTGAATGTGTTATTAAATTCTACGAGAACGACTAGGAATGGGAATTTTTTGGGGGGATTAGGTTCATATGTAAAGTTAAGGACTTTTTTTTTTAGAATGTGATGTTGAGGTTATCAATTTCTACAGGAGTAGGGATTTATTCTTTTTTCCGGTTTAGAATTGGCTTTTCTGATTCCTTATAAAATCTACTTAAAGTCTATAATTTTAATATTTCCGATTAAACTATTTGTTTACCTTTTGTTCTTCAAAAGTAGTAGATAGGTTAACCTATCGTTTGGTTCACACTGCTCCTCGATATTCGACCAATAGTTTGATTTTTTTGCGAAATGAAGCGTTGAATCTACTGCTAAGAAGGTTGGGTCACTATGTCAATCCAGGATGTTTTTTTCCACCTGAATCCATCCTGCATATATACAAGTCAACCATCCGTCTGTGCATAGAGTACTGCTGCCATTTTGGTCAGGTGCCCCTGCCGTTCTCCTCAGTGTTCTTGACAGGCTCCAAAGGAGAGTCTGTAATGTGATAGGTAAAGATCTGGCGGCTCGACTGCAGCCACTTCCCCATCGTCGAAATGTGGCCTCCCTTTGTTTGTTCTATAAATACTTTCATGGCTTCTGCTCAGACGAACTTAAGTCACTGATGCCCCCTCAACAGGTGTTTACTCGTGCAACCAGACTGGCATCTGGGTCCCACAGTCAGGTTAGCCAAATGCAGACGACAATTCTACTCCTGCAGCAGTAAAAGACTTGCTTAATGACAATTTCCCTAATTGGATTGACAGACATGATCGTGTGGAATTGCTTCCTCACCAGATATTAGTCTTCTTGACTTCTCTTTTTTTTTTCTTTTTAGGCACATTGAACGAGGTGTACATTCGCATTTAGACTTTACGGTCACCCTGCATATTTAATATATATATATATATATATATATGTATATATATATATATATATGAATACATGTTTCTGTTGTCATTTCGCGCTATCACGCGGTGTGACGTCATAGAACCACATTGCAAATTTGCGAATTGCGTTTGTTATTTTTGGTAACTATTGCCGTTGCCTAGCGGATTTTTATGGCAACACAAAATAAAATCATCGGTGATGGTGGATGTTATTGTGTCACCGTCTTGGTGATCTCTCTGAAGATGGCTCATGTGAGCCGAAAGCTTAGAACCAAATTAATGAGAAATTATCCAAATGTTGGAGAATTTTTGTCTTTATTTTCAACTGAAATTAAAGCCAAAATACGACGTTCAGAACAGCTCATGATTAAACATAACAGTGTGTGTGTGTGTGTGTGTGTGTGTGTGTGTATCCGTTACATATAGACTCCGAAACGGCTGAACCGATTTTCTTGCAAATTTGCTCAGTTGTACTATAAGCGTCTGCGAGTGTTCTTAGCTAGGTTTTGTGTTGAGGTTCCCCTGATAAATATCGAAAATCGATAGTCAAATAAATCGGGTTATAGAAGAAGTGATCCGATTTTAATCAAATTTGATACACTCATAGACAAAGACATAAGAAACGACATTCAAAAGTTTCAAGGTTGCAGTTCTTACAATAGTGCAGAAAATCTATAATATATATATATATATCTATATATAAAAGGTTTGTGTGTGTATCAGTTTATTTGCCTGTATGTCTGTATTTTTTTTAGCTTTTTTATTTTAGTTTTTGCTTCGAGTTTGGCTCTAAGTAGGTATAATTGTAGTTCTTAGTCTCAGCCATGATACCATTTACTCAGAGGACTTATTTAGCCTTCAAAATTCAGTTTACGACGAAAAAAACTTATTTGATATCGATACCAGGAAATCAAACTTTGACTTACATTCATTCATTTTTCTTTCAGTCTACGGTTTCGCTTTAACTGGAAACAACTATTGCTTTTTAGTCTTTCGTACCAACGTCCAAAGAGTCTGAGCTCCAGGACCATGGATTAGTTTTAAAGCTTTCATTACACCAGAGCAACGCCGTGCTATACTGCTAGTATATATATATACACAGATACTGAACGGTTACACATGTTCAGTTACACGCTCCGTGGACCCTAAATTATTGACACGTAAACTGAGATGTATAAAGCACGCTTACATACACGGGAGATAAGCACAGACGCAATCGAAAATAGTTTTCGCCTTTATCGGTACGGCACAGGCAATTGTGACGACAACCAAAGTCGTAGGTACGTATGATTCTGTTCACACGCATGGAATAATGCACGCAGAAATGATAAAAGAAACAAATGCTGGTATCGGTGGTGATGTCAGGTCTATAATCAAAACCTGTGACGTGTCCAATGGAAGCATAATGAAGGGTGAAATAAAAACAAAATGGCGTTCGAAGAGCGAAAAAGCGGGAATTAAAAAAAGAAATGGCGGTAAAAGGTGCGGAAAGTTAGCCGCCATATTAGGAGCCCTTCACTAAGCATGACGTGACGTCACGCGCTCCTAAAAACCGAAAATGTTCCCCCCCCCCCACTTCCTTTTATACTTCAGGATCCCATTCTATTTATTTTCTTCTTTACTGTTCACTCATCTCTCTAAACATATCGACAGTATATCGGGAAAAATTATAACCGAAAAATTTTGTTGCGTGTCACAGGAATCGATTCACTCGATGTAATTTTATTTATTTATTAATATTTTCTCTTACAAAAAGTAAAAGAAAAACAGGTTTATATGTAAATAAATAATAAGCTTTTTTATTTATTTTTTCGTCCTCATCGTTTAATATTCAGAAAAGCTTCGGAGTTTATATGTCTTAAGCTTGCTGTTCATTGTGTCTTTTTTCATCAATGAAGTTTATAATTTCATTGCCAGTGTCGTTACTGACACAACTTTTGTTTCCCTAAATATTTTCTTTGTCGGGTATTCACTCCTAGTTGTTTTTTTTTTCTTTCTGTTTGTTTCTTAACTTATTTTTCACGTATTTTCTTTCCTGTGGCTTGTTTGTCGTTCTTTCATTCTCTTTGGTCGTGAATGGTAAGAAGGAAAGAGATGAGGAGAAAGAAAAAAGACTGATTAGAAAGCGTTCAGCTGTAGAAGAAGAATAGTTTAAATGAAAAGTAAGTCTTCTTCTTCTACGTGCTGTGGCTCTTCAAGATGTAGGCGATCATAGCTCTCCACAGTTACCTGATTTTTGTAGCTCTTAATAAAATTTTTCTTTTCTAATCTCTCCTAAACCACCTATCCACCTAGGTGTCCATGACAAAATCCAACAGACGTGATCGATCCCGACTTGACAGCTCAGATACTGTCATTTTCTCACCGGCGCAATGTGGCTTCCCTTTGTCTCTTCTGATCCGATGAATTTAGCTCAATGGTGCCGCCTATATATAAATTTACTCGAGCTACAAGATTAGCAACTAGGTCCCACCCTTTTATTGTGAAACAAATAAATTGTAAACACAAATTCTACTTCAGCTTCTTTTCTCGCACTTCCCGCCTGTGGAATTCCCTTCCATTTACTTGCTTTCCCGACAGCTACAATCTCCAAGAATTTAAATGTAAAGTCAGTAGTCATCTCCTATCTCACTAACCTGCATCCTCTCTCTCATGCTCCTTTCCCCCTTTCACTTCACTCTCATCGGTATTCATCTTTCTCTTACCCACTTCCTGACACCCCCTATAACCGGTCACTCTTTCTGCTAACTTTCCTCCTATGTAATCCCCTGCAAAACAGAGGCAATAAAATGTCTTGCTTGGGGCGATATGATGATAAAAAAAAGAAGATAGATAGATAGATAGATAGACCGACAGCTACAATCTCCAAGAATTTAAATGTAAAGTCAATAGTCATCTATCTCACTAACCCGTATCTTCTCTCTCTCATGCTCCGTTTTCCGTCCACTCCACGCTCATCAGTATTCTCATCCTTCTCTTACCCACTTCCTGACATCCCCTATAACCTTTCACTTTTTCTTATAACTTTCTTCCTATGTAACCCCCTGCACAACAGTGGCAGGAAAATGGCTTGGTTTGGGCGATATGATTATAAAAAAGAATTCTATACTATAATTCTGTGCTATTATAATGTTGATACAAAGTGGGGGATCAATTCTACATTACAATTAATATATAAATTGATCCCTCACTTTATGGCCACATTCATCCTTCTCTTATCCACTTCCTGACATCACCTATAACCTGTCACTCATTCTTATAACTTTCCTCCTGTGTAACCCCCTGCAAAACAGCGGCAATAAAATGCCTTGCTTTGTTATGGTTATTAAAAAAAATTCTATAATATTATAATGTGGATATAAAGAAGAGGATCAATTCTACACTACAATCAATATATAAACTGATCTCTCACTTTATGGCCACAATCATTCTTCTATACCCAATTCCTGACACGCCCTATAACCTGTTACTCTTTCTCCTAACTTTCCTCCTGTGTAACCCCCTGCAAATTAGTGGCAATAAAATGCTTTGCTTTGGCGATATGATTATAAAAAAAAGGAACATCCATCCATTTAATCAAGTTCATTCTATTTTTTTTTTTTTTTTTATAAGCGTTTCACCCCGAGCAAGGCATGTCACTGCCACTACTGTGCAGGGGGCTACGTAGAGTGGAGAAAGGCTGATTAAATATAGGGAATGACAGAGGGTGGGTGATAGGCGGGTAAGGATACCGAGAATGAGGGTTGGGTAGATGAGAGTGTTGTGAGAATAGTTGGGAGTTAGTGTGATAGGAGGTGTCTATTGACCCTACATTTAAACACCTGGAGATTGTAACTGTCGGGAAAGCAGACTTGTGGAAGGGAGTTCCACAGGCGGGAAGCGCGAGAAAAGAAGCTGTTGGAGTAGAATTTACGGTTACATCTTATTTGTTTAACTGTAAAAGTGTGGGACCTAGTTGCTAATCTAGTATCTCGTGTAAATTCGTGCTTAGGCGGCACCAGTGATCTAAGCTCATCGGAGCAGAAGCCATGAAAGTACTTGTAGAAGAGGAACAGGGAAGCCACATCACGCCGGTGTGAGAGCGGCTGTAGCCGGTCTGCCAAGTCAGTATCAACCACGTTACAGATCCTCCTTTGTATTTTGTCAAGAAGCCCAAGGAGAGCAGCAGGGGCACCCGACCAGATATGGCAGCAATATTCAATATCTTAAGTCTCAGATGGAAGTCTTTGTTTGTCCCAAATCCCAAATCAAATGAAATCATAACATTTATCTCAATTTCTGAGATAAGGTGTTAGCATTATTTACTTAATCGGCTCTCATCTCGTGCATATCGATTTGGATAATTATGGTCCTCCACAAGCTCCCTCCTTTTGTAGGTCTTAATAAATTATGTATTTTTATTTCTTCTAAATCTTGCCACGCCATCCATTTACTCAAACTCATTCTTTTTCTTCTATGTGCCGTGTGAGTGACCATGGCCCTCCACAATTTCTTCTCTTTTATAGCTCTTAATAAATTTTGTGATTTTGTTGTCTCGTCTAAACCTTGCTTCTTGGGTTATTTACAGTTCACGTTTCATTCGTGTTGGACTTTTGGGACATATATACTGTGCTGACCCCCATGAGCCACCCCATTTTATAGTTCACCAATAGAAAGCGTAACCAATCAGGAAGCTCAAAATATTCAATGGGACGTGTATAAAGGCGGCCATATTTTTCCAAGTATTGGAGTTCAAATCCGATTCTGGAGAGTGTTTGATTCGGGAGTTATGATCTTTGACGTTGTTTCATTGAACAGATTACGTGCGGTGAGGATACTCTATATCAATATACAATGACGGACATGGTCAACAGATGGCAAGAGGATACTCTATCTTCAGGAACGATGTCAACATTACGTTCACTCCCTGACTTTGTGACCATCATTGACAGTTTTACTATATGATATACATTCGGGAGATTGATTCTCTATTATAATCAATACATAAACTGATCCCTGACTTTGTGACCATCATGGATTTTTGTGGCTATATAATATACATTCGGGAGATTGATTCTCTATTATAATCAATATATATACTGATCCCTGACTTTGTGACCATCATGGATTGTTGTTACTATATTATATACGTTCAGGAGATTGATTCTCTATTATAATCAATACATAAACTGATCCCTGACTTTGTGACCATCATGGATTTTTGTTGCTATATAATATACATTCGGGAGATTGATCCTCCATTATATTCAATACATAAACTGATCCCTGACTTTGTGACCATCATGGATTTTTGTTGCTATATAATATACATTCGGGAGATTGATTCTCTATTATAATCAATACATAAACTGATCCCTGACTTTGTGACCATCATGGATTTTTGTTGCTATATAATATACATTCGGGAGATTGATTCTCTATTATAATCAATGCATAAACTGATCCCTGACTTTGTGACCATCATGGATTTTTGTTGCTATATAATATACATTCGGGAGATTGATTCTCTATTATAATCAATACATAAACTGATCCCTGACTTTGTGACCATCATGGATTTTTGTTGCTATATAATATACATTCGGGAGATTGATTCTCTATTATAATCAATACATAAACTGATCCCTGACTTTGTGACCATCATGGATTTTTGTGGCTATATAATATACATTCGGGAGATTGATTCTCTATTATAATCAATACATAAACTGATCCCTGACTTTGTGACCATCATGGATTTTTGTTGCTATATAATATACATTCGGGAGATTGATTCTCTATTATAATCAATACATAAACTGATCCCTGACTTTGTGACCATCATGGATTTTTGTTGCTATATAATATACATTCGGGAGATTGATTCTCTATTATAATCAATACATAAACTGATCCCTGACTTTGTGACCATCATGGATTTTTGTTGCTATATAATATACATTCGGGAGATTGATTCTCTATTATAATCAATATATCAACTAATCCCTGCACTTTATCCATAAATTATGGCTAACTTTACCAACAATTCGTGACAATGAACGTCGGGAAACATCCCTCGAGTGAACCTTATCGGCCTTCCTATGTACCTTCGTAGGAGCTACAACAAATCTTTTCACAGCTTAGTGATATCTTCCAATTATTTAGGATATTTCTAATGTAGATTTGCCTTTGGAAAGTTCAAATCTTATAATATCTTTCTCAGAAAGTGTTTAATCACATTTGCGATTCATAATTGCACCATTTTAATGACACTCATTAATAGTCTGAAACATTTCTATATCGTGTCAATATTGCAAATGGCCACCGTTTGTTTCCTATTGCGAAGAACAATACAGTTGTTTATACAGCCTGCTGATATTCTTATTCACATTATACTGTGAAAATTCCGTGAAATTCCGACTTGCAATTTTTTAACCAAATGAAACATACCATCTCGTTAATAATTTAAAACACAGTCCATCTTTCTCTTTCGTTTTCTCTCTCTCACTATATATATATATATATATATATATATATATATATATATATATAATAATAATAATAATAATTTATTAATAAATTATAACATTATTATATGTTATAATATCACTACAAAAGTAGCTATTTTGTTTCGACACTTTTTGTGTCTTTTCAAGTGATGTTGTTATTTCAAATGGATTCATTTGAAATAACAACATCACTTGAAAAGACACAAAAAGTATCGAAACAAAATAGCTACTTTTGTGGTTATATTATAACATATCAATGTTATAATTTATTAATAAATATTATTATTATTATTAGCTCTACTTTGTATTGAGCACTTTTTTAAAAATAGTGTTTCTTTGGATGGGGAATATTATTCCACCCATACTTGGTTATATATATATATATATATATATATATACTGTAATGGTTGTTACAATGTTTTTAAATTCATAGTATCACTACACAAAAATATTTCATGTTTTGAAATATGCCTATTATGTTTTTGGCTTCTTCCTCAGGTGATTTTTTAGAAATGAGAATTATCTAGTTGAAAAGCCAGTTTATTTGTGTTGGATTTGTTTTTTTTTTTTGGGTGTTAGAGGGCTTGGTCTGTATTTTGAGTTCTGTTGACCTTTTTAATGTCTTAGTGTTAAGTGTTAGGTTTTGGCAGAGTTCAGGATAGGTTAATCTATTAATCATGAGAGGGCTCATGCTGCTGGCGCCTTGCGTGTTGTTATTTGGTTTAGGGGTTGGTAGGTGTTGTTTTGTTTTGGGGTTGGTTTCTCCTTAATTTAATGTATGATATTTTGTATTGGGGTGTATATATATATATATATATATATATATATATATATATATATCAGCATGCAGTGTGGGTATAGAAGAATCCAAAGGAGTATCCTGTACATACAGTGGTAAGATAACTTTCTAAGCGAGCTCTAAATATATTTGTATATAAATGCATATAGAGTAAATAAAAGAAAAACTAAGGCAGACACGTTATTACATGGTAAATCTGAAGTATAGGCCTATTTCAGTCGAACCATCATCAGCTTCCGTCTTTATTATACAAAAGATTTTACACGAATGAGATTCACAAAAAACTAAAAAAACGAATAAAAATAATGGTTGCTCGCTTAAAAGAGAAAATTTAAGAAAAAATACATCAGTTCGGCGAACACAGACACATATTTATACATAAGCATATATATACGCAACATATAATCAGAGGACACGCGTAGCGGCGGATGTCAACAAAAGTTCGAAGATACAATCAGCCTGATAGTTGGACTGCAGACCCGTAGATTTGAAACGTATAGAAAGTGGGTTAAGTGTGTGTGTGTTTGTGTGTGTGTGTGTGTGTGTGTGTGTGTGTGTGAGAGAGAGAGAGAGAGAGAGAGAGAGAGAGCGTTAAAACGAAAGGGTAAGTCTCTTAAAGCGTAAACGAAAAGGGAAGAAGAAAGAAGAGAGAAATAAATTTAAAATAGAAAGAAAAGATGATAGGAGAAAATGAGATAATAAAATTAAAATAATATTATAAAATATCGATGAAATGATAAGAAATTGGAGTCTAAAATTTAAAAATATATTTAAGAGATAATCCGTTAATCTGTTGTAATCACAAAATACTCATTCCACTATATAATGAAATTTATACTAATTATACAATCAACAAAACAAATATAATACAATATAAAATTAAAAAATTTAAAAAAGTTTAATTTAAAATTAAGCCTAATTATTCTATTTAAATGTAGGTGTTTAAACTTAATTATTTAGTTTAAAAATAAATTTACATAATATTTTTTTTTTAATCGTATCACCCCGAGCAAGGCGGTAACACCACTGATGTGCAGGGGGCTAGGTAATAGTGAAAAGATCGGAAAAGAGAAAGCCGGAAACCATATCCTAAACAGGGAACAAGGGATGAGCCTCTTAACCTGTTCAATAGACATGGGTGGAGTGTGAACCGGGTGATAGTGAAAGGATAATAAATTGGAATTTTTAAAAAACCCTAAAAAAATTAAAAAATTAAGATATAATAGTTAATCAATCCGCTTTAATCATAATTACCACCACACCACTGTATAATGCGCAATTTTTAAAATTTGAAAAAATTATAACGTTTTCATCCATGGTTGTATGAGCCTAATAGGTATTTTATTTTATATCATAATTTCTGTTCTTTCATTCAATAATTCATTTTTGTTTGGGAATAACATGATCGCTAATTTTTCTTCCTGGCACAGTCCACATATTTTGTCACCGCTGCAAGGCCAGGCTGTTTTCACTAAACTCCACGCCATGCCTGAGTCCTGAGTATTTTAATTTCAATTTGGACACGTGACTAGCCAATTTTGTACAATATTTTAAGTTCTGCATCCTAAAATAGACCTGTGATTGAACCACCTGGTCCTAAATGTGTCCTTGGCTGATCGCAAATATATTTTGTTTTGACCATTTAAGTCCTGTACTTTGTAAATGACCTCTTTGTAAATAACTTCTTTTGTATTAAACGATATATATATATATATATATATATATATATATATATATATATATATATTGTCATCCGCAGACAGATCTGTTTCGTCGTATCACAGCTCATCAGTACAGTTAGACTCCGATTGCTTTTTTACCCAGGATTGAAACCCGACCGAAATGGCGTCGTTTGTCCATGTTTATAATATATAATGTAATTAGCATCTTTGAAAATGGCTTATGTAAGCTGAAAGCTTAGAGTGGATTATTAAAAAAATTATGTATCAATATTGTAATTTTCTTTCTCCATTTAATGATAATGGTATTAATCTTATCAGAAAATATGAAAACAAATTACATAAAATAAATAGACAAAACTTGTATATATTATTTAATGAAACATGCATTAATATATATATATATATATATATATATATATAGAGAGAGAGAGAGAGAGAGAGAGAGAAAGAGAGAAAGAGAGATCAAGAATGAAAAAGTAAAAAACAAAATGAAGACAGAAAAATTTGGGGAAAGAAAGAATGTTTAATAGGAAGAAGGAGAGAAAGAAAGTTGGAAAAAAATTGAATAAAGAGGGAGATTATAGAGAGGATAAGAATCTGAAGTAATGCGTCAAGTTTTTAACAAAAAATGAAAAATACATATATATATATATATATATATATATGAGAGAAAGAGAGAGAGAGAGAGAGAGAGCTAGATGGAAAGAAGGAGATAGAGGGCAAGAGAGATAGGAGGTGGACAGAGGGGTAGCTAACCTTTTCTTCACTTTTTAGGTTTCAGGCCAGAAGTTCCTAACCAAAATTGGGAGACTGAAACCTCGAAAATGAGGAGAAATGAACAGACACATTCTGCATTAACGAATGCTCCTTCCTTACTCATACAACGTCTTTCAATTGCACACTAAGAAAACTTAAGTTATACGAAGGTCATTCAATAAATAAGGTGAAATTTTAGGTATAAGGACTTCTAATACACACAGAAGCTAACTTTTTCTTTACTTCTTTTTCAAAGTAATTTCATTTTTTTACAGATTGAAAAAAATCTATGAGAGTTTTGGAGATTAACAAAGATGGCCGACTAAGAATCATGATCCAGGATTGAACAGAGATCAGTAATCAAGTTTTTGGTTGCTGAAGGGTGCAAACCATTTGAAATTCATAGGAGAATGTCAACTGTGTATAGTGCCACATGTTTCAGCCAAAAAATGTCTACAAGTGGGCTAAAGTGTTAAAAAAAGGACGAAGCAGTGTTGAGGAGGAAACAGGCCTCGAAGTGAGGTCTCTTGAGGTGATCGAATCAGTCAATGACCTCATTCTGTCTGACTAAAGGGTGACAGTGGATGACATAGTAAGGACTTTGAGTCTAACTGTTGAATAAACGCAGGGGTCTTGCATCAAGGTCTTTCACAGTAGCCCAAACGGTGCAGACTCTTAACGAACTGGGCTGGGAATTGCACCCTCATCCCCCTTACAGCTCAGACATTGCCCCTTCAGATTTCACCTGTTTGGTTCATCGAAAGCGTTCATGAAAGGGCACAAAGTTTGAAAGTGACGATGAAGTCAAAAGTACTGTGAGCGATTGGCTGAGACATCAGTCTAAAAATTTTTACGCTGAGGGAATACGGAAGCTTGTGCACAGATGGGAAAGGTGTGTGACACTGCTGGGAGACTACGTTGAAAAAAAAGTAAGCTTCTATCTGTATTAGAAGTCCTTACACGGAAAAATTCACCTTATTTATTGAATGATCCTCGTAGAAATCCGTATACCGAAAAAATCACCTTATTTATTAAATGACCCTCATAGAAGTCCTTATACAGAAAAATTCACATTATTTATTGAATGACCTTCGTAAAAGTTCCTATACGGAAAAATCAACTTATTTATTAACTTATTTATTAAATGACCCTCGTAGATATTCTTATACCGAAAAATTCACATTATTTATTGAATGCCCTTTATAGAAGTCCTAATACCGAAAAATTCAACTTTTATATTGAATGACCCTCGTAGATATCATTATACCGAAAAATTCACATTATTTATTGAATGCCCTTTATAGAAGTCCTAATACCGAAAAATTCACCTTATATGACCCTCGTAAATATCATAATACAGAAAAATTCACCTTATTTATTGAATGACCCTCGCAGATATCCTTACATCAAAACAATCATCTTATTTATTGAATGATCCTCGTCGAAGTCTTACACCGAAATAATTCACGTTATTTATTGAATGACTCTCGTAGATGTCCTTATGCCGGAAAATTCACCTTATTCATTGAATGTCCCTTGTAGAAGTCCTTATACCGAAAAATTTACTTTATTTATTGAAAGAAATATGTAGAAGTCCTAATACCGAAAAATTCACGTTATTTATTGGATGACCTTCGTAGAAGTTCATATACCAAAAGATTCAACATATTTATTGAATGACCCTCGTAGAAGTCTTTATAACGAAATAATTCACCTGATTTATTGAATGACCCTCGTAGAAATCCTTATACCAAAAAATTCAGCTTGTTTATTGAATGAACCTCGTAGAAGTCCTTATACTGAAAAATTAACCGGATTTATTGAATGGCCCTCGTAGATGTCATGATACCAAACAATTCACCTTGTTTATTGAATGACCCTCGTAGAAGACCTTATTCAGAAATATTTTTCTTATTTATTGAATAACCCTCGCAGATGTCCTTATAGCGAGAAATTCACTTTATTAATTGAATTACCCTCGTAGATATCTTTATACCGAAAAATTTAACTTATTTTTGAATGACCCTCGAAATATCATTATACCTTGTAGAACTCGTTATACCGAAAAATTCACCATATTTATTGAATGAACTTGTAAAAATCGTTATACCGAAAAATTCAACTTATTTATTGAATGTCCCTCGTAGAAGTCTTTATACCAAAAAATTCACCTTATTTATTGAATGACCCTTGTAGATATCCTTATACCGAAAAATTCACCTTATTTATTGAATGATCCTCGTAGAAGTCCTTATGCCGAAAAATTCACCTTATTTATTGAATGACTCTCGTAGAAGTTTTTATACCCAAAAATACGCTTTATTTATTGAATACCCGTCGTAGAAATTTTTCTATCGAAACTTTCACTTATTTATTGAATGACCCTCGTAGATATCATTATACCGAAAGATTTACCCTATTTTTAAAAGAACCTCGTAGACGTCCTGATACCGAAAGATTCACCTTATTTATTGAATGACCCTCGTAGAAGTTCTTATACGAAATAATACACCCTTTTTATTGAATGACCCTCATATATATGCTTATACCGAAAAATTCACCTCATTTATTGAATGACCCTCGTAGATATCCTTATACCGAAAAATTCACCTTATTTTTTGAATGACTCTCGTAGATATCCTTATACGAAAAATTCACGTTATTTTTTGATTGGCCCTTGTATTAGGACGTCTTTGTTTGATTATCTCAAACACCTAATCAAAAATACTGCTGCCATATCTGGTCAGGTGCCCCAGCTATCCACCTAGGGGTCCTTGGCATAATCTAATGTGATCGATCCTATTTTGACAGCTCAGATACAGTCAGTTTCTCACCTTCCCTGTGTGTATTTTACAAACACTTTCACGCCTTCTGCTCCGATGAACTTAGCTCACTGGTGCCCCCTATATGTGAATTTACTGAAGACAGAAGATTAGCACCTAGGTCCCAGCCTTTTTCTGTGAAACCAATAAAATGTAAACGCAACTTCTACTCTAACAGCTACTTTTTTGCACTTCCCGTCTGTAGAATTCCTTTCCGTTTACTTACTTGACTGACAGCTATAATCTTCAATAATTTAAATGTAAAGTCAGTTGTCATTTATTATCTCACTAACCTGCATCCTCACTCGGATGCTCCTTTTCCGTCCACTCCACTCTCATCAGTATTCTCATCCATCGCTTACCCACTTCCTGACACTCCCTATAACCTATCAGTCTTTCTCATAACTTTCTCTCGTGCTACTTTCTCTGTCCACTCAACTCTCATCAGTATTCTCATCCTATTCTTATCCACTTCCTGACACCCTCTATAACCTCTTCCTATCCTTACTCTCATGCTTCTTTCACCATTCACTCCACCCTCATCAGTATTTTCATCCTTCTCTTACCCACTTCCTGACACCCTCTATAACCTCTTCCTATCCTTACTCTCATGCTTCTTTCTCCATTCACTCTACTCTCATCAGTATTCTCATCCTTTTCTTACCCACTTCCTGACACCCTCTATAACCTCTTCCTATCCTTTCTCTCGTGCTTCTTTCTCCATTCACTCTACTCTCATCAGTATTCTCATCTTTCTCTTACCCACTTCCTGACACCATATAACCTCTTCCTATCCTTTCTCTCATGCTTCTTTCTCCATTCACTCTACTCTCATCAGTATTCTCCATCCTTCTCTTTACATTTCCTGACACCCTCTATAACCTCTTCCTATCCTTTCCTCTCATGCTTCTTTCTCATTCACTCTACTCTCATCAGTATTCTCATCCTTCTCTTACCCACTTCTGACACCCTCTGCAACCTCTTCCTATCCCTTTCTCTCATGCTTCTTTCTCCATTCACTCCACTCTCATCAGTATTCTCATCCTTCTCTTACCCTCTTCCTGACACCTCTATAACCTCTTCCTATCCTTTCTCTCATGCTTCTTTCTCCATTCACTCCACTCTCCACGTAGTATTCTCATCCTTCTCTTACCCTCTTCTGTGCACTCATAACCTCTTCCTATCCTTTCTCTCATGCTTCTTTCTCCATTCACTCCACTCTCATCAGTATTCTCATCCTTCTCTTACACCTCTTCTTCCTCTGCAACCTCTTCCTATCCTTTCTCTCATGCTTCTTTCTCCATTCACTCCACTCTCTCAGCATCAGTATTCTCATCCTTCTCTTACCCACTTCCTGACACCCTCTATAACCTCTTCCTATCCTTTCTCTCATGCTTCTTTCTCCATTCACTCCACCCTCATCAGTATTTCTGTCTTCTCTTACCCTCTTCCTGACACACTCTATAACCTCTTCCCTGCTCTCCTTTCTCTCATGCTTCTTTCTCCATTCACTCTACTCTCATCAGTATTCTCATCCTAATGTCCCCACCCCACTTCCTGACACCCTCTATAACCTCTTCCTATCCTTTCTCTCATGCTTCTTTCTCCATTCACTCCACTCTCATCAGTATTCTCATCCTTCTCTTACCCTCTTCCTGACACACTCTGTAACCTCTTCCTATCCTTTCTCTCATGCTTCTTCCTCCATTCCTCCACCCTCATCAGTATTCTCATCCCCCTTCTCTTACCCTTCCTGACACCCTCTATAACCTCTTCCTATCCTTTCTCTCATGCTTCTTTCTCCATTCACTCCACTCTCATCAGTATTCATCCTTCTCTTACCACTCTTCCTGACACACTCTATAACCTCTTCCTGTCTTTCTCTCCTTCTTCTTTCTCCATTCACTCCACCCTCATCAGTATTCTCATCCTTCTCTTACCCTCTTCCTGACACACTCTATAACCTCTTCCTATCCTTTCTCTCATCCTTCTTTCTCCATTCACTCTACTCTCATCAGTATTCTCATCCCAGCACCTCTTACCCACTTCCTATTAGCCTCTCTCGCCTCTTCTATCCTTTCTCTCCTTCTTCTTTCTCCATTCACTCCACCCTCATCAAGTATTCTCATCCTTCTCTTACCCTCTTCCTGACAACCTCTATAACCTCTTCCTCCTTTCTCTCATGCTTCTTTCTCCATTCACTCCACTCTCATCAGTATTCTCATCCTTCTCTTCCTCTTCCTTCCTCTTAACCTCTTCTATCCTTTCTCTCATGCTTCTTTCTCCATTCACTCCACTCTCATCAGTATTCTCATCCTTCTCTTACCCTCTTCTGACACCCTCTACAACCCTCTTCCCTATCCTTTCTCTCATGCTTCTTTCTCCATTCACTCCTCTCATCAGTATTCTCATCCTTCTCTTACCCACTTCCTGACACCTCTCTCTTAGCCTCTTCCTATCCTTTCTCTCAGCACTTCTTCTTTCTCCATTCACTCTCCACCCTCATCAGTATTCTCATCCTTCTCTTACCCTCTACAACACACTCTATAAACTCTTCCTATCCTTTCTCTCATACTTCTCCATTCACTCTACTCTCATCAGTATTCTCATCCTATTCTTACCACTTGCTTCCCTCTACTAACCTCTTCCTATCCTTTCTCTCCTGCTTCTTTCTCCATTCACTCCACTCTCATCAGTATTCTCATCCTTCTCTTACCCTCTTCCTGACACACTCTATAACCTCTTCCTATCCTTTTCTCTCATGCTTCTTTCTCCATTCACTCCACCTCATCAGTATTCTCATCCTTCTCTTCCCTTCCCTGGCCTTGCACCTCCTATAACCTCTTCCTATCCTTTCTCTCATGCTTCTTTTCTCCATTCACTCCACTCTCATCAATGTTCTGTCCTTCCTACTACCCTCTTCCTGACACACTCTATAACCTCTTCTATCCTTTCTCTCATGCTTCTTTCTCCATTCACTCCACCCTCATCAGTATTCTCATCCCTTCTCTTACCTCTTCCTGACACACTCTATAACCTCTTCTATCCTTTCTCTCATGCTTCTTTCTCCCATTCACTCTACTCTCATCAGTATCCCCTTCTCTTACCCACTTCCTGACAACCTCTATAACCTCTTCCTATCCTTTCTCTCATGCTTCTTTCTCCATTCACTCCACCCTCATCAGTATTCTCATCCTTCTCTTACCCTCTTCTGACAACCTCTATAACCTCTTCTATCCTTTCTCTCATGCTTCTTTC
This sequence comes from Ascarosepion bandense, assembly GCA_037127315.1. Taxonomy (NCBI): domain Eukaryota; kingdom Metazoa; phylum Mollusca; class Cephalopoda; order Sepiida; family Sepiidae; genus Ascarosepion; species Ascarosepion bandense. The sequence goes on from JBBBDQ010001697.1 coordinate 2,162,060, forward strand.
TCAGTCCACTCTACTCTCATCAGTATTCTCATCCTTCTCTTCCCTCTTCCTGACACACTCTATAACCTCTTCCTATCCTTTCTCTCATGCTTCTTTCTCCATTCACTCTACTCTCATCAGTATTCTCATCCTTCTCTTCACCCTCTTACTGACACACTCTATAACCTCTTCCTATCCTTTCTCTCATGCTTCTTTCTCCATTCACTCCACTCTCATCAGAATTCTCATCCTTCTCTTACCCTCTTCCTGACACACTCTATAACCTCTTCCTATCCTTTCTCTCATGCTTCTTTCTCCATTCACTCTACTCTCATCAGTATTCTCATCCTTCTCTTACCCTCTTCCTGACACACTCTATAACCTCTTCCTATCCTTTCTCTCATGCTTCTTTCTCCATTCACTCCACTCTCATCAGTATTCTCATCCTATTATTACCCACTTCCTGACACCCTCTATAACCTCTTCCTATCCTTTCTCTCATGCTTCTTTCTCCATTCACTCCACACTCATCAGTATTCTCATCCTTCTCTTACCCTCTTCCTGACACACTCTATAACCTCTTCCTATCCTTTCTCTCATGCTTCTTTCTCCATTCACTCCACTCTCATCAGTATTCTCATCCTATTCTTACCCACTTCCTGACACCCTCTATAACCTCTTCCTATCCTTTCTCTCATGCTTCTTTCTCCATTCACTCCACCCTCATCAGTATTCTCATCCTTCTCTTACCCACTTCCTGACACCCTCTATAACCTCTTCCTATCCTTTCTCTCATGCTTCTTTCTCCATTCACTCCACCCTCATCAGTATTCTCATCCTTCTCTTACCCTCTTCCTGACACACTCTATAACCTCTTCCTATCCTTTCTCTCATGCTTCTTTCTCCATTCACTCTACTCTCATCAGTATTCTCATCCTTCTCTTACCCACTTCCTGACAACCTCTATAACCTCTTCCTATCCTTTCTCTCATGCTTCTTTCTCCATTCACTCCACCCTCATCAGTATTCTCATCCTTCTCTTACCCTCTTCCTGACACACTCTATAACCTCTTCCTATCCTTTCTCTCAAGCTTCTTTCTCCATTCACTCTACTCTCATCAGTATTCTCATCCTTCTCTTACCCTCTTCCTGACACCCTCTATAACCTCTTCCTATCCTTTCTCTCATGCTTCTTTCTCCATTCACTCTACTCTCATCAGTATTCTCATCCTTCTCTTACCCTCTTCCTGACACCCTCTATAAACTCTTCCTATCCTTTCTCTCATGCTCCTTTCTCCATTCACACCACTCTCATCAGTATTCTCATCCTTCTCTTACCCACTTCCTGACACCCTCTATAACCTCTTCCTAGCCTTTCTCTCATGCTTCTTTCTCCATTCACTCCACCCTCATCAGTATTCTCATCCTTCTCTTACCCTCTTCCTGACACACTCTATAACCTCTCCCTATCCTTTCTCTCATGCTTCTTTCTCCATTCACTCTACTCTCATCAGTATTCTCATCCTTCTCTTACCCTCTTCCTGACACACTCTATAACCTCTTCCTATCCTTTCTCTCATGCTTCTTTCTCCATTCACTCCACTCTCATCAGTATTCTCATCCTTCTCTTACCCACTTCCTGACACCCTCTATAACCTCTTCCTATCCTTTCTCTCATGCTTCTTTCTCCATTCACTCTACTCTCATCAGTATTCTCATCCTTCTCTTACCCACTTCCTCACACCCTCTATAACCTCTTCCTATCCTTTCTCTCATGCTCCTTTCTCCATTCACACCAGTCTCATCAGTATTCTCATCCTTCTCTTACCCTCTTCCTGACACACTCTATAACCTCTTCCTATCCTTTCTCTCATGCTTCTTTTCTCCATTCACTCTACTCTCATCAGTATTCTCCATCCTTCTCTTACCCTCTTCTGACACACTCTATAACCTCTTCCTATCCTTTCTCTCATGCTTCTTTCTCCATTCACTCTACTCTCATCAGTATTCTCATCCTTCTCTTACCCTCTTCCTGCCTTCGCCCTCTCTCCTTTCTCTTCCTATCCTTCTCTCATGCTTCTTTCTCCATTCACTCCACTCTCATCGTCTTCTCATCCTTCTCTTACCCTCTTCCCTGACACACTCTGCCCTCTTCCTATCCTTTCTCTCATGCTTCTTTCTCCATTCACTCTACTCTCATCAGTATTCTCATCCTTCTCTTACCCTCTTCTAATAACCTCCATAACTCTTCTCTCTCCTTTCTCTCATGCTTCTTTCTCCATTCCTCCCTCTCATCAGTATTCTCATCCTTCTCTTACCCTCTTCCTGACACACTCTATAACCTCTTCCTATCCTTTCCTCATGCTTATTCTCCATTCACTCCTCTCATCAGTATTCTCCATCTTCTCACACACTTCCTCACACTCTCTATAACCTCTTCCTATCCTTTCTCTCATGCTTTTTTTCTCCATTCATCCCACTCTCATCAGTATTCTCATCCTTCTCTTACCCTCTTCCTGACAACCTCTATAACCTCTTCCTATCTCTTTCTCTCATGCTTATTTCTCCATTCACTCCACTCTCATCAGTATTCTCATCCTTCTTACCCTCTTCCTGACACACTCTATAACCTCTTCCTATCCTTTCTCTCATGCTTTTTTCTCCCATTCACTCACTCTCATCGAGTATTCTCATCCTTCCTTACCCGCTACAGCCTCTCAACCTCTTCCTATCCTTTCTCTCATGCCGGCCTCCTCCATTCACTCCACCTCTCGTAGTATTCTCATCCTTCTCTTACCCTCTTCCTGACACACTCTATAACCTCTTCCTATCCTTTCTCTCTTTCTTCTTTCTCCTTCTCCTCCACTCTCATCAGCATTCTCATCCTTCTCTTACTCTTCTGACACACTCTATAACCTCTTCCTATCCTTTCTCTCATGCTTCTTTCTCCATTCACTCTACTCTCATCAGTATTCTCATCCTTCTTACCCACTTCCCTGTGTACCCTCTATAACCTCTTCCTACCTCTTTCTCTCATGCTTCTTTTCTCCATTCACTCACACTCTCCTCAGTATTCTCATCCTTCTCTTACCCTCTTCCTGACACACTCTGCCCTCTTCTATCCTTTCTCTCATGCTTCTTTCTCCATTCACTCTACTCTCATCAGTATTCTCATCCTTCTCTTACCACCTCTTCCTGACACTCTATAACCTCTTCCTATCCTTTCTCATACTTCTTTCTCCATTCACTCCACTCTCACTCAGTATTCTCTGTCCTTCTCTCTTACCTTCCTGACACCCCTCTATAGCCTCTTCCTATCCTTTCTCTCATGCTTCTTTCTCATTCCTCCTCTCATCAGTATTCTCATCCTTCTCCTTACTTCACTGACCATCTCTCTTTATAACCTCTTCCTATCCTTTCCTCTCATGCTTCTTTCTCCATCCACTCCCTCATCCAGCCTTCTCATCCTTCTCTTACCCTGTTCCCCACAGCCTCTATAACCTCTTCCCTATCCTTTCTCTCATGCTTCTTTCTCCATTCACTCTACTCTCATCAGGCATTCTCATCCTTCTCTTACCCTCTTCCTGACACACTCTCCTACTTTCTTCCTATCCTTTCTCTCCTTCTTGCTTTCTCCAATTCACTCTACTCTCATCAGTATTCTTATCCTTCTCTTACCCTCTTCCTGACACACTCTATAACCTCTTCCTATCCTTTCTCTCATGCTTCTTTCTCCATTCACTCCACTCTCATCAGAATTCTCATCCTTCTCTTACCCTCTTCCTGACACACTCTATAACCTCTTCCTATCCTTTCTCTCATGCTTCTTTCTCCATTCACTCCACTCTCATCAGTATTCTCATCCTATTCTTACCCACTTCCTGACACCCTCTATAACCTCTTCCTATCCTTTCTCTCATGCTTCTTTCTCCATTCACTCCACCCTCATCAGTATTCTCATCCTTCTCTTACCCACTTCCTGACACCCTCTATAACCTCTTCCTATCCTTTCTCTCATGCTTCTTTCTCCATTCACTCCACCCTCATCAGTATTCTCATCCTTCTCTTACCCTCTTCCTGACACACTCTATAACCTCTTCCTATCCTTTCTCTCATGCTTCTTTCTCCATTCACTCTACTCTCATCAGTATTCTCATCCTTCTCTTACCCACTTCCTGACAACCTCTATAACCTCTTCCTATCCTTTCTCTCATGCTTCTTTCTCCATTCACTCCACCCTCATCAGTATTCTCATCCTTCTCTTACCCTCTTCCTGACACACTCTATAACCTCTTCCTATCCTTTCTCTCATGCTTCTTTCTCCATTCACTCTACTCTCATCAGTATTCTCATCCTTCTCTTACCCTCTTCCTGACACCCTCTATAACCTCTTCCTATCCTTTCTCTCATGCTTCTTTCTCCATTCACTCTACTCTCATCAGTATTCTCATCCTTCTCTTACCCTCTTCCTGACACCCTCTATAAACTCTTCCTATCCTTTCTCTCATGCTCCTTTCTCCATTCACACCACTCTCATCAGTATTCTCATCCTTCTCTTACCCACTTCCTGACACCCTCTATAACCTCTTCCTAGCCTTTCTCTCATGCTTCTTTCTCCATTCACTCCACCCTCATCAGTATTCTCATCCTTCTCTTACCCTCTTCCTGACACACTCTATAACCTCTCCCTATCCTTTCTCTCATGCTTCTTTCTCCATTCACTCTACTCTCATCAGTATTCTCATCCTTCTCTTACCCTCTTCCTGACACACTCTATAACCTCTTCCTATCCTTTCTCTCATGCTTCTTTCTCCATTCACTCCACTCTCATCAGTATTCTCATCCTTCTCTTACCCACTTCCTGACACCCTCTATAACCTCTTCCTATCCTTTCTCTCATGCTTCTTTCTCCATTCACTCTACTCTCATCAGTATTCTCATCCTTCTCTTACCCACTTCCTCACACCCTCTATAACCTCTTCCTATCCTTTCTCTCATGCTCCTTTCTCCATTCACACCAGTCTCATCAGTATTCTCATCCTTCTCTTACCCTCTTCCTGACACACTCTATAACCTCTTCCTATCCTTTCTCTCATCTTCTTTCTCCTTCCTCTACTCTCATCAATCTTCTCATCCTTCTCTTACCCTCTTCCTGACACCTCTATCTTCTATCTATTTCTCTGTGCTTCTTTCTCCATTCACTCTACTCTCATCAGTATTCTCATCCTTCTCTTACCCTCTTCCTGACAACCTCTATAACCTCTTCCTATCTTTCTCTCATGTCTTTCTCCATTCACTCCACTCTCATCAGTATTCTCATCCTTCTCACCCTCTTCTGACTACCTCTGTAGCCTCTTCCTATCCTTTCTCTCATGCTTCTTTCTCCATTCACTCTACTCTCATCAGTATTCTCATCCTTCTCTTACCCTCTTCCTGACAACCTCTATAACCTCTTCCTATCCTTTCTCTCATGCTTCTTTCTCCATTCACTCCACTCTCATCAGTATTCTCATCCTTCTCTTACCCTCTTCCTGACACACTCTATAACCTCTTCCTATCCTTTCTCTCCTTCTTATTCTCCATTCACTCCACTCTCATCAGTATTCTCATCCTTCTCTTACCCACTTCCTCACACTCTCTATAACCTCTTCCTATCCTTTCTCTCATGCTTTTTCTCCATTCTCCCTCTCATCAGTATTCTCCATCCTTCTCCTTACCCTCTTCTAGTAGCCTCTATAACCTCTTCTATCTTTCTCTCATGCTTATTTCTCCATTCACTCCACTCTCATCAGTATTCTCATCCTTCTCTTACCCTCTTCCTGACACACTCTATAACCTCTTCCTAACTCCTTTCTCTCTTCTTTCTAGCTCCTCCACTCCTATCAGTATTCTCCATCTTACTTACCACTTCCTGACACACTCCTACCGCCTCCTATCCTTTCTCTCTTGTATTTTCTCCATTCCTCCCTCCTCATCAGTATTCTCATCCTTCTCACCTCCTTCCCAGCACACTACAACCTCTTCCTATCCTTTCTCTCATGCTTCTTTTATTCACTCCACTCTCATCAGCATTCTCATCATTCTCTTACCCTCTTCCTGACACACTCTATAACCTCTTCCTATCCTTTCTCTCCTTTCTTTCTCCATTCACTCTACTCTCATCAGTATTCTCATCCTTCTCTTACCCACTTCCTGACACCCTCTATAACCTCTTCCTATCCTTTCTCTCATGCTTCTTTCTCCATTCACTCCACTCTCATCAGTATTCTCATCCTTCTCTTACCCTCTTCCTGACACACTCTATAACCTCTTCCTATCCTTTCTCTCATGCTTCTTTCTCCATTCACTCTACTCTCATCAGTATTCTCCTTCTCTCTTACCCTCTTCTGACACACTCCTGTGCCCTCTTCCTATCCTTTCTCTCATGCTTCTTTCTCCATTCACTCCCTCTCATCAGTATTCTCATCCTTCTCTTACCCCTTCTAACCTGCCTCTATAACCTCTTCCTATCCTTTCTCTCTTACTTCTTTCTCCATTCCTCCTCTCCTCGTATTCTCATCTTCTCACCCACTTCCTGACAACCTCTATAACCTCTTCCTATCCTTTCTCTCATGCTTCTGCTCCTTCACTCCCACACCTCATCAGTGCTCTCTCCTTCTCTTACCCTCTTCCTGACACACTCTATAACCTCTTCCTATCCTTTCTCTCATGCTTCTTTCTCCATTCACTCTATCCTCATCAGTATTCTCATCCTTCTCTTACCCTCTTCCTGACACACTCTATAACCTCTTCCTATCCTTTCTCTCATGCTTCTTTCTCCATTCACTCTACTCTCATCAGTATTCTCATCCTTCTCTTACCCTCTTCCTGACACACTCTATAACCTCTTCCTATCTTTTCTCTCATGCTTCTTTCTCCATTCACTCCACTCTCATCAGAATTCTCATCCTTCTCTTACCCTCTTCCTGACACACTCTATAACCTCTTCCTATCCTTTCTCTCATGCTTCTTTCTCCATTCACTCTACTCTCATCAGTATTCTCATCCTTCTCTTACCCACTTCCTGACAACCTCTATAACCTCTTCCTATCTTTTCTCTCATGCTTCTTTCTCCATTCACTCTACTCTCATCAGTATTCTCATCCTTCTCTTACCCACTTCCTGACACACTCTATAAAATCTTCCTATCCTTTCTCTCATGCTTCTTTCTCCATTCACTCTACTCTCATCAGTATTCTCATCCTTCTCTTACCCACTTCCTGACAACCTCTATAACCTCTTCCTATCTTTTCTCTCATGCTTCTTTCTCCATTCACTCTACTCTCATCAGTATTCTCATCCTTCTCTTACCCACTTCCTGACACACTCTATAAAATCTTCCTATCCTTTCTCTCATGCTTCTTTCTCCATTCACTCTACTCTCATCAGTATTCTCATCCTTCTCTTACCAACTTCCTGACACCCTCTATAACCTGTTCCTATCCTTTCTCTCATGCTTCTTTCTCCATTCACTCTACTCTCATCAGTATTCTCATCCTTCTCTTACCCACTTCCTCACACCCTCTACAACCTCTTCCTATCCTTTCTCTCATGCTTCTTTCTCCATTCACTCTACTCTCATCAGTATTCTCATCCTTCTCTTACCCACTTCCTGACAACCTCTATAACCTCTTCCTATCCTTTCTCTCATGCTTCTTTCTCCATTCACTCTACTCTCATCAGTATTCTCATCCTTCTCTTACCCACTTCCTCACACCCTCTATAACCTCTTCCTATCCTTTCTCTCATGCTTCTTTCTCCATTCACTCTACTCTCATCAGTATTCTCATCCTTCTCTTACCCACTTCCTGACAACCTCTATAACCTCTTCCTATCCTTTCTCTCATGCTTCTTTCTCCATTCACTCTACTCTCATCAGTATTCTCATCCTTCTCTTACCCACTTCCTGACACACTCTATAAACTCTTCCTATCCTTTCTCTCATGCTTCTTTCTCCATTCACTCTACTCTCATCAGTATTCTCATCCTTCTCTTACCCTCTTCCTGACACCCTCTATAACCTGTTCCTATCCTTTCTCTCATGCTTCTTTCTCCATTCACTCTACTCTCATCAGTATTCTCATCCTTCTCTTACCCACTTCCTCAAACCCTCTATAACCTCTTCCTATCCTTTCTCTCTTGCTTCTTTCTCCATTCATTCCACTCTCATCAGTATTCTCATCCTTCTCTTACCCTTTCCTGACACCCTCTATAACCTCTTTCTATCCTTTCTCTCATGCTTCTTTGTCCATTCACTCTACTCTCATCAGTATTCTCATCCATCTCGTACCCACTTCCTGACACCCTCTATAACCTCTTCCTGTCCTTTCTCATGCTTCTTTCTCCATTCACTCCACTCTCATCAGTATTCTCATCCTACTCTTACCCACTTCCTGACACCCTCTATAACTCTTACTATCCTTTCTCTCGTGCTTCTTTCTCCATTCACTTTACTCTCATCAGTATTCTCATCCTTCTCTTACCCACTTCCTGACACCCTCTATAACCTCTTCCTATCCTTTCTCTTATGCTTCTTTCTCCATTCACTCCACTCTCATCAGTATTCTCATCCTTCTCGTACCCACTTCCTGACACCCTCTATAACCTCTTCCTATCCTTTCTCTAATGCTTCTTTCTCCATTCACTCTACTCTCATCAGTATTCTCATCCTTCTCTTACCCACTTCCTGACACCCTCTATAACCTCTTCCTATCCTTTCTCTAATGCTTCTTTCTCCATTCACTCTACTCTCATCAGTATTCTCATCCTTCTCTTACCCACTTCCTGACACCCTCTATAACCTCTTCCTATCCTTTCTGTCATGCTTCTTTCTCCATTCACTCCACTCTCATCAGTATCTCATCCTTCTCTTACCCACTTCCTGACACCGTCTATAAACTCTTCCTATCCTTTCTCTCATGCTTCTTTCTCCATTCACTCCACTCTCATCAGTATTCTCATCCTTCTCTTACCCACTTCCTCACACCCTCTATAACCTCTTCCTAGCCTTTCTCTCATGCTTCTTTCTCCATTCACTCCAGTCTCATCAGTATTCTCATCCTTCTCGTACCCACTTACTGACACTCTCTATAACCTCTTCCTATCCTTTCTTTCATGCTTCTTTCTCCATTCACTCTACTCTCATCAGTATTCTCATCCTTCTCTTACCTACTTCCTGACACCCTCTATAACCTCTTCCTTTCCTTTCTCTCATGCTTCTTTCTCCATTCACTCCATTCTCATCAGTATTCTCATCCTTCTCTTACACACTTCCTGACATCCTCTATAACCTCTTCCTATCCTTTCTCTCATGCTTCTTTCTCCATTCACTCCACTCTCATCAGTATTCTCATCCTTCTCTTACCCACTTCCTGACACCCTCTATAACCCCTTCCTATCCCTTCTCTCATGCTTTTTTCTCCATTCACTCCACTCTCATCAGTATTCTCATCCTTCTCTTGCCCACTTCCTGACATCCCCCTATTACCTGTCACTCTTTCTCATAACTTTCTTCCTATGTAACCCTTTGCGCACCAATGGCGGTACACTGCCTTACTTGAGTTGATATAATAAGAAAAAAAATTGTTTAATTAGATAATAATGTTTTTCTGAATTTCTGGGATGAGGTGTTAACATTATTTACATTCGGACGATTTTCATCATCTTTGCTGTTGTCTTTGTTATCACAACATTTCGGTCGTTGTTTTCTCCGGCTATCTTCACGTGCATGTCGATCATGGTAATTCTCAAGGAACTCGGAAGCTTATATTTAGTCTATGGGGTAAACTTTTCGCATTTCGTTGCCTATGTCTAAGGATATCTCGTGTAGGTCTTTTTTTTTTTAGTACATCTCAGATATTGCTCCTTATTTTTGACGAAGTTTAGTAACGTTTTAACCAACGTGATTTGACGTGACGTGACTTCCCTCTGTCTTTTCTACAAATATTTTCATTGCAACTGCTCAGATGAGTTTTTTTCCTGTCCAAGTGAATGTAAGCGCTCTACTTCATTGGCTTCTAGGTTCAACCCTTTTACCGTTGAAATAGTTAAATATAACCAGCACTTCTACTTCAACAGTTGCTTTTCTCGCATTTCCCGCCTGTGGAACTCTTTTCTGTTCACTTGCTTCCTTGATATCTACAATCTCCAACAATTTAAATGCAACGTCAATTGCCATCTTTTATCTTCTTGAATCCCGTTCATCTTTTATCCTTTCTTTAATACCCACTGTACCCAGTCCTTTCTCTCACTGTAACTGCTTGCACATTCTAAGTCTTTTCTATCGCTGTGACCACCTAGTCATTACCTTGATGAATAACCCTTGTGAATACCAGCTTGAATGTGCGGGTGGTGTAATAAATAATGGCTCCGAATTGTTAATCGGAGAGAATTGTTCGAATACCCGTTGACTTCGTTATATTAATTTACGCGCAATTACGCTTAGGAAATTATCATTTAATTTCTTCTCCCCCCGTTATGGGTTAATTAGTAAGACTTTTATCACTAAATCATTATTATTCTCCCCAATTATTACAATTGAAATATATTTTCTGGTTTTAAATAACCTAAAAGTCGTAAAAACCAAATAGAAATATAGTACTGTGCAAAAGTATCAGGAGAAGAACTATTTTATATTTTATGGGGCATATTGACAGAAAAAAAAACCAATCTAATTAAAGTAATCTTATTTGATTTACTCACCAAATGCTTTAACAGGAAAATACTTGTTACAAAATAAATTTAATATTTAATATAATAGCCTTCATTTACTCAGACATTGACATCACAAGTTCTTCCATGTATCTCAAGGTATCTCCTGCCAAGCAGCTTGTATTTGTTCCCAAAGTGTGTCCTGTGAAGTAACATTAGATTTATCAATTCGAGAGCGGGGAATAAGAAAAAGTCAGTTATATCTAAAGATAATAGAATACTGAGTGGTTTCAAAATAACTTCTTTAAGAGAAAATAGGAGAAATTAAATATAACTTCTTTTTAATACATTTCATTTACACCTAGTTTTAAATAATCAATATTTATTTACTTGGCTTTTCACCATGTATTTGAATTTCAGTGAGGTTTTTAGGAAAACCACCACTGTTCTAATACTTTTGCACACTACCGTTAGTGTGCAAAAGTGTTAGAACAGGGGTTATTTTAAACTTTATTTTCATGCCTCATAAAAGATAAAATAGTTCTTGTCCTAATAATTTTGTACAGTCCTGTATATTAGGTCAATTCAATTATAGAATGTTTGTTAACAAATATAACATTGCTAGATGTTCTTAGACTGGCACAAGGTTAAAAGTGTGGAGCACTCAGTGAGAATGGAACTCTTCTTAAATCTTTATTAGTGTCGTCATTTCTCATTGCCGACATGATCTCGTTGCCACTATTATCAATATAAAGCATTGCCTTGTTTGATACATACTTACGAGTTACCGGTGAGGATCTAAATCATTACCTCGCATACATAGTCTGCACTGGGCTATCTCGTCGCTATTCTAAAAAGACACAAGTCACATTCAAACTTGTAGCAGTCTGAAATATTCGGCTTGTTAAACATTACATCTAATCCAGACTCCCTTCTAATTAACTATTTTATTTTTATGCTGCGATATTTTAATAATGTTTTTTCAGTTTTTTTCTTTTTTTACGCTGTCGACTGTAGCCTTGGATTACAATTATTTAATTTCACTTTTGTTTCCCATTTTTCGAAATAGTTCCCTCTTTGAATGGTAAGACTTCACCATCATTTGTTTCCGATTTTTCGAAATATTTTTTTTATTTCATTTGGTAAATTTTAGTCGCTTTTTCTTTCCCATCTTTCTAAATAATTCCATCTTTGTTTGCTAAGATTTCGCCACCTTTTGTTTCCCATTATTCAAAATATTTTTTTTTATTTCATTTGGTAAATTTTGGTCGCTTTTTTCTTTCCCATTTTTCTAAATACTTCCCTCTTTGTTTGCTAAGATTTCGCCACCTTTTGTTTCCCATTATTCGAAATATTTTTTTATTTCATTTGGGAAATTTTGGTCGCTTTTTCTTTCCCATTTTGCTAAATAATTCCCTCTTTGTTTGCTAAGATTTCGCCACCGTTGTGTTTCCCATTATTCAAAATATTTTTCTATTTCATTTGGTAAATTGTGGTTGCTTTTTCTTTCCCATTTTTCTAAATAATTCCATCTTTGTTTGCTAAGATTTCGCCACCTTTTGTTTCCCATTATTCGAAATATTTTTTTATTTCATTTGGTAAATTTTGGTCGCTTTTTCTTTCCCATTTTTCTAAATAATTCCCTCTATGTTTGCTAAGATTTCGCCACCTTTTGTTTCCCATTATTCGAAATATTTGGTTATTTCATTTGGTAAATTTCGGTCGCTTTTTCTTTCCAATATTTCTAAATAATTCTCTCTTTGTTTGCTAAGATTTAGCCAACTTTTGTTTCCCATTATTCGAAATATTTTGTTATTTCATTTGGTAAATTTTGGTCGCTTTTTCTTTCCAATATTTCTAAATAATTCCCTCTTTGTTTGCTAAGATTTCGCCACCTTTTGTTTCCCATTATTCGAAAAAATTTTATTTCATTTGGTAAATTTTGGTCGCTTTTTTTCCCCATTTTTCTAAATAATTCCCTTTGTTTGCTAAGATATCACCACCTTGTGTTTCCCATGATTCAAAATATTTTTTTTATTTAATTTGGTAAATTTTGGTCGCTATTTCTTTCCCATTTTTCTAAATAATTCCCTCTTTGTTTGCTAAGATTTCGCCACCTTGTGTTTCCCATTATTCGAAATATTTTTTTATTTCATTTGGTAAATTTTGGTCGCTTTTTCTTTCCCATTTTTCTAAATAATTCCCTCTTAGTTTGCTAAGATTTCGTCTCCTTGTGTTTTCCATTATTCGAAATATTTTGTTATTTCATTTGGTAAATTTTGGTCGCTTTTTCTTTCCCATTTTTCTAAGTAATTCCCTCTTTGTTTGCTAAGGTTTCGCCACCTTTTGTTTCCCATAATGCGAAATATTTGTTTATATCATTTGGTAAATTTTGGTCGCTTTTTCTGTCCCATTTTTCTAAATAATTCCATCTTTGTTTGCAAAGATTTCGCCATCTTGTGTTTCCCATTATTCAAAATATTTTTTTATTTAATTTGGTAAATTTTGGTCGCTTTTTCTTTCCCATTTTTCTAAATAATTCAATTTTGTTTGCTAAGATTTCGCCACCTTTTGTTTCCCATTATTCGAAATATTTTGTTATTTCATTTGGTAAATTTCGGTCGCTTTTTCTTTCCAATACTTCTAAATAATTCCCTCTTTGTTTGCTAAGATTTCGCCAACTTTTGTTTCCCATTATTCGAAATATTTTGTTATTTCATTTGGTAAATTTTGGTCGCTTTTTCTTTCCAATATTTCTAAATAATTCTCTCTTTGTTTGCTAAGATTTCGCCAAATTTGTTTCCCATCATTCGAAATATTTTGTTATTTCATTTGGTAAATTTTGGTCGCTTTTTCTTTCTAATATTTCTAAATAATTCCCTCTTTGTTTGCTAAGATTTCGCCACCTTTTGTTTCCCATTATTCGAAAAAAATTTTATTTCATTTGGTAAATTTTGGTCGCTTCTTTTCCCCATTTTTCTAAATAATTCCCTCTTTGTTTGCTAAGATTTCGCCACCTTTTGTTTCCCATTATTCAAAATATTTTTTTATTTAATTTGGTAAATTTGGGTCGCTTTTTCTTTCCCATTTTCCTAAAAAATTCTCTCTTTGTTTGCTAAGATATCACCACCTTGTGTTTCCCATTATTCAAAATATTTTTTTTATTTAATTTGGTAAATTTTGGTCGCTATTTCTTTCCCATTTTTCTAAATAATTCCCTCTTTGTTTGCTAAGATTTCGCCACATTTGTTTCCCATTATTCGAAATATGTTTTTATTTCATTTGGTAAATTTTGGTCGCTTTTTCTTTCCCATTTTTCTAAATAATTCCGTCTTTGTTTGCTAAGATTTCGCCACCTTTTGTTTCCCATTATTCGAAATATTTTGTTATTTCATTTGGTAAATTTTGGTCGCTTTTTCTTTCCAATATTTCTAAGTAATTCCCTCTTTGTTTGCTAAGATTTCGCCACCTTTTGTTTCCCATTATTCGAAATATTTTGTTATTTCATTTGGTAAATTTTGGTTGCTCTTTCTTTCCAATATTTCTAAAAAAATCCCTCTTTGTTTGCTAAGATTTCGCCACCTTTTGTTTCCCATTATTCGAAATATTTTTTTATTCCATTTGGTAAATTTTGGTCGCTTTTTCTTTCCCATTTTTCTAAATAATTCCCTCTTTGTTTGCTAAGATTTCGCCACCTTGTGTTTCCCATTATTCGAAATATTTTTTTATTTCATTTGGTAAATTTTGGTCGCTTTTTCTTTCCCATTTTTCTAAATAATTCCCTCTTTGTTTGCTAAGATTTCGCCACCTTGTGTTTCCCATTATTCAAAATATTTTTTTTATTTCATTTGGTAAATTTTGGTCGCCTTTTCTTTCCCATTTTTCTAAATAATTTCCTCTTTGTTTGCTAAGATTTCGCCACCTTGTGTTTCCCATTATTCGAAATATTTTTTTATTTCATTTGGTAAATTTTGGTCGTTTTTTCTTTCCCATTTTTCTAAATAATTCCCTCTTTGTTTGCTAAGATTTCGCCACCTTATGTTTCCCATTATTCCAAATATTTTTCTTATTTCATTTGGTAAATTTTGGTCGCTTTTTCTTTCCCATTTTTCTAAATAATTCTCTTTTTGTTTGCTAAGATTTCGCCACCTTTTGTTTCCCATTATTCGAAATATTTTTTTATTTCATTTGGTAAATTTTGGTCGCTTTTTCTTTCCCATTTTTCTAAATAATTCCCTCTTTGTTTGCTAAGATTTCGCCACCTTGTGTTTCCCATTATTCAAAATATTTTTTTTATTTCATTTGGTAAATTTTGGTCGCCTTTTCTTTCCCATTTTTCTAAATAATTTCCTCTTTGTTTGCTAAGATTTCGCCACCTTGTGTTTCCCATTATTCGAAATATTTTTTTATTTCATTTGGTAAATTTTGGTCGTTTTTTCTTTCCCATTTTTCTAAATAATTCCCTCTTTGTTTGCAAAGATTTCGCCACCTTATGTTTCCCATTATTCCAAATATTTTTCTTATTTCATTTGGTAAATTTTGGTCGCTTTTTCTTTCCCATTTTTCTAAATAATTCCTTCTTTGTTTGCTCAGATTTCGCCACCTTTTGTTTCCCATTATTCGAAATATTTTGTTATTTCATTTGGTAAATTTTGGTCGCTTTTTCTTTCCAATATTTCTAAGTAATTCTCTTTTTGTTTGCTAAAATTTCGCCACCTTTTGTTTCCCATTATTCGAAATATTTTTTTTATTTCATTTGGTAAATTTTGGTCGATTTTTCTTTCCCATTTTTCTAAATACTTCCCTCTTTGTTTGCTAAGATTTCGCCACCTTGTGTTTCCCATTATTCAAAATATTTTTTTATTTCATTTGGTAAATTTTGGTCGCCTTTTCTTTCCCATTTTTCTAAATAATTCCCTCTTTGTTTGCTAAGATTTCGCCACCTTTTGTTTCCCATTATTCGAAATATTTTTTTATTTAATTTGGTAAATTTTGGTGGCTTTTTCTATCCCATTTTTCTAAATAATTCCATTTTGTTTGCTAAGATTTCGCCACCTTTTGTTTCCCATTATTCGAAATATTTTGTTATTTCATTTGGTAAATTTTGGTCGCTTTTTCTTTCCAATATTTCTAAATAATTCTCTCTTTGTTTGCTAAGATTTCGCCAAATTTGTTTCCCATCATTCGAAATATTTTGTTATTTCATTTGGTAAATTTTGGTCGCTTTTTCTTTCTAATATTTCTAAATAATTCCCTCTTTGTTTGCTAAGATTTCGCCACCTTATGTTTCCCATTATTCGAAAAAAATTTTATTTCATTTGGTAAATTTTGGTCGCTTTTTTCCCCATTTTTCTAAATAATTCCCTCTTTGTTTGCTAAGATTTCGCCACCTTTTGTATCCCATTATTCAAAATATTTTTTTTATTTAATTTGGTAAATTTGGGTCGCTTTTTCTTTCCCATTTTCCTAAAAAATTCTCTCTTTGTTTGCTAAGATATCACCACCTTGTGTTTCCCATTATTCAAAATATTTTTTTTATTTAATTTGGTAAATTTTGGTCGCTATTTCTTTCCCATTTTTCTAAATAATTCCCTCTTTGTTTACTAAGATTTCGCCACATTTGTTTCCCATTATTCGAAATATGTTTTTATTTCATTTGGTAAATTTTGGTCGCTTTTTCTTTCCCATTTTTCTAAATAATTCCGTCTTTGTTTGCTAAGATTTCGCCACCTTTTGTTTCCCATTATTCGAAATATTTTGTTATTTCATTTGGTAAATTTTGGTCGCTTTTTTTTTCCAATATTTCTAAGTAATTCCCTCTTTGTTTGCTAAGATTTCGCCACCTTTTGTTTCCCATTATTCGAAATATTTTGTTATTTCATTTGGTAAATTTTGGTCGCTCTTTCTTTCCAATATTTCTAAAAAAAT
Source organism: Ascarosepion bandense (assembly GCA_037127315.1). NCBI lineage: Eukaryota > Metazoa > Mollusca > Cephalopoda > Sepiida > Sepiidae > Ascarosepion > Ascarosepion bandense. Next base: position 2,178,656 of record JBBBDQ010001697.1, read on the forward strand.
CTCTTTTTGTTTGCTAAGATTTCGCCACCTTGTGTTTCCCATTATTCGAAATATTTTTTTATTTAATTTGGTAAATTTTGGTCGTTTTTTCTTTCCCATTTTTCTAAATAATTCCTTCTTTGTTTGCTCAGATTTCGCCACCTTTTGTTTCCCATTATTCGAAATATTTTGTTATTTCATTTGGTAAATTTTGGTCGCTTTTTCTTTCCAATATTTCTAAATAATTCTCTTTTTGTTTGCTAAGATTTCGCCACCTTTTGTTTCCCATTATTCGAAATATTTTTTTATTTCATTTGGTAAATTTTGGTCGCTTTTTCTTTCCCATTTTTCTAAATACTTCCCTCTTTGTTTGCTAAGATTTCGCCACCTTGTGTTTCCCATTATTCAAAATATTTTTTTATTTCATTTGGTAAATTTTGGTCGCTTTTTCTCTCTAATATTTCTAAATAATTCCCTCTTTGTTTACTAAGATTTTGCCATCTTGTGTTTCCCATTATTCAAAATTTTTTTTTTATTTCATTTGGTAAATTTTGGTCGCTTTTTCTTTCCCATTTTTCTAAATAATTCCCTCTTTGTTTGCTAAGATTTCGCCATCTTGTGTTTCCCATTATTCAAAATATTTTTTTTATTTCATTTGGTAAATTTTATTCGCTTTTTCTTTCCCATTTTTCTAAATAATTCCCTCTTTGTTTGCTAAGATTTCGCTACCTTGTGTTTCCCATTATTCAAAATATTTTTTTATTTCATTTGGTAAATTTTGGTCGCTTTTTCTTTCCCATTTTTCTAAATAATTCCCTCTTTGTTTGTCAGATTTCGCCACCTTGTGTTTCCCATTATTCAAAATATTTTTTTTATTTCATTTGGTAAATTTTGGTCGCTTTTTCTTTCCCATTTTTCTAAATAATTCCCTCTTTGTTTGCTAAGATTTCGCCACCTTGTGTTTCCCATTATTCAAAATATTTTTTTTATTTCATTTGGTAAATTTTGGTTGCTTATTCTTTCCCATTTTTCTAAATAATTCCCTCTTTGTTTGCTAAGATTTCGCCACCTTTTGTTTCCCATTATTCGAAATATTTTGTTATTTCATTTGGTAAATTTTGGTCGCTTTTTCTTTCCAATATTTCTAAATAATTCCCTCTTTGTTTGCTAAGATTTCGCCACCTTTTGTTTCCCATTATTCGAAATATTTTTTTATTTCATTTGGTAAATTTTGGTCGCTTTTTCTTTCCAATATTTCTAAGTAATTCCCTCTTTGTTTGCTAAGATTTTGCCACCTTTTGTTTCCCATTATTCGAAATATTTTTTTATTTTATTTGGTAAATTTTGGTCGCTTTTTCTTTCCCATTTTTCTAAATAATTCCCCCTTTGTTTGCTAAGATTTCGCCACCTTGTGTTTCCCTTTATTCGAAATATTTTTTTATTTCATTTGGTAAATTTTGGTCGCTTTTTCTTTCCCATTTTTCTAAATAATTCCCTCTTTGTTTGCTAAGATTTCGCCACCTTGTGTTTCCCATTATTCAAAATATTTTTTTTATTTCATGTGGTAAATTTTGGTCGCCTTTTCTTTCCCATTTTTCTAAACAATTTCCTCTTTGTTTGCTAAGATTTCGCCACATTGTGTTTCCCATTATTCGAAATATTTTTTTATTTCATTTGGTAAATTTTGGTCGCTTTTTCTTTCCCATTTTTCTAAATAATTCCCTCTTTGTTTGCTGAGATTTCGCCACCTTGTGTTTCCCATTATTCGAAATATTTTTCTTATTTCATTTGGTAAATTTTGGTTGCTTTTTCTTTCCCATTTTTCTAAATAATTCCATCTTTGTCTGCTAAGATTTCGCCACCTTTTGTTTCCCATTAGTGGAAATATTTTTTATTTCATTTGGTAAATTTTGGTCGCTTTTTCTTTCCCATTTTCTAAATAATTTCCTCTTTGTTTGCTAAGGTTTCGCCACCGTTTGTTTCCCATTATTCGAAATATTTTGTTATTTCATTTGGTAAATTTTGGTCGCTTTTTCTCTCTAATATTTCTAAATAATTCTCTCTTTGTTTGCTAAGATTTCGCCACCTTTTCTTTCCCATTATTCGAAATATTTTGTTATTTCATTTGGTAAATTTTGGTCGCTTTTTCTTTCCAATGTTTCTAAGTAATTCCCTCTTTGTTTGCTAAGATTTCGCCACCTTTTGTTTCCCATTATTCGAAATATATTTTTATTTCATTTGGTAAATTTTGGTCGCTTTTTCTTTCCCATTTTTCTAAATACTTCCCTCTTTGTTTGCTAAGATTTCTCCACCTTATGTTTCCCATTATTCCAGATATTTTTCTTATTTCATGTGGTAAATTTTGGTCACTTTTTCTTTCCCATTTTTCTAAATAATTCCCTCTTTGTTTGCTGAGATTTCGCCACCTTGTGTTTCCCATTATTCAAAATATTTTTCTTATTTCATTTGGTATATTTTGGTCGCTTTTTCTTTCCCATTTTTCTAAATAATTCCATCTTTGTCTGCTAAGATTTCGCCACCTTTTGTTTCCCATTAGTGGAAATATTTTTTATTTCATTTGGTAAATTTTGGTCGCTTTTTCTTTCCCATTTTCTAAATAATTCCCTCTTTGTTTGCTAAGGTTTCGCCACCGTTTGTTTCCCATTATTCGAAATATTTTGTTATTTCATTTGGTAAATTTTGGTCGCTTTTTCTCTCTAATATTTCTAAATAATTCTCTCTCTGTTTGCTAAGATTTCGCCACCTTTTCTTTCCCATTATTCGAAATATTTTGTTATTTCATTTGGTCAATTTTGGTCGCTTTTTCTTTCCAATGTTTCTAAGTAATTCCCTCTTTGTTTGCTAAGATTTCGCCACCTTTTGTTTCCCATTATTCGAAATATATTTTTATTTCATTTGGTGGTAAATTTTGGTCGCTTTTTCTTTCCCATTTTTCTAAATAATTCCCTGTTTGTTTGCTAAGATTTCGCCACCTTGTGTTTCCCATTATTCGAAATTTTTTTTATTTCATTTGATAAATTTTGGTCGCTTTTTCTTTCCCATTTTTCTAAATAATTCCCTCTTTGTTTGCTAAGATTTCGCCACCTTATGTTTCCCATTATTCAAAATATTTTTCTTATTTCATTTGGTAAATTTTGGTCGCTTTTTCTTTCCCATTTTTCAAAATTATTCCCTCTTTGTTTGCTGAGATTTCGACACCTTGTGTTTCCCATTATTTGAAATATTTTTCTTATTTCATTTGGTAAATTTTGGTCGCTTTTTCTTTCCCATTTTTCTAAATAATTCCCTCTTTGTTTCGTAAGCTTTCGACACCTTTTGTTTCCCATTTTTCGAAATAATTTCTCTTCATTTGGTAAACTTTGGTCGGCTTTGTTTTCCATTAATTTCCTTTTTGTTTGGTAAGCTTTCGCCACCTTTTCATTCCCTTTTTTCGAAATAATTCTTCTTCGTTTGGTAAGCTTTCGCCACCTTTTCATTCCTATTTTTCGAAATAATTCTTCTTCGTTTGGTAAGCTTTCGCCACCTTTTCATTCCCTTTTTTCGAAATAATTCTTCTTCGTTTGGTAAGCTTTCGCCACCTTTTCATTCCTATTTTTCGAAATAATTCTTCTTCGTTTGGTAAGCTTTCGCCACCTTTTCATTCCTATTTTTCGAAATAATTCTTCTTCGTTTGGTAAGCTTTCGCCACCTTTTCATTCCTATTTTTCGAAATAATTCTTCTTCGTTTGGTAAGCTTTGGTTGCATTTTATTTGCCTGTTAGTTGTAATTAATTTTGACCTCAGTTTCATCTATCTATCTATCTATCTATCTATCTATCTATCATTTCTTTCGTTAGTTTTGGTATGCACAGGTATCGCTGCGTGTGAGTGTTCAGGCGTGTACAAGTCGACTGGAGACATAATGTCTTCTTTTTTGAAAATGGCGCTGGTCAATGGCGTCTAAGGTGAGTAGTTTTAGGATTATAGTCGAGTTGGACGTAGATAAATAGCGACCGGGTATTGCAAGAGAGAAAGGCAAGAGTGTTGTATATCAATAAACAACAAACACGCATATATATAAAAATATAAGTTATATTTTTATTAATGACGATGAACCGTGTAGCCTAGGGAACAGAGAGTGAGAGAGCGCGCCTCTAAGGGGTTGACGGGGGAGTGTCGTCGTATCTGTTGCTCCTCTGGTCTGGTCTGGCTCTCTGTCTGCCTGTCTCGTCTCTCTCTCTGAAATCCGTGCGCCGAGGTCTTTTTATAATCTCCAAACCGGTACTTCCGGATTTTGCCTCGCCCACGCACGCCCACGTAATTCTCAGAGACACCTGTTCTGTCTGCCTCTTGTAGCCATTTCCGCTACTGCCGGAAATAAGGTCAAACAAACATCCGTTCCTTTCAACGACCGGAAAACACCCCCGCTTGCATCAGCCTTTCCTCGGGTGGGGCGGGATTGTTATATTACAAGAGGAAGAATGATCAGAATAAAAAAAGAAATATGAAGAAGATAATGATATAAACAGAAATAGTCACAAAAAGAAATAAAAAAGCACAAACTAAAAAATTAAATTAAAAAAAAAGAAATAATGCAAGAAATAAGAAAGAAAGATAGAGAAAGAAAAAAATGAAATTAAAAGAAAGAGAAAAAGGAAAGAAAAAAGAATTTAGAATAAAAAGAAAGAAATAAAAGAAGAAAGAGAAAGAAGATGGAAAAAATTAGAATGACAAGAAATAAAGAATGAATAAAAGATAAAAATAAAGGAAAAGAAAAAATAATTCTGAAAAAAAAGAAAAACAAAAAGAAATGAAGGAAAAATAATTTAGAAAAAAGGATGAAAGAAAAACAGAAGGAAACATAGAATGAAAATAAAGAACAAAGAAAAAAGAAGGAAAAAGAAAAAAGAAAGAAAAAGAAAAATAGAAACCGAGGAAATAAAGAATAGAAAAAATTGGGAGCAAAACAAAGAAATAAAGAAAGAATGAAAAATCGGAAGGAAAAGTTAGAATAAAAAAAGGGAAATACTGAAAGAAAGAAAAAGAGAAATAAGGGAAAAGAAAAAAGGTAAAAAAATAAAACAGAAAAAGAAAGAAAAAAATGTGAAAGAAAATTTTAATGAAAAGAACGAAAGAATGAAAGAAAAGCAAAATAAAGGGAAAGAAAAAAGAAAAATAATTTAGAAGGAAAATAAATAAAAAAAGGCAGAAAATCAAGAAAGAAAAATTAGAATGAAAAAAACAAAGAAAGAGAAAAAAACGAAAAAAAGAATGAAAGAGAACAGAATTTAGAAGTAAAAGAGAGAGAAAAAAGGAAGAACGTAAAGAAAGAAAAAAATAGAAAGAAAACCAATGAAAAGAAGGAAGAAAGAAAGAAAGAAAGAAAGAAAGAAAAAGAAGGTAAAGTTAATATGAAAAGAAAGAATGAAAGAAAAGTGAAGGAAAAGAAAGAATAGAAAGGTTACAAGCAATAGAAAGAAAAAAACCAAGGAAAATGATTTAGAAAGAAAGAAAGAAAGAAAGAAAGAGAGAAAGAAAGAAAGAAAGAAAAATTAGAATGAAAGAAAAGAAAGAAAGAAATGAAGTAAAATAATGAAAGAAAAATTTATAATCATCAGAAAAAACAAGGACGGAACAAATGAATGAAATGGGTGCTATAAATAAAGAATGAGAAAAAACTTATGAAAAGAAAAAGAATCTATATATATATATATATATTGTCATCCGCAGTCAGATATGTTTCGCCGTATCACAGCTCATCAGTACGGTTAGATTCCGATTGCTTTTTTACTCAGGATTGAAAGCCGACCGAAATGGCGTCAGTCAGCGACTCTACCACTGGGCTATGGGCGTCCGGTGGAAGTAGGCAGACTTTTAGCGCATATCATTACACGCGCCCAATAGCTAGCTATTCATTTCATTGAATGAGCGAAGAGTATATCGATATCTATATATATATATATATATATATATATATATATATATATACACTTGCAGTATAGCCCGGCGTTGCTCGGGTGCAATGAAAGCTTTAAAACTAATTCATTGGACGTTGGCACGAAAGACTAAAAATCAGTAGTTGTTTCCAGTTAAAGCGAAACAGCAGACTGAAAGAAAAATGAATGGATGTAAGTCAAATTTTGATTTCCTGCTATCGATATCAAATAAGATTTTTCGTCGTAAACTGAATATTTGAAGGCTAAATAAGTCCTCTGACTAAATGGTATCATGGCTGAGACTAAGAACTACAATTATACCTACTTAGCAAAATCTAAAATAAAAGGGCTGAAAAAAATACAGACATTCAGGCAGATAAACAGACACACACACAAACATCTTGCCTTATATATATATATATATATATATATATATATGATTGTATCAAATTTGATTAAAATCGGACCACTCCTTCTATAACCCGATTTATTCGATTATCGACACAAAACCTATAAGAACACTCGCAGACGCTTATAGTACAACTGTGTAAATTTTCAAGAAATCGGTTCAGCCATTTCGGAGTCTATAGGTAAAGGACATACACACACAGACATACACACACAGACATACACACACAGACAAAGTTCCATTTATAAATAAGTTTAGATATATATATATATATATTGGTTCATCTGATTAAGCAAATTTCTAGAGCAGTTACTTATTATTTTTCTGCTCAGATTAGGATTCATTTTGACACTCGTTCTGATTTTCCGTCTATGATAAAAGGCTTACTTCCTCCCCATCATATTTCTTTTGTTATCTATAAAGGTATCTGTAGTTGTGGCAATGACTACATAGGAAGGACGTCACAGAGATTGGATTGCAGAATTAAGCAACATGTGCCATTAGGTATTCTCAAAACGGATGTCCCTGCGAGTCAACTTGTGAATACTTCCGGATCAGAAATCACTGAACACTTGATTAGTAGCAGAAATTGTGTGAATGGCTTCAATATAGACCAGTACGCTGTGTTGTCTGGTGGGCACTCAGCATTTCATTTACAGGCGTTGGAGTCACTATACATAAAAGCTAGGACGCCGTCTCTCTGTAAACAGAGAGAATGTGTGATTGGACTCCACATAGTTACCATTTAGTGCCTGCCCCCCTTTTTCTCTCCGTCAGGATTCATCTTTAATTTTAAAATTTTAAATATTGAAGAATTAAAAGAAAATTCCCAGTTGACCCTGACGAAAAACGGGATTGAAACCTGTCGTGTTTCTTAGTTTTTATTCCATCATCTTTAAAAAATGCCTGTAAGTATGAAATTAACTTTATTCTTGCGAGGATAATGTCGAAACGGCACCAGTAAAGACGACGTGGATCTGACTCTCAACAAGGTCCTTGCAGCCTGTTATGGTTATGGCCATTTCAACTTCCACTGGCACAAAACAGTTCGTTTCGAATATGAAAAAAAAAAAAAGAAGATATATTTTTCTCTCTTTTTTTCTTATTTTCAGCCAATTTCTATATTCCCCAGATGTTACAAGTACATAATAGTATTAAAAATATCTTTTTTTTTTACGTATGCTCACATCGCGGATTACAATAAAACATAACTGACAATACCGCTGTAACAATTTCCCTCACTCCGTTGTATTAAACCAAAAAAAAAAAAAGAAATATTTTCATATATATATATATATATATATATATATATATATATATATATATAGTTTTCCAGGTCGAAATAGGGTTACAGATTACCGACCCTTTATCCTGAGGACAATACTGAGCAAAGATACATATCATAAGTGACACGCAGAAACATATTTTGGTGATTAAGGTCTTAGTTATTTGTGTTTATCCCGTAGGGAAACCGGTCCTTGATGGAGATAGAGATCCCCTGACCTAGTCGATTTAGGTAGTCGTATTTTGTCATAATGGGTGAATAGCCAAGGATTGCGAGCTCCAGCAATGAAATTGAGGCATTGATACTAGTTTCATACAAGAACAGGAGGCCAGGTTTAGACCGAAGAAATGATGTTCAACTTCTAGAAAAATAGAACGTAGACCCCTTACATTAGCGTAGGGCGTAGTATACTTAGGGTCTATTTTTTAGATTGGGTTTCATAGTTTTGTTCTTTTCAATTTGATTGTTTTTATGTTTGTTTTGGTTGGTTAGTAGGTGGTGACTCAAACACTCATTGATTAATTGATTATGCACGCCTAAATAACCCGGGTTGACTCGCCCGGAGACACAGCGTAGGAGTACCCCTTATCATGACATCAAGAAACCACACTAGAGAGTACTGCACGGTCCAGAAACCATTCACAAAATAGCAGTACAACAAACCTGATATTATATACTCGAAGGTTCGGATTCCTGACTATCAGAGGGAAAACGTCAAACACAGGAAACGTTTTCTTCCAGCACCCTTAATAAGGGGATATATAACCCAGGAAAGATTCAGGTGTGATATTCTGTCCGCCTAGAGGTCAGGGCATTATAAATACTTCTGGATCCGAAACATTGCACCAATCAGAGGCCAAGGATACCAAGGTAATCTCGTTTACATATATGAGGACTAGAAGACTCATTGAGAAAAGTGGGTGACGAAGGTTTTAGGATAAAAATCGCTTAAAAATTATTTTCAAGAGAAATATACTGAAAAGGAATTTACAATAAAATATTAATAAAAGGAATTTACTATAAACATTATTTCCTTAAGGAATCTATTAGAAATCATGTCATTAAGAGAATACATTGTAAACGACTTTACTGTAAAAATAGATTGGAAATTATATTATCATAAAAATAAGTTGAAAATAATTTTATTATATAAATGCAATAGGAATGGTTTTACTATAGAAATGCATTAGGAATAATTTGATTATAAGAATACATTGAAAATGATTCGACTATAAGAATACATTAGAAATTATTTGACTATAGGAATGCATTGGAAAAGATTTTACTGTATTAATGCATTGGAAAGGATTTTAGAAATGCATTGAAAATAATTTTGCTACAAATTAATTAGAAATGAATTATCTATAGGAATACATTAAAAATAGCTTTACTATAAAAATGCATTTGAAATTATTTTCCTATAGGAATGTATTGAAACTTATTTTACTAAAGGAATGCGATGAAAATGATTTTACTATAAGAATGCATTGGAAATTATTTTGGTATTAAAATGCATTGGAAATGAGTTTACTATAGGAATGCATTGAAAATGATTTTACTATAAGAATGCATTGGAAATTATTTTGGTATTAAAATGCATTAGAAATGATTTTACTATAGGAATGCAATGAAAATGATTTTATTATAAGAATGCATTGGAAATTATTTTGGTATTAAAATGCATTGGAAATAATTTTACTATAGGAATGCATTGAAAATGATTTTATTATAAGAATGCATTGGAAATTATTTTGGTATTAAAATGCATTGGAAATGATTTTACTATAGGAATACAATGTAAATGATTTTATTATAAGAATGCATTGGAAATTATTTTGGTATTAAAATTCACTGGAAATAATTTTACTATAGGAATGCATTGAAAATGATTTTACTATAAGAATGCATTGGAAATTTTTTTGGTATTGGAAATAATTTTACTATAGAGATGTTTAACAATGATTTTGGTTGTGTAGTTTTTATTATTACTATGTTTTTCTCTCTCCTGATATTTGGTAGAAGATTATACATGAAAAATTCATTGACTAATGAAAAACCCATTGTGTATGTTTGTGTGTGTGCATGTGTGTGTGTGTGTGTGTGTGTGACCACGAAAGTGAACGAAGAAGTCTGTCCAAGTGAAAGAGTAAAAAAATCTTCTGTATGTGAGAAGGACAGCGAATGTATATCGTGTGTGAGAAAGTCACAAATGGGACAATATGATTGTTTTATTCGAGAAAGCGTGTGTTTGTGTGCGTGAGAAAAAAGGAATGATTACGTGTAAGAGAGAGAGAGAGAGAGGGGGGGAGAGAGAGAGAGAGGGGGGAGAGATAGAGGGGAAGAGTGATTATATGCTTGTGCGTGAGAGAGGGGGAATAAACAGATTTTGAGCCTGTCCCGAGGAAGCGATTTCGTAATCATCGCGTCAAAAATCAGCCTTACAACCGCGCATATTGGTGTGCAATTGCTAAAGGATGCAAATTTCTGCTCCTTCCCGTCGCACTTCCAAACACCTGCCTTCAGTACGAGATATGATGGCATTGTCTACCAAATTGAGGTGGCCGTGGGTGGCTAGGCTAAATAACCTAACATGTAAACAAGTAGAGAAACTTGATCAGTTTTCCGAGACACTTCATCTTCAAATATATTTTACGGCAACTTTTTCAGGGAGAAATATGATATCGCTCCTCCTGATTCCAAGTGTGGCAACCACCAAGATAAATAAATAAATAAGTTGTAAGAAAATAAAATGTATAGAAGTATGACAAAATATAAGGGTAAATATTAGATTGTCCCAAAGGTTTGTAAATATTTAAAAAAATTGAAATTTTACTCGCCAAGTAATCTAAGGTTAACAGAAAACACATGCAAAAAATTGAAATTTTACTCGCAAAAACAACAAAAATTATTTCTCAAAATAAAGAACATCGTTTTCCAAGACTTTCTGCCATCGATCTGCAAGCTTTCGGATCTGAGCAAATTACCATTCAGCCGGTTCGAATCAAAGAATTCTTGACACGCTTCCTCGACTTCATCAAACGAGTCGAATCGGCGGTCCTTCAGAAAGTGTTGCATTGAGCGAAAAGGACAGGACTGTAGGCTGGATGTGGCAGAACCTCAATGCCGATTAGCTCTTCAAACTTGTCTTTGGTCTTCCTGGCGGTGTGTGACTTGGCATTGTCCTGCTGCATCAAAGGGCGCTTTCGGTTGATCAGAGCCAGGTACTTTTGCTTCAACTTTTCGTAGACACGCTCAAGTTGCTGACAGTAAAGTTCGCCACTGATGGCACGACCGTTCGTAACCAACTCAAAATGCACGATTCCTTAAAAGTTCCACCAAACGCACAACATGACTTTCTTGCTGAATCCATCTTGTTTTCGAACCGACGGTGTTTCTTGCCCTTTCTGAACCCATCGCTTGTCTCGATTGTGCTGGTCCAGATAGACCCATTTCGAAAGTGTTTACGAACTTCTGGGACAACCTAATACAACTGGTTGTGTAGTAAATATAATGTTCAAACAAACATTTGTATATCTGTTTGAAAATTATATTTAATGGATATTCGTATCTGAGTGGATACTCTGTTTTTCTATAATTAAAAGGGACGTTTATATATATATATATATATATATATATATATATATATATATATATATATATATATATACCGGCCTGAATATTCGAGAAATCTCGTTAAGAAAATACCTATCTTTTGGCAGGATTAGAACCTGCGACTATACTATAGGAAAAGCCGTCAATAAATCTGACGTGTCTTACCAGTCGACCACAGGAGATTTTTCGGCTCCACAAAGTCAAATAAAGCAGTACGTTCCTGATTTCCCACTAAAGCTATATTTGCTCTGGTTTGTATCCTAATGTAAACGAATGCATAAGAATGGTAGACTTTGAAAAACAGTAGCTACTCTGGCATCTACGTATCGTTCATTCAGCAGTGAATTAGAACACTTTCAGCTATTGGGGTTGTATAATGATAATATACACGCTAAAAAGTCTGCCTCCTTCTACCGAGCGCCCGTATCTCAGAGGTTGTATCGCCGACTGACGCCAAATCGGTCGGGTTTCAATCCTCAGTAAAAAGTAATCGGCTGTCTAACCGTACTGATGAGCTGTGATACAGTGAAACAGATCTGTCTGCGGATGACTATATATATATATATATATATATATATATATATATATATATATATATAGTGTTGAATTCTGATAATATTTAGCGCCAAGAGTGTTGATTTTTTCAGGGGTTTTACTGATAAAAAGCATTTTGGCAAGGATATCTTAAACGTGCTCCATATCGTGGTATAGATAGAGTGTTAATAGAATTAATGCAGAAAAGTTTGTTCCTTAACTTCAAAGTTTCGGGAGGACGCCGTTATGATATCGTCAATCGTCAGGGCTTAGTTTTCGATCAGCTGTCGTGTCCATTTTTTTTTTCAAAATTGATATTTTATTGTGTGGTGAGATCTGCTGGTGGTTAATTGCTTTTGATTGCTTTTTTTTGCGTTGACTTCTTTTTAATGCTCTATTATTTGCGGTTCGCTGATTTTATTTTTATTGTGCAGGTGTTTGATTTCTTTTTATTGCTTTTTAATGTACGCGTGAAGGGATGTCCCCTTAATTGCTTTATATTGAATAGATGTCCAGTTAAATGCTTTTTAGTTGGTTTGTTTTTGTCATTTACATTGACTACTTTTTATTATGTTGACCTCTTTTTATTGTGTTGGTTTGACCTTCTTCTTACCATGTTGCTATATACGACAGTAGATCAAAAACTTAACCCTTACGAGTGACGGCATCACAACGTTGCCCACCCGAAACTCCAAAGTCGGCAAGAACCTGGTTAGTTAAGTGACAAACTTACCTTCCTTAATACTATATATATATATATATATATATATATATATATATATATATATAGTGACTTATCCATATGATACATTGACATCTTCCAAACTATATATAAGTAGCAGTTTTGCTTTGTAGAGCAGATTAACGGAGAGGGTGAAAGCTTAATCTATTTCAGCAGATAACTTTGCGTTAATAATCGTTCATTGGTATTTGTTTGTACTACTGTCTTTGTAATATATTTATTTAATACTGTTCCGCATTTGTGTTTTTATTATGGCCCAACAGACTACAACAACTTGACGACGAGGATTCTTACGGACGAGCTTGAGGCTCCAAAACGAAATTGTCCATATTTTTTCAACATTGTACACACGGAAATTTTCGTCACACTTCTATTCAACAGAACTTTGTAATCCAGAAAAGGAAACCAAACGAAAAATATGTAAATAACTTACACTGAACTTAAAAGCGAGCCGTTAAACTACGAGAATTCATATTTTTCGAGAAAAAAGCACTCCTGATTCTCTGTGTGAGTAAGGAATTAAATTTTTTTATTCACTTTTAATTAATTGTTATTTTCGTTTTAATGAGTGAATAAAAACTAAAGTTTGCTTGTTATTCAAAGAAAAAGAAAATTTTTCATTTGAATTTCATTTGTACTCGGGTATCTTAAAAGAAAGACACGTATCAACAGAGATGAATTGAAATCCACCATGTTCGATTTTCTTAAGCTCAAACTTGAACAGCAAAATCAACGGGAGTTTAAATGGCAAGAAAAGCAACTTGAATTTCAAAAGCAATCTAAAAAAGAATGGATTGAATTTAAAAAACAAACTGAAGTCAGACAGCAAAAACTCTGAGAGATTCTACTTCAATTTCAACAAGACCAAAGAAAATTGCTTAAGCTGACAAAATGGGGACACATTAATGAAAACGAAAATGCGTTATCGCAAAACACGATCTGAGACGCAATAGACACTTTTACATATTCTCCAGACGAGGATATAACCTTCGCCTCCTATTCTAAGACATTCGAGGATTTATACGCCACAGATTTTATGAATTAGTTGGACTCCACGAAAGTTCGCCTTCTTCGAAAACTAGGCACCGCAGAGCACACCAATTGATACATTATATTTAACACCGTAACACATTCATTGAAGTGGTTAACCTTCTTACGGAATTTTTAGTCCTCAAATTTCACTATTTCATAAGAGATGGAAATGCATAAATTTACCCAGAAAAGATTGTGAAGTTTTCACTACATTCACGTCGGTCGTGGACAAGCATTGTGACAACTTTAAACTGTCAGAATTGAGTACAAATAATTTCAAGTGTCTGATATTTGTTCAGGGACTCGTTTATGCTGAGCAACTTTGACTTCGAGGTGGCATATTTGGACGATATTTTAATAATCAGTAAAAATGTAGATAACATAAAAAACATGTGCATAAAGTCTTCGAAAGAATTCAAAAGCACGGATTCAAATTGAAAAAATCCAAATGTGACTTGTTTATGGAAAAAATGAAATACTTAGGACACATCATTGATGAAGAGGACATAAGACAAGATCCACAACGGGATACGGAGATGTCAGCGCCCGAAAACGTATCTACCTTGCTATGTTTTCTTAGGATTGGTAAACTACTACCAGGTGTTTATACCGAGTATGCACAGCATACGTGCTACATTAAACGAACTTTTGAAAAAATACAAGAACTGGAAGTGGACACCTGACTACCAAGAAACATTCGAAATAATAAAGAAATTCTTAACATCGTATTTGTTTTTTACCCACTATAACCCAGATTTGGACATTACATTTGCTAACGATGCCAGTTCGTATGGCGTTGGAACATGTATTATGTACAAGATGCCAGATGAATCTCACAAAGCTCATGCATTAAAAACGCTTCTGTCTGCAGAAAAAAATTACTCGCAAATTGAAAAGTCGTAGGGGTCATTTTCGCAGTAACGAAGTTTCACCGGTACATTCGCGGTAGACACTTTAATTTGCAGACGGACCATAAACCGTTACCTACAATTTTCGGTTCCGAAAATGTCTACCTGTACATACAGAAAATAAACAGCGGAGATGGCGAACAATTCTTTTAAGTTATAACTTCCAAACAGAGTTCCTACCGTCTAAAAAAACTCTGTCATGCCGATGGAAAGGTCAAGATTAAATCCCAGAACACAGGAAAACTCTTGAAGATACTGTGATTGTTTCTCTCTGAACAAAAGAAGAATGTAAGAAAGTTACATTGCGCAACACAGTGAGGGAACTCTGGACCAGATAAAACAAGAAGCTGTAAACGATAAGTTTATTAGGCAAAACAAAATAAAAATTCTTGAAAAGGATAAACAGATATTTTTCTTTATGCGACAAAGTACTTTTATATAATAAGCAAGTCGTCATTCACACAAAATTACCTTGAAGAATTCTAAAGTATTTCCATACGGTCATTCAATGATTACAAAGATGAAAAGCCTTTTGCGCAGTTATGTATACTGACCAAACATAGCTAACAATATCGAAAATATGGTAAAATCCTGTAATGGCTGTGCCTTGGCAAAGAAAGGCAACTCTTATTAAATATAGTCCTTGTTCCAAAACAGACCGACCATAGTTTCGTATTCATGTGGACTTTGCAAGTCCGCTAAACGGATTCTACTATCTTATAGTATTATATAGTTTTTCTAAGTGGCCCAAAGATGAAGAAATCGCACTACAGAAGTCATAATCAATTTCCTACACGAACTGTTTAACAAATTTGGGGTAGTCGATTGTTTAGTGTCAGACAATGGAACACAATTTACGTCCATCGATTTTAAGAATTTTTGTGAGACTTCCAGATCAATAATATCACGATGACTTCATATCACCCATTGTCCAATAGACAGGCCGAGCGCTAAAAAGAGCTCTGAAGAAAGCTAGGGGCACAGGCACAGATAAGGCCCTACAACAGTTTCTTCGGGTGTATAAAATAACGGGCAACGACAACACACTATCACCATTACTCCCAGCCGAGGTAATGTTTGTGAGTAAAATCAAGTCTGTGTTTGACAAGGTACTTCCCAAACAAACAAAACCTGAACGATCAAACACGGTACCTACGAAATGCTACCAAGCCAGAGAGAACGTTTTTTTAGGATATACCACAATAACAAATGTTTCTGGGAAATGGGTAAAATTGAGAAAAAAAAAACAATAATAATAAATATGGTTATATAATAAAAGGTCCCGAGTTCACCTGCAAAAACATTAAAATCAGATCAGAAAATACCTGTCGAACGATGCTAACAGTGGTCCTCCTGAAAAAGAAAAGAAGTAATGGATGTCATGTATGATACTTTTGACATTCCAATACCACATGCGATCCCGGAACAGCGCCGTGTAAATAAAAAAAGAAAAACGACGGATTTTCTCATGGTGAATTTAAAAAGGAAAAAATATTAAAATCCTGCGGAGTTAATACTTAGGAGGTGGGTGTTATGATGACTTAAACATGTGACACATTGAACTCTTCCGAATATTTATAAGTGTTTCTGCTTTGCAGAGAAGAGTAGCGGAAAGAGTGAAAGCTAAATCTATTCCATTAGATAACTCTGACAGCCAGTCTAAACAGCCACGCTAATAATCGTTCATTGCTATATGTTTGTGTTACTGTCTATATAATATATTTGTTTAACACTATTCCGTCTTTGTGTCTGGCCCAACAAACCGCAACAACTTGATGATGAGGTCACAACATATATATATATATATATATATATATATATATATATATATATATATATAATCTCCTAAGCCGGCTAATCATAAGTATAATATGGATTCTAGTACAGAGAACTAATCATAACCAAAACAAAATATAATATGAGTTCTGGCAAAAAATAGTCATTGAAACATTAGTTTTATAAATCTCAGCCTGTCTTGCTTTTTAACCCATAGATAGGAGAAGAAGAGATGGATCAATATTTTTCCAAGTGGTACTTATGCATATAATGAATGTAACAAACATAGTTGGAATTCGAACTCGGCTCACTGATTTCTCATCCTGAGCCTATATATATTAAGCCGCATCAATAAATTGACTTTTTCAAAAGGCAAAATGCTTTGATTTATTTACTTTTCTCATCTTTGTTGTCCTCATCTTTATTGTCATATTCATGTTTAAGAGGCTTCGGCCGTTGTATGCTCCGATCTTCATCAGAAGATTTGACTTTCGAAGCGAACCCTTGGCGTATATTGTTCTCTTTCTATGTACCATACCACTTCCAGATGTCATAGTTATCTCCCTTTAACTCAACTTTTTAAGTTATTAGCTTACCACTTCTGGCGTTTACAACTCTTGAAACATCCAACAATGTTAATAATATAAATACTACTTTATCTCAGAAATGTAGACAAAATTCTTTGCTGTAATTCAAGCCTAATTAAAGTTTATTAAAAAGAGTTTCCGGCTTGAAAATACTAATTTTTAAAAATTTAGTGCTATTTTTAACGTTCCGTCCTTTCAATGTAATTCTCTTTATTAAAAAAATTACAAAGCTAAAGTTTACTTTTCTGAAACTTTATTTGAAGAGTATTAGCTGATTTAAAGTATAATTAATCTGATCTGAAACAAGTATTTTTTACTGAACTTTAAAATATCGCTGAAACACATTTTTGACGGAGAATGGAAACACTGAAATCTGAAGAAGCATTGGTATGGTCAAGGACGCATTTCCAAAGCTAACCAGGGTACTGACAGGCAGGAAGATCTTATTGGAAACAAAGAAAAGAGTGTTGGACTGCTATGTGATATCTGTCCTTCTGTATGGAAGTGAATGTTGGACAATCTCCTCAAAGATGAAGAGTGTTGGACTGCTATGTGATATCTGTCCTTCTGTATGGAAGTGAATGTTGGACAATCTCCTCAAAGATGAAGAGTGTTGGACTGCTATGTGATATCTGTCCTTCTGTATGGAAGTGAATGTTGGACAATCTCCTCAAAGATGAAGAGTGTTGGACTGCTATGTGATATCTGTCCTTCTGTATAAAAGTGAATGTTGGACAATCTCCTCAAAGATGAAGAGTGTTGGACTGCTATGTGATATCTGTCCTTCTGTATGGAAGTGAATGTTGGACAATCTCCTCAAAGATGAAGAGTGTTGGACTGCTATGTGATATCTGTCCTTCTGTATGGAAGTGAATGTTGGACAATCTCCTCAAAGATGAAGAGTGTTGGACTGCTATGTGATATCTGTCATTCTGTATGAAAGTGAATGTTGGACAATCTCCTCAAAGATGAAGAGTGTTGGACTGCTATGTGATATCTGTCCTTCTGTATGGAAGTGAATGTTGGACAATCTCCTCAAAGATGAAGAGTGTTGGACTGCTATGTGATATCTGTCATTCTGTATGAAAGTGAATGTTGGACAATCTCCTCAAAGATGAAGGAGAGGCTTGAGGCAGCAGAAATGTGGTTCTACAGAAGGATGCTGAGGATACCATGGACGGATGGAAATGAATGCTGGATGATCTCATCAAAGATGAAGGAGAGGCTCGAAGCAGCAGAAATGTGGTTCTACAGAAGGATGCTGAGGATACCATAGACGGATGGAAATGAATGTTGGACAATCTCATCAAAGATGAAGGAGAGGCTTGAGGCATCAAAAATGTGTTCTACAGAAGGATGCTGAGGATAGTATGGAACGAGTACATGATGTGTTAGAGAGAATTCAAATGGGAAGAAAACTCATACTTAACATCAGAAAGAGACAGCTGAGGTTCCTGGGACACGTAATGAGGAAAGAGGGCCAAGAAAAACTAATATTCACAGGGCGGATAGAAGGAAAGTGAGACAGAGGAAAGCAGCACGAGACATATTTAATGGAGCTAAACGAATGGATGGCGGACCAGGGTTTTGGAGAGATACCAAGAAGAAAATATTGAGAGCGAGAAAGACAAGGCCAAGTGAATGTCTATGATTACTTACGTCCTGAAGGGACACGGCAAATAAAGAAAAAGAAGGTAGCTATTTATCTAAGCTGTTGACATGATGTATAGCATGATAACAGTTTGATGCTTATCTATTATTTTTTCTAAAGAGGCTCTATCTGTAAAAATAATTGAACATAACGTGAGCGCCTTTTATATATATAGTTTTTAAGTAATAATTAATCTTAAAAATTAGGAAAATATTCTCTGCAGTCTAGTGTTTTATTGAATTTTAGATAATTCGGCTTTAAGTCGACACACTAAATATCGCTGTTATTTTCTGATAATGTCGCGTACGAACAAATATATAGGTACGTTTACACACATATAAAAAACAATTCATTTTTTTTTAAATATTCGGTAGCTCAGATTGTAATAAACTTTTCGACTTATTATTAGTAAATTTAGTTTTACTTCATAACAATAGTCACTAACCTTTACACCGCTGAAACTGAAATATAAATAAATTTTAAAACTTTATAAATTAAATTAATTATTTAATTAAAACAAATCATGTAAAAATTAATTATTCATTGAAAAGAATGTTTCTTTATGATATTAGTGCTATTAATATATCTTATACATAAAAGCATTTAAAAATTTCTAATTAAATGATGTCTCAGTTTTATTGCGTTTGTTATTTTACTATTGTTTTAAATTTATTTTCAGAGCAGATTTTCGGTAAGACGGAGTCCAGTGTTTAAAAGAAAATTGTTTAAAATCTACAAGTTTTGTTTCTAACTAATATAATCACAAAAAATGAATTTTTCAAGATTTTATCTAATTAAGTAAATGGGGATGAACAGATGTAAAAAATATTTATATTTTTACCAAGATGAACAGATGTAAAAAATATTTACATTTTTACCAAGATGAACAGATGTAAAAAATATTTACATTTTTACCAAGATTTTTTAAAATAAAAATTTGTGAATGTCATAAAATTTTACTTAAAATCTGACATGGTTTGATTTTTTGCAAGAATTTCAAAATAAATGTCTTTCAACGCAAAAAAAGACGCTAAAATTTGCCAAACGAATTTACAGACCATTGGATGACGCATGAAAAACAAGATTTTTTAAGCAAAATTTCGAATATTCTAAAAATGGTTAAGATAAAATAAAATTGTTAGAAAATACTTTGTCTTTTGTTTTAATAATAACGATTTGGACGATAAAACCTAGTTTTATCAAATCTGGAGCACCTTTTTTAACATAGTATTTTTTCGGTTATTTTTCTGAAGATACATACATACGTATGTATTTATATATATATCGAAATGTGGCCTCCCTCTGTCTCTTCTATAAATACTTTCATGGCTTCTGCTCGGATGAGCTTAAGTCACTGATGCCTCCTCAACAGGTGTTTACCCGTGCAACCAGACTGGCAAGTGGGTCCCACCCATTCACAGTCAGGTTAGCCAAACGCAGACGACAATTCTACTCCAGCAGCTTCCTCTCTCGCACTTCCCGCCTGTGGAACTCACTCCCGTATTCTTGCTTTCCTGACGGCTACGACCTCCAGAAATTTAAAAGCAAAGTTAATACTCACCTACTAACCACTGGACTCTAGCTCTCTCCCCTCCCCTGTATAATCTTCACGTTCTCTCCGACCATGTATCTGTCATTGCACCTGCTTTCTCAGCTTTCTATTGTTCCTTTCTAACTAGCTTGTACTCCTCACTCTTTTCTAATTAATCTTTCTACATTTATGTAACCCCCTGCACATCAGTGGCGTTTCTGCCTTGCTCGGGGTGAAATGATTAAAAAAAAATATATATATATATATTGATGTTCACCTTATACAAAGCCTGATGGTCACTTGAGATGGAGGTTGACAGAGTAAAAGGTAGATTTTATGCGCGTATTTTATGCGTGGAAGATGACGGTTAAACCTTAACAGGAACATATTAAGATTGTAGTGATCGGGGAGGCAGCGTCTTTGAATCGAATCCACAGGGAAGTGGTTCGAAGAAAGAAGCTGCTTGATTGGAACTTACATCTCACCAATAAATTACGACGAAGCAGCGAGAAGCTTCCAACTTCTCGTCTTCGAGAACGGGGTTGTAGATTGGAAAATAATTCGTTAACTACGTGGACGCGAAAACGCTTTTGGACGCTATCGAGAGTGAAAAGTGAAGACCAGACTGCTCTTTCCAGGATTCGATCAGTTAAGTGCCATAAGTGCTACACACTTGGGCGATCATGTCTCAAAAGAGACATAACTGACTGGGCAGAAGATTATCCCACAGTAGGTTACCATTGCTTTCTGCGGTAGACTGGTTGCCAGCCAATGTTATAGAATCCAATCTGTCCTATTATTTGACTCATAGCTAGAAGAGGAAGAAATGTATTAAATTATTAAGTAGTAATTAGTGGGGGATCAGTTTATTACTTCATAACAATAGAAAACTGATTCCCCACTTTATGCCCAGTAGAAACCTTGATCATGTCTCCAACTATTATATTCAATTAGTCGGTTAAGTGCCATACGTGATACACACTTGGGCGATCATGTCTAGAAAGAGACATAACTGACTGGGCAGAAGATTATCCCGCAGTAGGTTGCCATTGCTTTCTGCGGTAGACTGGTTGCCAGCCAATGTTATAGAATCCAATCTGTCCTATTATTTGGCCCATAGCTAGAGGGAAGAGACGGATTAATACCGTTCCCAAGGGTATTTGCGCGTATATGATTGTAACGAATTCAACTGGAATTCAAACTCGGCACTCCGATTTCCGAGTCGATATCCACTGGGTCACAGCGAGTCAGACTTGCCAGCATTAGCCAGCAGTAATCCGTTTTCAGCCTGATCTAACTCTTGTAAAAGTAGAGGATAGCGAGAGAAGTACTTGCCGAAGTGGTACGGGGAACAGACCATTTTTCCAGAATCTTTAGCGATTGTTCTTATGTGGGATTCTCACTTGAAGTCTGGGTTGAGTTTATGGTTCAACAGGCGCTTAAGAGGACCTCCCTGAGGTAACATCCGTATATCGTGATTGGTGAAAACTTTGGTTCTAATCAGTGATGACGGAAGATCACTAGTTTAGTTTTCTTATGCATGAAATGTAACCAGCCAGTGTTCTTTCGACTGAGATATTAAGGCTAGATCACAGAAGAGATCAGCAGCCAAGATCTGGTCACCCACTGTTGTATCATTAACTTAAATATTCACAGATGATCGGAGGATACCCTTTGGTTGATCTCTTCAAAATTCAGTTTACGACGAAGAAAACTTATTTAATATCGATACCAGGAAATCAAAATTTGACTTACATACATTCATTTTCCTTTCAGTCTACGGTTTCGCTTTAACTGGAAACAACTATTGCTTTTTAGTCTTTCGTGCCAACGTCCAAAGAGTCTGAGCTCCAGGACCATGGATTAGTTTTAAATCTTTCATTACACCTGAGCAACGCCGGGCTATACTGTTAGTCTTACATTAAGCCTATCGTTGCATTCCTTTATTGCTCTGAATATTACAGTCGCGTCTGGTCTGGAGCTCTTGTTGTATAATAAGAAATTCTTGATGAAATCCAAAGAAGGATCAGCAATATTATTGGTCCTGAATTGGCATATCGGCTTCAGTCATTTTCCCACCGCCGTAGGTTAGTTTCATGTGTGGGTTCCTTTCCGCTCGAAGACATTACATACTTTACTGTACATTATTTTGTGAGTGATTTTGAAAGAGAAAATGTTTTTTCATTATGAAAAATCATGGCCCCTGTGTCCATTGTAAACAGAAAAGATCAACTAAGTAATGGCCAAGGGTGTAGAGGCCAGAAAATTTCGTTATTACGTCGCGAGATACGACAACATACTTACCTATTTTTACTATATTGTACAGTACACACACACAGATATATATATATATATATATATATATATATATATATATATATAGTCATCCGGAGACAGATCTGTTTCGCCATATCACAGCTCATCAGTACGGTTAGACATCCGATTGCTTTTACCCAGCATTAAAACCCGACCGAACTGGCGTCAGTCGGCGATTCTACCGATGAGTTATGAGCGCTCGAGGGAGAGAGGGATAAAAATAAATTGAACAAATTTATAAATCCAAAGGTGATAACTTATTTCATGAGTATTTAAAAAATATTGAGGACCTCACCAACAATTTCGGGAGTACTTTTTCTTATGAAAAAGATTAGAGTAAGTTTTCCGTGGTGCTCTACTGATATTAGACTCATCCAACTCTTTCCGGGCCCTCTGCATTCTCCTCAGATTGACACCCAAATATTCTGAAATGTTCGTAATAGAGTTTCTGGCACCAATACCAAGCAGTACAACACGCCATTTCCAAATTTATGGCAGACTGCATTGCGTCATAGTGCTTCTTTTTTCACAGACGATGCCCAACTGACGCTACTATCAAATCTATCCAATATATATATATATATTACTTTTCATAGTGTGAAAGTTGTTTCAGTTGACACTCGTTCAACCCTCTTCCTGCTCTACATAAGAGGGTTAACGAGTATCAATTGAAACAACTTTCACACTATGCCTACAGAAAAGTCATAAATCAATTTCCCTAAGTAGGAGAGCTTGGAGTACCTAATACTCACAGGGTAGATAAAGAGAAAGAGAGACAGGAGTAAACAGCGGATGGTATATTTGATATGTTAAGCAAATGGTTAGAAGAGCATTGTTTGGAAGAAATAACAAGATAAAATATATTAAGAGCTGCAAGGGACAGGTAGATGTGGAGGACCATGGCAGCCTATATCCTGAAGAGACACGGCACATATAAGAAAGAAGAAAGATTGCTAGATTTATGGCAGAGGAGAGACGAACTACAAGCTCTGGTCATTCAGGGTATTGGAGGTGCAACCATATCATTTATCCATCACACCCAGATGGTGCATAGGACAGCAACTTTTTGTTGCTGTTTCTGTAACAAACTATTTTTTACGAGGCAGGGTTGTTAGCTCTGCACCCAACACCCAAACCTGAAGGAGCGATAGACCATTCTTGGTTCTTACGTTTACAGCACTTGGTATTCCCAAATGGTCACCCATTTAAGTACTGACCAGGCTCGATGTTGCTTAACTTCGGTGATCGGACTGGCGCAACCATATACCGGCCTAGATATTCCCAAATGATCGGTGTATACTATTAGGCAGATCATTTATATAGAGCAGGAAGAGGGTTGAAGCGAGCATCGATTGAAACAACTTTCTCGCCAAGCCTTTGAGAAAGTCATGAATCCATGTCTGTAATGAGGAAAGAACTTGATACTTGCAGGTTGGATAGAGAGAAAGAGGGACAGGAGTAAACAGCGAATGACAAACTTAAGCAAATGGTTGGGAGGGCGTTGTTTGAAAGAAATAACAAGACAAAGTATATTAAGGGCTACAAGGGTCAGGTAGGTGCGAAGGACCATGGCAGCCTACTTACGGAAGGGACACGGCACAAAAAGAAAGAAGAAGAACTGCTAGAGTTAGAGGGGGGGAGAAAAGATCCGCTAACAAGCTCTTGTAATTCAGGAGATCCACTCATAGATGTAGTGCAGTGGATATCGGCTCAGAATAAGAAATCGGAGAGACGAGTTCGAATTCCAATCGAATTCGTTTCGTTTGTTTACGCACAAATATCCTTAGAAAAGATATTACTCGATCTCTTCTCTCTCGAGTTATGGGTTGAAGAGTAGAAAGGATTTGTTTTTATAGCCTTGATTAGTCAGCGGTCTACTGTAAAAATTGCAACCTACTGCGGGGAAATCTTTTGCTTAGTCAGTCATGTCTCGAAAGAGACGTAATCGCCCAAGTGTGTACCAGGTATTGTCTCGATCTGGATAAAAGAAATGAATAGCAGGACAGCCTTGGTTGTCAACCAGTCTACTGCAGAAAAAATGACAAGCTACTGCGGGAAAACTTTTGCCTAGTCAATTATGGATTGAAAGAGACATGATCGGCCAAGCGGGCATCTCGGAGATTAATTAACTAACTGACATCATCAGCATAAATATTCACAAATAATAGGAGTATACGCTAAAGCAGATAATTTATATAAAGCAAGAAAAGAGTTGGACTTAGAAAAGAAGCTCGGGTAATTACTGCTTTGATCGCTTTGGACCAGCCTTTGAGATTCGCCTGATCGACTCAATCGATTAAAAACTTAATTGGATGATTAAAATTTGGTTTTACCCCCCACCCCCGGTCGACTAAAATTCTCGCAATGAAATGTGTCCCTTCAAATTTCAAAAAAAGGAAAATCTTATTCCTTTTACAACCCAAAAGTATGCCATTGGAAATTCACAAGTTACTTAGAATGACCTACAATGATACTATTGAACTCTTGGCTTTTATCGTCCGGGTCAGTGTAAACATTCGTTTAATTAACGCTTCCAGAATGAAGTCAAAATGTCTCTGTCACCCAGATTAAAGACGCTCACAGATTTTTAGAAATTCATTCAACCAAAACACAAATTATACAAAGAAGTATTTTTTTAAAAAATAAAATCGTTGAGAAAATATTTTTTTATCATCTATGAGATGGGGGTTGTAGTCAAACAAGAAATAAAGTACGAATTTAGGTACCTCCACTCAACTGCCAAAAAAACAAAAAACAAAAAAAAAACAGCATGTCATGATGTTAAAAAGACTGAAACTTAATAAAAACAAAGTTTTATCATCAAAATGTTTATGCTATTATTACGAGGAACGATCAAATTTTATTGTTATTATTTTTACAAATTTTAAAAATCTTTTCTAACACGTTTGAAATTTTAATTAACATTTCATTTTTGTTTTCCGTCAGCGATTCACGCTATGTTTACGTAAGAAAATGGAGTCGGTTGAGTAAAATGATTTTGGGGCGAGTATATTTTTCCTCGCCCTCGACCGCCGGTCGAGTAATATCTTATTCAAATCTCAAAACCGGCTTGGTACTCAGAGGACTGGCTCTTAACGTCAGGAATCTAACCGTTACGAAGAACTTTCAGTGATTTCAAAGATAGAGAGCTTGTGATGTATCCTTTTATGACACTTCCTATCAAATGCCTATGAAATATCTAATGCAATCGTTTTTAAGATGTATTATGTGTGTAATCGCAGTTAGGGTATCAGTGTTGACCCATTTACATCGGTACTGCTTGAGGCGCAAAGAAGTTGTTCCGACTAAGATGATCAACAATTTTCTTGTTGATTACATTTTCAAAGAACTTGATTGATGGTATATATTGTGAGAGGAGTTAGTGCTCACGCACAATTTTCAAAACTGGGAATACACTTGACATCTTCCACTGACTTGGGAAGGATTATTCTGAACAATTAAATAATTTCACTATAATCGGGATACTTCCTGTATTCTATCTATCTATCTATCTATCTATCTATCTATCTATCTATCTATCTATCTATCTATCTTTTAATATTTAACTCTCTATCTAGATATGCATACACACACACAAACACACACACACACACACATATATATATATATATATATATATATATATATATATAATGATAATAATAACTACTTAGACTCTGTAAGAATGCACTCCGTAAATTTATATCAATATAAACACTCGAAAAAACCATTAACAAACAGAACCTAAATCCGTTACAATCCGGCGTACTAAGTCGTCGGATAAAATGGGGAGAAAAAAAGGAAAGCAGCGGAACAAGAACAAACATTAAAAATTCCGCAGTAAAGAAAAAAAAAAAACAAACGGAACCAAACACAAGAAAAAGTGCTCGATACGAAAGTATTAAAATACAATAGTAGAGCAAAAGCACACACACACACACACACACACACACACACACACACACACACACACACATATATATATATATATATATATATATATATATATAGTCATCCGCAGACAAAACTGCTTCGCTGTATCACAGCTCATCAGTACGGTTAGACATCCGATTGCTTTTACCCAGGATTAAAACCCGACCGAACTGGCGTCAGTCGGCGATTATATCCCTGAGTTATGGGCGCTCGATGGAGAGAGAGATAAAAATAAATCGAACAAATTTATAAATCCATAGGTGATAATTTATTCCATGAGTATATTAAAAACATTGATGTAATTAGAGTCTGAGGCCTTCACTAACAATTACGGGAGTACTTTTCTTATGAAAACGATTAGAGTAAGTTTTCCGTGTTCCTGTATCGATATTAGACTCCTCCAACTTTTTCCGAATCATCTGCACTCTCCTCAGGTTGACACCCAAATATTTCTGAAATGTTCGTAATAGAGCTTCTGGTACCAATACCAAGCAGTATAACATGCCATTTCCAAATTTCTGGCAGATTGCATTGCGTCATAGTGCTTCTTTTCTCACAGACGGTGCCCAACTGACGCTACTATCAAATCTATCCAATATATGAATATGCATACCCTCACACACATACAGGGTGGTCCAAAAGTAGGCAGTACATTTATTTGAGATTATATATACAATTATATTTACTAATATAAATATTACATTAGCAAGTAAATTTTGTTTTATACAATAATACAAAACGTTTAAATTTTATCAATGTAGGTGCTCAAACGGTTGTGTTCCTGGGTATGACGATAAACAGCATCCATCAGCAAGACCTCTGATTGGGAGGTCGAGAGAAGAATGGAACCACCACTTGATTGATAACCAAACATTAAAAAATACCCCTTAAAATAAAACCCTATTTTATTAATTGCTTCAAATACATCTCTTATGTAATTTTTTAAATCATGAACATTTCTTGGTTTTTGACTATAAAATTTATCCTTAAAAATACCTTAAAATAAAACCCTATTTTATTAATTGCTTCAAATACATCTCTTATGTAATTTTTTAAATCACGAACATTTCTTGGTTTTTGACTATAAACTTTATCCTTAAAAATACCTTAAAATAAAACCCTATTTTATTAATTGCTTCAAATACATCTCTTATGTAATTTTTTAAATCACGAACATTTCTTGGTTTTTGACTATAAACTTTATCCTTAAAAATACCTTAAAATAAAACCTTGCGTACACCCCAAAAGAAGAAATCCATTGGGGTCAAGTCAGGTGAATGTGCTGGCCAATTAATTGGACCTCTTCAGCCAGTTCATTTCTCAGGTAATGTTTCATCAATATACTCCCAAATACCATAGTTATAATGAACACCATTGTAACTATATAACAGACGAACAGACATATTCCACCTGCTTTATTGTCCAACTACTTTTAGACAACCCTATATATATATATATATATATATATATATATATATATATATATATATATATATATTATTTGTTTTCAGTGTCCTTGGCTCAAATTGCCTGCTGAAGGTAATATGAGTGTTTATTGCCGTGAAGATGGTATGGCATTATTGGTTTAAGCAGCTCCAAAACAACTCCGCTTATTATTGGCTCTTCGTGAGGAAGTCATTGCTGCCAAAATGTCATCTCTTTACTCTCTGATTGGTTAAAAAGAGACCAATATCGCTTCCACAGTTACCTTTTACTGGAGGCTTTCTATTTCATGCTATTCGTCATTTTCTTCATTTAGTTATTAAAGAAATATATGCTTCAGTCTCCACGGGTTAGCTGGGTCAGGCGTTTCATTTCAACAAGTGTTTATGAACATACAGTTTTATATTTGTAAATACAGATTTATATATGTAAATACACATTTTATATTTGTATATTTTCTCTGTACACTTTTTTCTACACATTATAATTTTAATTTTTTTTTTTTAATCATTTCACCCCGGAAACGCCACTGATGTGCAGGGGGCTACAAATATGTAAAAATATTAATTAGAAAAGAGTGAGGAGTACAAACTAGTTAGAAAGGAACAATAGAAAGCTGAGAAAGCAGGTGCGATGACAGATACATAGGTGGAGAGAAAGGGAAGGTTATACAGGGGTGGGGAGAGAGCTAGAGTCCAGTGGTTAGTAGCACTATATATATATATATATATATATATATATATATAGTGCTAAATTAAAATTATAATGTGTAGAAAACAGTGTATATATATATATATATATATATATTAACGAAACTGGTTATAAACAAGCGACACTTTGAAATATTTATTTGAACATTATTTTTTGACCGATACTCGTATTTAAGTAGATATTCTGTTTATAATCAAAGGGTACTAAATATTAATTTCTACCGGCCTGAATATTTACGATGAATTTTTGTTCCGAAAATGTGTGCCATTCGGCAGGATTCGAACCTGCGACCCCTATCCACATAGGAGAAGCCATCAATTGATCTGGCGCGTCTTAGGCTTGATTTGGTTCGATCCCTGCCGAATGACACACATTTTCGTAACAAAAATTTGTCGTAAATAATCTGGCCAGGAGAAATAAATATATAATACTGTTTGATTATAAACAATATCTACTTAAATATGAGTATCGATCAAAAAATAATGTTCAAACGAATCATTTCATATTATATATATATATATATATTGGACAGATTGGGTTCTATAACATTGGCAGGCAACCAGTCTACCGCAGAAAGCAATGGCAACCTACTGCGGGATAATCTTCTGCCCAGTCAGTCATGTCTCTTTCGAAACATGATCGCCCAGGCGTATGGCACTTAACCGACTAACTGAATATAATAGTTGGAGACATGATCAAGGTTTCTATTGGGCATAAAGTGGGGAATCAGTTTTCTATTGTTATGAAGTAATAAACTGATCCCCCACTAATTACTACTTAATAATTTAATACATTTCTTCCTTTTCTAGCTATGAGTCAAATAATAGGACAGATTGGATTCTATAACATTGGCTGGCAACCAGTCTACCGCAGAAAGCAATGGCAACCTACTGCGGGATAATCTTCTGCCCATCAGTTTTGTCTCTTTCGAGACATGATCGCCCAAGTGTGTATCACGTATGGCACTTAACTGACTGACTACAACTCAAAAATAGAACAGTTACTTGATGATCACACCAAATTTTTAAAAATACTAATAACCCTACTCCCAGCTAACGATGCAGAGCAAGACAATCTAAAACTTACCAAATTAATTGGGGACTATAAACCAGGACATATTTATGGTTCTATCAAATCACACAAGCCTAACATTTTACTTCGCCCTCTTATATCACAAATACACACTCCTATATATCAACTGATTGAAACGCTTAACCAATTAATTACACCATACATAGATTACAAATATAACATTAAATCATCTACTGAACTACAAATATTCAAAACAGAAAAACTTAATATCACTTGATGCTTAAAACCTGTTCTCTAACGTTAGAGCAGTAGGTCCCAATCACTGTGCCGCGGCACATTTGTGTGCCGAGCAATGGTTATTAGTATGCCGCGAAGAGATAATAGGTGGAAGATATTTAATTTCATTTTGTTTAATGAAGACATTTAATTTCATAATCAAGTTGACAGCGCGCAATTTAAAATTGCTGAATTTCAGGAATGTACTTCACGAATACCGAATGCATGGTCATCAGTAGAAAGGGCAGCCTAAAATGCCAAATAGAAGTCGGGGATACCAGAATCAAGCAGGTACAAAAATTTAAATACCTGAGAAGCATTATAACAGAAGACGGAAAGTGTAACACAGAGATCCGAAGGCAAATTGGCATAGCGAAGGAAGCATTCCAGAAGTCGAGTAAGTTATTAAGAAACAGAACAATTTCGCTAGAAACAAGAATAGAGTGCTAGATTGCTATGTGATGTCAGTTCTTTAATATGGCAGTGAATGCTGGACTATACCATCAAAGATGAAGGAAAAACTTGAAGCAACTGAAATGTGGTTCTACAGAAGCATACTGGATATAAAGTGGGAGATCAGTTCCATATTACAATCAACATATAAACTAACCCCTCACTTTTTGGTCACAGCAGTTTCTATACATTTATATTCCTGATATCAAAAATCACAAGGATGCATTCCAGAAACTGAGCGGAGTATTAAGAAACAGGACAATTTCGCTAGAAACAAAGAAGAGAGTACTGGATTGTTATGTGATGTCAGTTCTTCAATATGGCAGTGAATGCTGGACAATATCATCAAAGATGAAGGAAAAACTTGAAGCAACTGAAATGTGGTTCTACAGAAGGATGCTGCGAATCTCATGGATCGAGCATGTGAGCAATGATGAGGTCTTGGAAATGATGGAAACAAAAAGGAAATTAATACTGAGCATCAGGAAGAGACAGCTAAAGTTCCTTGGACACTCAATGAGGAAGGAGGGCTTGGAGAATCTGATACTAACAGGCCAGATAGAGGGAAAAAGAGACAGGGAAAAGCAGCGGATAACATATTTGAAGAACATAATCAGGTGGATGACGGAACGAGGATTGTATGGTGTAAGAGGAGAAGGTGTGCTCAGAGCCACCAGGAATAGGGAAAAGTGGAAGGCCATGATCGCCTACGTCCTGAAGGGACAGGGCACATAGAAGAAGAAACGATTCGCGCATACTGATTGGTAAGCGTTGTTATGCTTTATACCATCTATATATCTCTTTTACAATATTAACAGGTTTTTTGTTGATATTTCTTATTTCATATTTAGGTGTTGGAAATTAAGGTTTTACTAGAACAAATAAAAAACATGATAAAATAGGATAACAATTCTCTTAGATTTATTTTTTTCAATTCACCCTTAATTATGGACAAGTTTCTTAAAAGAAAAGGCAATGGTGACAAGAATAATTCTACAACTTTACTTAAAAAACTAAAAGTTCATTGTTTGTATAATGATGATTACTTGAAATTTGGATTTCACTGGACTGGAGGTACACATATTCCTTCTCCACTGTGTGTTGTGTGTGACCAGACGCTGTCTAATGAAGCAATGGTTCAAAGTAAGATGAAAAGACATCTTACTACAAAACATCCTAACTTTCAAATTAAAAATGTCGATTATTTCCAACGGTTTGTTAGAATCAAAAAAGGCCTTATGAGTAGGAAATATTCATTTTTTGTGAAAGATGTGCCGTGAAAAGTTAAAGAGTTCAATAATGGGCTGTGATGTAAAAAAGATTGGAAGAAAATCAATAAATTATTATCCAAATGTTGGAGAATTTTTGTCTTTATTTTCAACTGAAATTAAAGCAAAAATAAGACGTTTAGAACGGCTCATGATTAAACATAATAGACATTCATTGTCTCTTACATTTAACAACATATGTTTAGAATATATATATATATATATATATATATATATATATATATATATATATATAATTTATCGAGACAGCAGATAATTTTCTAAACATGTACTGTTAAATATAACAGACAATGAATGTTTATTATGTTTAACAATATCTACCTATATATATATATATATATATATATATATATATAAGCACATGTTTCTTGGAAATCTGTCGTTTTGAATTTAAGTTTTCTTGCTTTATTTCAAATATATTTACTGATGGTTCAAGATTAATGACATTTCCTATGTTATTTCTATAAGTACTTTCACTTATATTGTCATTATTCCGAGGTAAAAAAATAATAAACGCAGTTCTTAAGTTTGCGATGCGGTTTTATGACGTCACACCGCGGGATAGCGCGAAATGACAACAAAATCATCTAGTCAAATGCAATGTAATAAGTTATTTCCTGTTTTAAAACATCCTGAAGATGGCTCATGTGATCCGAAAGCTTAGAAGAAAACCAATAAATAATTATCCAAATGTTGGAGAATTTTTGTCTTTATTTTCAACTGAAATTAAAGCAAAAATAAGACGTTTAGAACGGCTCATGATTAAACATAATAGACATTCATTGTCTCTTATATTTAACAGCATATGTTTAGAAAAATTACTTGCTGCCTCGATACATTAAATATATATATATATATATATATATATATATATATATATAGATGTAGGGAATAGGAATCAACATTCCACGGTGATTGTCAATTTCACATCTTCCCTAATCTTCAATTACGACTGAGTAGAGAGTTCGATCCGCACTGGGTGCACTTATACTTTCGGCATTATGCCACGCCAGGAAGTCATTTTGGGGGCACCTCGACGTGGTGTAATGGATAACAAGCTTGTCTTGCTAGAATCATTACAACCGAATAGTAAGTTCGATTCTAACTGGGTGTCCCATACTTTCGGTTTTGTACGAAATCAAAGCTGCGCTTAGAAAATCACCATTGACTGAAGATTGCATAGAAGCATGAGACAGTCTTCATGCAGTGTTGATTCCTATGTCCACACTGTGTATTCCTGTAAATGTCATGTTTCCTCTATTGAACACTTTTCCACCATAAAAACAGAACATTTTATTTCATACACACGCACACACACGTATATATATATATATATATATATATATATATATATATATTCAAAACCGTGATATAATTACGAACGTTTTCATTGTTGACAGAAGTGAAGCAACAGCGGCAGAATCTTAATTCAAAATGATAAAATGGGCAACTACTCGAAGTTCCACATGTTTTTGCTTGTTGGTTGGTTGGCCACAACACGCCTACCCGGAAGGCTGATAAGAGTTTTACGCCAGGTCACTTCACTCTGTTTACTTTTATTGTATCGTTAAAACTCTGTGAGCCAGGGTCGTAGAATGACGATGAATTTGGAATTGCAAAAGAAAATTTGGGAAACGAAGAAAGAAAACGAAAAATAAACAGAATGTATAAGATGAATGGAACATAAAAGACTGAAGGACATATTTCTTCGGAGATATTGAAGCACAATAAAATACTGAGAAATTGAGCCTTACTCGCGAAATCCAAACATTTAGAAAATCATATACAATTTTGCGGACGAATATCCATGAAAAAAGTGGTTAGCAGTATTTTATGAATCGATTTACGCAAGATATTTAACGTTGGAGTTTAGTTACGCTGTACCTTCGCATAGTTTGAAAGCTTTTCGCGACCTTGTGGTCGATGAAGTATTTTCAATAAAGACCCGCTTCCCACAGCTGAAAAGTTACAAGCCTATTGCTACCCTATCGCTATTTCTGTGACAAACGTTCTGATCAGCTATCTTCTGAAGTTGCACTAGTTAAGATCTTTATAACTAAAACTCGTGTAGACGTCACCTTCATTCGTGTGCTATTGGTAACAATGGATTTACGACAGTATCACAATGTGTTGTGTCCCGTTAGGGCCAGAAAGAAAGACGCGAAAAGAAGGAAGGTTGAATCAATTATTAGAATAACAGAACATATATACAAAATAAAAGTGTTACTAGTCAGCAGATAGAAGTATCCGTCTAAAATGCCAAGTTACACTGCGTCTCGATTGCCTCTCCAGGAAGTCTCGCAGATTTGTATTTATGAAGGAGGAAGAGTTCATTCCAATGTAGATAGAGCACCATAACATAGCAAAACACAGGTTCCCATACGATTGCCGAAGTTAAACAAAGCCAATCCTAGCCAGTTCCTTAATGGATGGCATGGGCAAGCGGCCGAACTTTCGGTTTTTGTACATGAAACCCGGATTTCAATCTCACCATAGTCGATTTGTAAGGTGAATTCTTGATGTTATTATTCTAGGAGAGGCAATCTCATCTTTGGCGATAATAATGATTTACGGATGCAGGACCGACTAATTAACCTATAGTGGGGAGAAACTGATTAATAACTTTCCCAAGTATATTTGCATGTAAATGAATATAACAGAACCGACTGAAGTTAGAAATCGGTTCTCCTACTTCTGTGCTGTTTTCCATTCTTCTTCTTCTTCTTCTTCTTCTTCTTCTTCTTCTTCTTCTTCTTCTTCTTCTTCTTCTTCTTCTATGTGCACCGTCCTTTCAGAACGTAGGCGATCATGACCTTCCACATCTCCCTATCTATGCTCTTTTTGCTGATGACCATGGTTTTCTTGCAGTTTATTTGTAGTCCTTTCTTGGCACTCTCTTCATCTGCCTTCTGTAGGAGGTCTTGTAGTTTTCTTTCCGTGTCTGCTATCAGCACTATCATCTGCGTTCAAATTGTGGCCTCCGATGACAAAATCCTGGCATAACATCTAGGGTCTTCAGAATAGTCTCGCTGTACAAGTTGAACAGATCCGGTGAAAAGACACATCCTTGTCTTGCGCCCCTTTCTATGTTTGTAAATCTGCTGAATTCGTTATCTGTCCGTATGCAGGCGGTTTGTTGTCAGTATGCAATGTATAATTGTTCTGAATTTTTAATCGGATCGTTGAGATACAATTCTGTATGGGTTCGTTATATTCACTTATGCACAAAAGTATATTGGAAAAGTATGAGTCCATGTCTTTTTCCTTTATCTATGTTTTAATTATAAAGGCTTGTGTAATATATTTCCGTGATCCACAGAAATATGTTTGACGTCAAAAGCGGGAATGTATACAGTGACAAACAAAAGTGTGATTAGGTCAAAGGCGGCCGGCTTTAAGGTCAGAAAATATAAACAATCAGACAAAAATGTGATGACTTAAAGACAGCAGCTAAAAAGACAATAAGCATCGAAAATGATTAATAGATGTGCCTAGCCATAAATGAGGCAAATAAGCGGAATTTAAGGAAATTTCAGCTCATATAGGAGAGATTTTTTTTCGGGCAAAAGACAGAACACTGAGAGGACTGAGAGAGAGCGAAGGGAAGATAGATGAAAAGAAGATAACTCCTGCCAACTAACTCACATCTTCATTATTCTCTCCCACTATCCTTCAGCTACGTACAATAAAAATTTAAATAAATTTATATTTTTTATAAATACGTGTTCTTCTTTGCCGTTATACGTCAAAACGATTGTTGATGTGTCGGCTCTCTGTGCAGGGCCCGGAGATTCTTTCCGCCTGAATCTATCCTGCAATTATATAAATCAACCATCCGCCCATGTATTGAGTACTGCTACCACATCTGGTCGGGTGCCCCTTCTATTCTCCTAGGGGTTCTTGACGAAGAATCTGTAATGTGATTGATACTGACTTGCTGACCGCCTGCAGTATCTCTCTCACCGGCGTGATGTGGCTTCGCTGTGTCTCTTCTATAAATACTTTCATGGCTTCTGCTCTGACGAAATTAATTCACTGGTGCCCCCCTAGATGTGAATTTGCACGAGATACTAGATTAGCAACTAGGTCCCACCATTTTACAATGAAACCGATGAAATGTAACCGCAATTTCTACTCCAACAGCTTCTTTCCTCGCACTTCCCGCCTGTGGAAATTCCCTACCGCATGCTTGCTTCCCCGACGGCTACAACCTCCAGGAGTTTAAATGTAAGGTCAATAGACACCTCCTAACACACTAACTCACACCCACTCTCTCCAACTCTCTCCTTATATACATCCTAAGTCGTCTATCACCCTCCTTCTGATATTTCCTATACCCAATTTTTCTATGTAACCCCCTGCGCTATAGTGGCAGTGGAATGACTTGCTTGGGGTGACACGATTAAAAAATCAAAAACAAAAAAAAAAAAACACAATTTTTAGCATGTTCGGACGGAAGTAATTAATTATATTATTCTGTATTATTAATTTTTTTTTTTTATCGAAAAGATCCAGCTTGAGAGATTTGGCGCTTTTTGGTTGCAATTTCCTTTTTCTTTTTTTTTTTTTGCTCATATGGGACAAAATGAATTTATTTCCTTCTGTTCATATTGGAATCAAATCATAGATGAGCAGCAGCAGAAAAGACACTATATAGCATTTGCACTATTAAAGATATTATCATGTCCCCCACGAAAAGAAAAAATGCGTACAAAATATGTAGATTTTGGCATTAAATAACCCTTAGATGTGTTGATATGTAGCGGATAAGAAATTAATTAAAATCAACCTTCTTCTTCACTTTTACAAAAATTCACAATGACGTGTGAAATCCTGGTTTTCCCAAATAGAAAAAGAATTGACAATGTGCTTAAAGAAAAAAAAACGAACCCTGAATTCTCAAGTAGGTGTTAAAATGATTTATGGCCAATGGGAGCGACTTAGAAGACTTGAAGACTTCGCGAGCAAGTGCGAAAATCTGAATACTATAAAAACCCCCGGTCAGCTACAATCACAGAGAGAGACAGATGGTAGCCGCGAGACGAAAAAACTAAAATGTAACTTCAACGTCAAGCGATCGTATTATTGTTGCCTCTCCTTCTCTCTCATCTTCTTTTCTTCACAGTTCACCAATCCACTTAATAACTGACCGGTACCCGAAAGACTGAGCGAAGACTTCAAGGACATTTCTAACAAACAAACGTTCACACATA
Organism: Ascarosepion bandense; assembly: GCA_037127315.1. Taxonomy (NCBI): domain Eukaryota; kingdom Metazoa; phylum Mollusca; class Cephalopoda; order Sepiida; family Sepiidae; genus Ascarosepion; species Ascarosepion bandense. The sequence continues at coordinate 2,215,304 of JBBBDQ010001697.1, forward strand.
CATACGCATAAACTCTTTCAGCAATTACTACCATGATCATTTTTAACGACCTTTGTATCAACCAAAGAGCATTACTTTTATTTGTAAAAAACCTTAATTGATAAATATATATATATATATATATATATATACTAGCATTATAGCCCGGCGTTGCCCGTGCAACTCAGAACATTTTAGTAGTCGGAGAAGATGCCAATGAGAGGGAGGAGTAGATGGAAAACATTTATTGAAAGTTGGAAAGGAGAGCTGAGGCTGTTAGTAACCATTTTCAGCATTATGAAGAAGGCATTGAATGCATATTGCTGTAGTATTCGAACAGAGTATAAAATGTAGTTTTAGTGCCCGTCATACTTTTGTCTCCTTAGGGGGAGGGTTGCTTCAAAATTACGTGGAAAATATTCACATTATTTTGTTGACCAAATGAATTTTTAAAATGTTGGAATACAAATTAAATATAAAGGCTCATTTCTTTTTAATAAAAAAAATATTTGAATTGCGTTTGACACGTGTGATTTGATTTCTGTGCCGTAATCTTGCAACCGTCTTAGATCTTAGATGTTTTACGGAGCAAATGTAAACAATCTGCACCATTGGCCAGAAAGTGCGAAAGGGAAAATTGTTGAACTTAAAACTCAAAAGTATGTATCGACCTGGCGTCCCTGGGAATATGTGTCCCTAGAAAGTTTGAATGGCGTAGCTTAAAAAATGTAGGCTTGCATAGGGGACAGTCACACACAGACTCATAGATTGCCTTTTATATATAGATATAAATGTTGTTTCTATATACAATTTGATTCTCTTGTTTTATACCCGTCTTATAGTGGGCTATCTACTAGCAAGGCCAAATCAAACTAATCTGTTTCAACACAGAAATACACTTTACAATAACGGATAACCCACTATAGATATATTGCTAAACTAGAGCAATCTAACCACCGATTAACGACCTCTTTAATCCAGCACATTTGGTGTCAGTCCATTGACGGATTAGACAAACGTCATATGACAAAAATCAACCCTAAAAGTATCTTTTGTAAACAGTCTTGCTATTTCATTTCACGTGCATATTGCTGTGTTATCAAAGCTAAAAAACATTATGTGTCGTGTTCATTCAATTGAAATTGTTTTAACGAGACGAAGATGATTATGTACCGCCACTTACCACTTTTCCTCTCTCCCAAACAACTACTCCACCATCCACTTGCTCACTTTCCCTTCCCTTTCCCTTTATCCAACCTGTGAGTATTAGATTCTCTAAGCCTACCTTCTTCATTACGTATCCCAGAAACTTCAGCTGTCCTTCCTGATGTTAAGCATACGTTTCCTTTTTGTTTACATACTCTCTAAAACCTAGTCTGTACTCAAACACGTCAAAAGGGGCAGAATGCTCATGAGTTTGTGCGTCAGAGTTAATGTCACTTCATTGACAGAATGGAGACATTGGTTGACGGAGCATTTCGATAGCACAGCTGAATTGTAGGAATTTCCCTCGGGATTTCTGCATTGCCTGCAATATAGCCCAGATCCTGTCGACATTAGAATGGTGTAGCATGAAAATCGGATCAAAGGCAGAATACTCAGGGGATGACCTTGAGTAAGGCTCTGTTCCACCGACCAGTGCATGGATGTGATTATGTGCAATTTCGAATTGGATTTCAAAGTCAAAGAATCTTTTTGTTCCAACGCATAAAATATCTCATCAGCAAGGTGAGTATAATGTCCGAATTCAGGTTGTTCAAAAGCGCTAGTGATGGTGATTGACTTGTTTTAGCATTGACCTCATCAATAGCACCAATGAAGATGGGATTTGGGTCTGCCTCTCGCTTTACGTCTGTTTATTGTTCTTTGACTACAAGTGCGAGAAGGGCATGAATAAGGCTGGTCCAGTCCCAGTAAGGAACACCTCGATTTTGTCTCAGTCCGTTTTCGAAGTTCACAGTGAGTAACCTATGCCAATGAGGAAACCTGGCCATTCCATGTTGACAGCAGGCATATTTGACATCAGCGTTAGAACTGGGGCACCATTTGTCTATGTTAACCTCATTATCCTTCTGTAGAACCACATTTTGGTTGCTTTGAGTCACCCCTTCATCTTTGAGGAGATTGTCCAGCATTTGCTTCCAATAAAGAGGGCAGATATCACATAACAGTCCAGCATTCTTTTCTCTGTTTTAAACGAAATCTTACTGTCTCTCAATACTGCTTAGCTTTTGAAATGGGTCCTTGGTCATAACGATTCTTCTTTGGATATCAACAAAAATTTTATTAATGCTTCTGAATAAGGTTTTCATTGTTTCATACAATCTTCTTCTTCTTCTTCATGTGCCTTGTTCCTTCAGGACGTAGGCGATCATTGACTTCCACTTTGCTCTGTCTCTTGTTACTCTCAATAATTTTTCTCTTGGTATCTCTCTCAAACACTGGTCCGTCATTCATTTGCCTATCACGTAGATCTTTCCACCGTCTCTCTTTCCTTCTATTCTTCCTTTGAGTATTAAATTCTCCAGACCTTCCTTCCTCATTACGTGTCTTAGGAACCTCATCTGACACTCTCCTGGACATTCTCCTTTCCGTGTCTGCTACCATGTCATTCGTGTATCCTTACATTGTTGAGATTGTGGCCTCTAATGACGAATCTTGGCAAGGGTTTTATTTCTATCAGAATTGTTTTGCTGTATAAGTTAAATAGATCCGGTGAGAAAACATATTTGCGTCCAAATCTTGGCATCGTTTGTCGTCTTTTTTGCATTAGGTCAAGAATCTCTTCAGTGATCCACTCGTTTTCCTTCCGACGTGCTTTTTCCTTGGGATCATGTCATTCTCTGATGTCACTTCAGTTTCCAATCTATCTTTCGTATTTCGTTTTTACACTGTCCATATGCATTTCCTGCAGGTTCGGGCCATTCTCAAGTCTATTATACTGCATGCAGCCTTAGGGCTGTGTTACGTTTCTTTAATTGCCTTAGTTTTATCCTTAGTCTGCATACAACTGGTCAGTGGTCACTTCCGCAGTCACCACCTGGGTAGGCTTTGCAGTGAAGGACGGCGTTTCTGAACCTCTTGTTGACAGAAACACAATTAATTTGGTTCTTAGTTTCTCCTCCTAGAATTCTCCATGTCCATAGAATTCTTTGGTGCTCTTGGAATCAGGTATTGGTTATTGTTTGATCATTCTCTGTGCACCATTAGACCCGTTTCTTAACACGGCCATTACGGTGTCCTAGTCCAAAATTGCCGACTGTTTCACCTTCTCTCCCTTGGCCAACTTTGGTATTCTGATCTATCATGATAATTCTGATTTCTTGTGATTTGCAATGTGCCTTGGCATAATCAAACATGGAGTAGAAGAATTCTAATTCTTCTTCCTGCACTTTGGGTTGTTGGTGGTGCATATATCACGATTACCGATATATTGAGAGGCTTCCCTTTCAGTTTAATCACTTAATTCTTTCAGATATCTGGCAGTTTCTCCATAATGCATTTTCTTGTGTCTATATCCAGTTTAACGCTAACTCCTTTTTTTTATTATTTTCACCTCCTGCATATATAATTTTGTGGTCGTCACTGATGAAGTCTCCGTTGTTTGGCCATCTCGTTTGACATATGCCTAAAGTGCTTATGTTTAATCTACAGCTCTGGCCAAAAATTTTGCAGCACTATGTATAAGTATAGTTTCAAATATTTTGAATACCGAAAGTGAGTGAAACCATGAATAATCAATAAATAGGATGTGTTTAATTCGCTTATGCAAATTTTCAGTCATTTGCATGGGCGAGTTATCGACTCTATGAAATGAGAAGGAATATTTTTTCTCGGGGGGGAAAAAAAAGAAGAGCGTAGAGATTGGACCGTATTTTTTTAACCGCATATTCGGCAGAGTGAAGTGAAAAGCGAAGCAGAGAGAAAAGGTTGGACAGTAAATATTTTTTAAACCCATTCACAGTCAGGTTAGCCAAATGCAGACGACAATTCTACTCCTGCAGCTTCTTCTCTCGCACTTCCCGCCTGTGGAACTCTCTCCCATATTCTTGCTTTCCTGACGGCTACAACCTCCAGAAATTTAAATGCAATATCAATACGCATCTATTAACTACTGAACTCTAGCTCTCTCCCCCACCTATATCCTTCCCTTTCTCTCCGCCTATGTATCTGTCATCGCACCTGCATTCTCAGCTTTCTATTGCTCCTTTCTATCTAGTTTGTACTCCTCACTCTTTTTTAATTAATCTTTTTACAGTTATGTAGCCCCCAGCTCACCAGTGGCATTTCTGCCTTGTTCGGGGTGAGATGATTAAAAAGAAAATTATTCATTTTGTACATCTAATTGTGATCCAAATGGAAAATGGCCACAGTTCCGAATCCAAACGATCTGTAATCGTTGCTTTACACAAAGCCGGTCTTAGCTGTCGTCAGATTGCCAAACAGGAGCAGGTTTATGCATCAACGATTACAAGAATAGTCCAGAATTAGAAGAAAACTGGAAAAACCGAAGTTGGATTTCGAAGTTGTCGTCCGAGAGTGTCTGGGACTTAGTTTGTCTGATCAACAGGCCAGTAGTCAGCAGTTGATGAAGGAATGGTCCAGCAGTGGGTGTGGAAGCTTCAGATCGCACAGTACGGCGCCGTTTGTTGACGAAAGGATTGATGTCAAAAAGGCCTGCAAGGAAGTCACTTTTGACACGAAAAAATATAAAAGATCGACTAAATTTCTGTCGAATTCATAAAAGTTGGACTGTAGAAAACTGAAAAAGGTGATTTTCTTTGATGAATCACCTTTTAGCTGCTTCGCTAACAATGGATCAATTCGTGTCAGAAGACGAATCGGTGAAAGATTCCACCCTGATTTGGTGGTATCCACAATCAAGCATCCGGACCTCGTTCATATTCGGTGGTGCTTCTCCTTTCATGACGTCGGAGAATTAGTGATTGCACCCAAACGTACGTCAATGAACAAGGAATGGTATATGGACACTATAAAAAATAGACTACCACAATGTTTGATAGAACACTACCCTCATCGAAATGCGGTGTTTCAACATGATGGTGCACCTTGTCATAAAGCAAAATCAGGGACGGAGTGGTTCGAGGAAAATAACTTCAGAGTTCTGCAAAACTGACCTGGTAATTCACCTGATCTTAATGTCATCGAAAATTTACGACTCATCCTGAAACCAAAGGTGCGTGAAGCTGCTTCAAAACAAGAATTGAACTTGAAGCTGTCTTACAAAAATGTTGGACTTCTATTAGATCTGTTTAAAATCACTAATTAAGTCTATGCCAAAGCGAATAAAACTTGTTCTCAAAAATAGAGAAAGGCACATAAATTATTGAATTTAACATCAAAATTTAACAAACATCATAATAAATAATGTTTTTTTACTTTGAAATAGTTTAAATTATTATTTAAAAATGCTAAAGCAAAAATATTTGTGTTTTGTTATCGATAACTCGGAATTTTTATGGTGTTGCAAAACTTGTAGTCATCTCCTGCTTAACGTTTACAAGTTGTCCACAGTTGTTCATGGTTCTGACATTCCAGGTCCCCAAAAGTTATTTTTTGTTTGGGGCGAACAGTCACAAGATAACGGTCCGGTGACACCTGTCACTCATGTCTTTCCATTCTAAGCGAGGGATAAATTCTGAGGAAATTTGTACCCTTTACGCTATTAATGCTAATGCTATACAAAAGCTGAACAAGTCTAAAATATTTTTAAAAAAGTTTATTTACTCTCTTGAGTGCCTAAATACGCAGTTACAAGATGGCCAAAAGTAGCTAGTGTAAATGAGAACATGATATACATTACTGTTGTAGATTCTGGTTGAGAAAGCACACAAAACAATAAATAACAAAAAGCAGATGAGGAGATAAAACATGTAAGTTATATTGAACAAAAATATACAAACTGGAACACGGGTTAGTCAATTCAGGAATACTAGCAATACTGTTAGTAGGAATCAATATATACAATCTTGTAGTAAAGAATTATGTCCGGGTAATGAGTCTATATCCAAAACACACCAACTTAATATGCACCAACGTACTGACCAACTAAGCGGCAGTACAACTACTCAACGGTATTTACCCACCTTCCAACTTAAGGCGAAATGTGACACAAGGTCTTTTTAATGCGCGTCTTCCCGGTCATATAGCCCGGCCAAAAATATCTGTCTATTTTTCCCCAGTCGTGATTCTACCCTTCGGCGGACCACGACAGGGTTAGTGCTGTCTGTTCGAAAGCAGAGAGGGCTCTCCACCCGAAGGCAGTGAGCTGACAGTGTCAATAGTAGAGTACAACTACTCAACGGTATTTACTCACCTTCCGACGTAAGGTGAGATGTGACACAAAGTCTGTTTAATGTAGGTCTTGCCGGCTATATAGCCAGGCCAAAACTATCTGTCTATCTTTCCCCAGTCGTGATTCTACCCTTCGGCGGAACCACGACAGGGTTAGTGCTGTCTGTTCGAAAGCAGAGAGGGCTCTCCACCCGAAGGCAGTGAGCTGACAGTGTCAATAGTAGAGTACAACTACTCAACTCCACTCAACTGCTGCTCCCTGTATAGGCAAGGTTATATGTACACATTGGCGAGTCCATTCTTGTATCCAAAGAGGGGTGATCCCCAAAAATTGCCATTTTGGACCACCCTGTATAGAAGAAATGAGCTAAAGAGCGCATCACCGAAAAACTTTTTGTTCATTACGAACTAATGGGGGTTGATTGATTTTAAAAAAAATGTACCGGACAATAGGTTTGCCAGACCACGGGTTAAATAAGTCGGATTGTACAAATATTCAAAACTTTATATAGATTTTATTAACTCCCTGTCTGCTATGAAAGTTGGTTCTCTGTGCAGGGCCCGGAAGGTTTTTCCGTCTGAATCTATCCTGCACATATATAACTCTACCATCCGCCCGTGTATTGAGTACTGCTGCCACATCTGGTCGGGTGCCCCTTCTATTCTCCTAGGGGTTCTTGACAAAATACAGCGAAGAATCTGTAATGTGATTGATACCGACTTAGCTGACCGCCTGCAGTCACTCTCTCACCGGCACGATGTGGCTTCCCTGTGCCTCTTCTATAAATAATTTCACGGCTTCTGCTCCGATGAACTTAGATAATTGGTGCCCCCTAGGTACGAATTTGCACGAGATACTAGATTGGCAACTAGATCCCACCCTTTTACAGCGAAACCGATAAAATGTAACCGCAACTTTCTACTCCAACAGTTTCTTTTCTCGCACTTGGAATTCCCTTCCCCGACGCTACAATCTCCAGGAGTTTAAATGTAAGGTCAATAGACACCTCCTAACACACTAACTCGCATCCATTTTTTCAAACACTCTTCCCATCTACCCAACTCCCAGCCTCGATCTCCTTACCCATCTATCACTCTCCTTCCGACATTTCCTATATCTAAACACTCTTTCTCTTTACCTTCCCCTATATAACCCCATGCGCAATAGTGGCAGTGGAATGCCTTGCTTGGGGTGAAATGATTAAGAGAAATATATAAAAACAGAGAAGAAATCAAAAAAGAAGAGAGGGTTAACAAAAAGAGAAAGAGAAAAAGAAGGCCAATCGTGTGAAAGGGTAATTATTTTGAGAGAAATATTGCACATCGCGCATGAATACTTCAATCCTGTAGATCCGTAAATGGGTTATGGAAAAAATAGTTCCTCACGGTTAGAATTGCAAATCTTTATTAATTTCTAAAAATAAATATCGATAGCGTTTATTTTATTTTATTTTATTTTATTTTCACCTTGTTTTTTTTTTTAATTTTGTAATAATATCTTTTTACTTTCTTTTTCTTGATTTTTTTTTTTAATCTTCCAGGGCAATTTGAAATGTTCATAAAATTCGAAGGAAATTCTTCCATTTAATTTTCACACTTGAACACAAACTCCGATAGATTCGTTTACCCTCGATTCGCTTTTCAAAAACCACTCCTCTTTTCTACGACCTGGTTGCGAAAAGAGCTGGACGCGAAGCGAGAACTTATACATGACCCCAGGCATGCCACACATGTAATGTATTTTTTAATCAAATTCACCCCAAACAAGGCAATTAAGAGGCTAGGATACAAGAGCTTCCTGGGTGTGGAAGAATTAAAAAGCAGAAACATTACTAAGGAGAGAGAATAGATAAACATTGAAAATACATTTAAAACATTGACTGGAAAGCATGGAGCGGGAAGGGAGTTTCACAAAGTACGAGAAATGAACTGTTAGCATAGAACTTACAGCTATATCTCCTATTCAACTGCAAATCGATGAGACATTGTCGCACATCTCGACAGTCAGTTAAGTGCTAATATGTGATACACACTTCAGCGATCATCCCTTGACTCACTGGTGGACCAAAAGTAGCTAGTGTAAATGATAACATGAGATACATTACCATCTGCTCATTACGAACTAATGGTGGTTGATTGATTTAAAAAAATGTACCGGACAATAGGTTTGCCAGACCACGGGTTAAAAAAGTCGATTTGTACAAGTATTTAAAAATTATATACAGATTTTATAAACTCTCTGTATATATGTATATGTATATCTGTATATTTAATTGGAGTAGATAGACTAAACTATCGCCCGGTTCACACTCCACCCAGGTCTATTGAACGGGTGAAGAGGCTCATCCCTTGTTCCCTGTTTAGGATGTGGTTTCCGGCTTTCTTTTTTCCATTCTTTTACACATTTCCATTCTTTTCCTCTTTTTTCCCCACTTGGAGTAGATAGACTAAACTATCGCCCGGTTCACACTCCACCCACGTCTATTGAACGGGTGAAGAGGCTCATCCCTTGTTTCCTGTTTAGGATGTGGTTTCCGGCTTTCTCTTTTCCAATCTTTTCACTCATACGTAGCCCCCTGCACATCAGTGGAGTTACCGCATTGCTCGGGGTGATATGATTAAAAAAAAATATGCATATTTATTTGAAAATATGGCAGAATTAAGAAAAGAAAATATACTTAGAGTGAAGAATAGAACAGTAAGGTAACAATGACGTTAGGATACAAGAGTTTCCTGGGTGTGAAAGAATGACAAAGCAGAAACATTATTAAGGAGAGAGAACAGATAAACATTGAAAATACATTTAAAATTTTGAAGTTGACTGGAAAGAGTTCTACAAACTTGAAGTACGAGGATGAACTTTTAACACAGAATTTACAGTTACATGTCCAATTCAACTCCAAATCGATTAGACCTTGTCGCCCACCTCGACAGTCAGTTAAGTGCCATATCCACGATCAGGATTAACAAGCCATTATTTCCCGCAGTTAACAAATAACTGAAGGTCGTAATGAGTTTGTTCCAACCGGATTAAGATGACTTAAATGTTACTTGTGCATTATTTGCGATATATCTAATCCATTTTCATATGTCTATATTTCTAAGTTTAGATATTTTTCAGACTGATGTCGACATCTTTGTTGCCATATTCACATTCAATATCTGTCTATATTTTTTATATGAGGTATTATAATTATTTACACTATTTACATTGTTTGGATTGTTGTCCTCATCTTTGTTGCCATATTCACCTTCAACATCTGTCTATATTTCTGAGATAAGGTATTGTAATTATTTACACTATTTACATTGTTCGGACTGTTGTCCTCATCTTTGTTGCCATATTCGCCTTCAATATCTGTCTATATTTCTGAGATGAGCTATTGTATTTATTTACACTATTTACATTGTTCGGACTGCTGTCCTCATCTTTGTTGCCATATTCACCTTCAATATCTGTCTATATTTCTGAGATGAGCTATTGTATTTATTTACACTATTTACATTGTTCGGACTGTTGTCCTCATCTTTGTTGCCATATTCGCCTTCAATATCTGTCTATATTTCTGAGATGAGGTATTGTATTTATTTACACTATTTACATTGTTCGGACTGCTGTCCTCATCTTTGTTGCCATATTCGCCTTCAATATCTGTCTATATTTCTGAGATGAGCTATTTATTTACACTATTTACATTGTTCGGACTGCTGTCCTCATCTTTGTTGCCATATTCACCTTCAATATCTGTCTATATTTTCGAGATGAGCTCAATAGAATCTCTTACCATAAATTTTAGTCTTTCCGTAGACTTTATTAATATTTTTCATATGGAAATACATCCTCGTCACACTGGGCATAAGATTATCACGTAGTTGGTTGACATTACTTTTTGGGGTAGACTGGTTGCCGACCAAGGCTATAGAACCCAATCTGTCCTGTTATTTAATCAATAACTGGAGGGAAGAGACGGATTAATACCTTTACAAAGGGTATTTGCAGATAAGTGAATGCAAGAAATTCAAGTGAAATTTGAACTCAGCTTCCCGATTTCGCGTTTGGACTCGATATCCACTGCACCAGAACTCACTTCTAACAGTAAATGAAATAGCATACATGCATTGTACAAAAATGAGTCAGGCTAGTAACACACATTGATATCTCAGGAGATGTTTTGAATGAGAATTTTTCTTGTACGAAATATCACGCAATATTTATTTTACGGTACTCAGACTTTATGAATTTAAGCAAACTACTACATTGATGACAAGATCCCAATTTTTATAGTTAAAATCGCAAGATGTCACCTCCAGTTCTATAGTAACATTTTTTCCCTTGTGCTTTTCGCTCGTGGAACTCTCTTCCATATTCTTGCTATCTAGGTGTTATGAGGAAACACACCTATTCCTCAGATAATGGACTTTCCCTCCTATATTAATAAGAGTTAACAGGAAGTTCTTAGGAATTCATTAGACTTCTAGTGGAGTTCAGTAGAACTCCTAGGCAGTTGATATTAGAAAAAGAGTTAGTACGAGAAGTGACACTTGCGGGATACTTAGGGGCTACTTTATCTCGTAGTGTCATCGGCATATCTAAACTTATTTATAAATGAAACTTCCTCTGTGTGTGTGTGTGTTTGAATGGGTGTGTGTGTGTGTGTCCGTTGCCTATAGACTCCGGAACGGCCGAACCGATTTTCTTGAAAATTTACACAGTTGTGCTATAAGCTTCTGCGGGTGTTCTTAGCTAGGTTTTGTGTCGAGGTACTCTCGATAAATATCGAAAATCGATGATCGAAAAAATCGGGTTATAGAAAGAGTGGTCTGATTTTAATCAAATTTGATACACTCATAGACAAAGACATTAGAAACGATATTCAGAAGTTTCAAGGTTGCAGTTCTTACAATAGTGCAGAAAATCGATTATATATATATATATATATAAGGTAAGATGTTTGTGTGTGTTTGTCTGTTTATCTGCCTGTATGTCTGTATTTTTTTTCAGCTCTTTTATTTTAGTTTTTGCTTCGGGTTTGGCTCTAAGTAAGTCTAATTGTAGTTCTTAGCCTCAGCCATGATACCATTTACTCAGAGAATTTATTTAGCCTTCAAAATTCAGTTTACGACGAAAAAAACTTATTTGATATCGATAGCAGGAAATCAAAATTTGACTTGCATCCATTCATTTTTCTTTCAGTCTACGGTTTCGCTTTAACTGGAAACAACTATTGCTTTTTAGTCTTTCGTTCCAACGTCCAAAGAGTCTGAGCTCCAGGACCATGGATTCGTTTTAAAGCTTTCATTACATCCGAGCAACGCGGGCTATACTGCTAGTCTTACGTAAATGCAGAAATAACTTTGAAGAGCACCACTGTCAAGCAAATCAGGAACTCGCGAATGATTACCGCCCTGAACAACTAACCATATAGCAAGACGAGGTACTTGCACAATATTGATCAGCTCCTTTATAACACAGAATGCATCTCTCATCCGATCTTGATTCAGGACCGTGATGGTTGGCGTAATAGACTCATAAATATTCGAGCTAACTCGACCGAATAAAATAGAATTACGTTGGTTCGAGGGAATTGATTATTAAAAAAATAACAAATCTAACTTCAGATTATAAGAATACGGATTATAGGCAACTGTTGATTTGGAATTGAAGAGGATAAAATTATTGATGTAAATCTTCGTCACCAATTTGTTGTGTAGTTGTAGTGACCGGTTTGTGCCGGAAGTAAGACACAGGACAGGAAGGTAGGTTGAAAACAGTGTATTAGTATAACAAAAAACAAGATATTCAAAGGGAGTATCAATAATAAGTAATATAGAAATAAGTAAGTGCAAATGTATTATTACGCTGCCTGACTAGTAGCTGTCGTCAACTGCTCTCGTTAATTGCTGTACTTGACTGCTGCTACTAGCTACTCTCCTAACTGCAGTATTTATTCGCGTTCCCACTTAAGGCAAAATGCGGCACAGGGTCTTGTTAATGTGGGTAATTCAGGCCATATAGCCCGGCCAAAAATTCCAGTCTAATTTTCCCCAGACGAGACACTACACTTCGGCGGAGACTCGACTCTGTTAATACTCTCCGCCCGAAGGCAGAGAGTTCGACTGTCCACAAGGCAGTTACTGGTCGTGACTGCAGTATTCAGTCGTCTTCCCACGTGTGTGCGTGCGTGCGTGTGTGTGTGTGCGTGTGTGTGTGTGTCCATTACCTATAAACTCCGAAACGGCTGAACAGATTTTCTTAAAGATTTACACCGTTATACTATAAGCGTCTGCGAGTGTTCTTAGCTAGGTTTTGTGTCGAGGTACCCCCGATAAATATCGAAAATCGGATAATCGAAAAAATCGGGTTATAGAAGGCGTGGTCCGGATTTTAATCAAATTTGATACACTCATAGACAAATGCATAAGAAACGATATTCAGAAGTTTCAAGGTTGCAGTTCTTACAATAGTGCAGAAAATCGATAATATATATATATATATAAAAGGCAAGATGTTTGTGTGTCTGTATTTTTTTCAGCACTTTTGTTTTAGTTTTTGCTTCGGGTTTGGCTCTAAGTAGGTATAATTGTAGTTCTTAGTCTCAGCCATGATACCATTTACTCAGAGGACTTATTTAGCCTTCAAAATTCAGTTTACGACGAAAAAAACTTATTTGATATCGATACCAGGAAATTAAAATTTGAGTTACATCCATTCATTTTTCTTTCAGTCTACGGTTTCGCTTTAATTGGAAACAACGATTGCTTTTTAGTCTTTCGTGCCATTTTCCAAAGAGTCTGAGCTCCAGAACCATGGATTAGTTTTAAATCTTTCATTACACCCGAGCAACGCCGGGTTATACTGCTAATCCTTTCTAAATAAATCCTGCTTAACTTTTTTATGTGACCTGCCTTATTACACCCTTTTTCATAAATAAGGACGCCATACTTTTTATTCTGACGCCATTCTAATTCTTCTGTGCGTTCCTCAGAATTCTCTTGATGAGTTTTGTGATATTCCTCTCAAGACTGACTGTCTGAAGGTCACATTCTTTTGCACCTGGTTTCTTTCAGTCAGTTAAGTGCCATACGTAATACACACTTGGGCGATCATGTCTCGAAAGAGACATAACTGACTGGGCAGAAGATTATCCAGCAGAACGTTGCTATTACTTTCTGCGGTAGACTGTTTACTATAGAATCCAATCATTAAAATGTAATTTTTAGTGGGGGATCAGTTTATTACTTCATGAAAATAGAAAACCGATCCTCCACTTTATGCCCAGTAGAAGCCTTAATCATATCTCCAACTATTATATTATATGATTGCATTAGCAGTCAGATTAAGTGCCATACGTGATACACACTTGGGCGATCATGTCTCGAAAGAGACATGAATGACTGGGCAGAAGATTATCCCGCAGCAGGTGGCTATTACTTTCTGCGGTTAAGCTGTTTACTATAGAATCCAATCTGTCATGTTATTTGACTCATAGATTGAGGGGTAAGAAATGTATTATATTATTAACAGGTAATTTTGGGGGATCAGTTTATTACTTCAGGACAATAGAAAACCGATCCTCCACTTTATAGTAGAAGCCTTAATCATATCTCCAACTATTATATTATATGATTGCATTAACAATCAGTTAAGTGCCATACGTGATACACGCTTGGGCGACCATGTCTCGAAAGAGACATGACTGACTGGGCAGAAGATTATCCCGCAGTAGGTTGCAATTGCTTTCTGTGGTAGACTAGTTGCTAGCCAAGGCTATAGAACCAAATCTGTCATGTTATTTGACCCATAACTGGAGGGTAGAGACGGGTTAATACGTTATCCAAGGGTATTTGTGCGTAAGTCAATTCGAGGAATTCAACTGGAATTCGAACTCGGCTTCTCGATTTCTCGTTCCGAGGCGATAATCACAACGCACATCCATGGTTTCTTTAGCAGCGTTATAAAAATGAATTTACTTATTAAAATTAAAACTCAGTAAAAATCATTTAAAATATTAAGTCTTGATTTTTACGTTATATCATCCCATGTAATTTGGTATAGCCAAAAAGACACTAAGTGGGAAAGAATGAGAAAAACGAGAAGCGTTTATTAAGCAGCGGGAACAATAAAAGGGTAATCAAGAAAACAGTAAACAGCGATTGATATGGTATTTAAAGTTTTGAATATCAATTTTGGCTGGGAAGTTTGAAGCCAGGAGAGCATTACACGAACGAGAAGTGAGAGAGAGATAAAAAAAAATTCTGTTAGCATAAAACTTATGCTTACAACAAACCAATTCATCTGTGACATGATAAGATCTTACTACCAATCAATTACTGCGTTAGAATTATTCAGTTATTTTCTGTTTGTTTTTGGAATTCACACACTTTTTACCAGAACTTTATGTCAGCCTTTCAGTGTTTTCTTAAAAGAAAACCTATATTTTAAAGTTAAAAGAAGAAAAAAAACTAGGAAACTAGGAAACAAAACAAAATATTGGATACACAAAATGAATTGATTCCGAAACTCAAACAAACACACAAACAAGCAGGGGATAAAAGACTGTCGCTAAAGACAGAGAGAGAGAGAGAGACAAAAAAAAAATATCTCGATAGAGAGGAAGTGAGAAAAAAAAACGTATATAAGACAAAAAACAAAACAAACATATGATGCATTTAATATAATTTCTCACTGGTCGGCTCTAATGCTATTAAAATTTTTATCTTCACCGGGGCTATACAAAATTGTATTTTTGTATATTCAATTGCCTGGCTTAGGCGCGTAGGCTTTTTCGATAAGACAACATTTGGTGAAATTCCGGTAAGAAAGAAAAATTAAAAAAAAAACAACAAAAAAAAAACTGTTTCGCAAGATATTAAGAATAAATCAAATCACTATCATCATCAGTATCAACATCGTCACGGGCAAGAGCATTAAGAATAATGCTATAAATCGTAATGGGGGTGGTAGTGGTAGTTATTGCGGTCGGTGTCGTCGGGTTGCAACAACAACAACAACAATAACAACAACAACAACAACAACAAACGGAAGAGAATAACTCAATAAAAAAGAAGGAATATTAATATTATTGTTAAAGGAAATATTAGCAAACTAAAGTCGAACAAAAAATAATTGATAATTGAATAACGGCAAATATAATAAACTGGAAAAAAAATAATTCTTTTTTTCTAATAATAATAATAATAATAATAATAATAATTATTATTATTATTATTATTATTATTATTATTATTAGAGGAATGTCTGAATTCATGGTGATACTGAAACGGTCTTGAGTAGAGGAAGCCAAAGGTATTTATGGCGTCATTGGACTTGAAAAAAAATCTGCGAGAGAATTGCAATGTAAATAATAATAATAACAAAAATAAAAAAATAAAAAAGAAGAAGAAGAAGAAGAAGAGGAAGAAAAAAAGAAAAAACTTCGGGTATTATTTATTTAAAAAAAAAAAGTCCAGAAGTTTTTTCCGTAGATTTTAGCAAAAAAAAAAACAAAAAAAAAAACAAAAAAAAAACACAGCAACAACGAAGAAGAAGAAAGACGAGACGAAATGAGTAAAATAAACCGGAGAAAGAGAAGAAGGAATACGGAAAAGAAGAAGAAGAAGAAGAAGAAGAAGAAGAAGAAGGCAGAAGTGACGAAATAAGTAAAATAAAACGGGGTAAAAGGAAAGAAGAAAAATAGGAGGAGGAGAAATGGAGAAAGAGAAGGAAGAAATAAGCAAAATAAAATAGAGTAAGAGGAGGAAAGAAGAAGAAGAAGAAGAAGAAGAAGAAGAAGAAAATGAAGGAGAGGAAGAAGGAGAAAAGAAGAAGTGGGCTGAGGAAAAACTGACGAAATAATTAAGAAATTGAAGAAGAAGAAGAAGAAGAAGAAGAAGAAGAAGAAGAAGAAGAAGAAGAAGAAGAAGAAAGAAAATTATCGTTTTTAAAGAAGCTGTTCAGTAAAAGTTGACAAAGTGTTCGTGTGGAGAGGTGAATATCGGCTCGGAAAGAGAAATCGGAGAGCCGAGTTGGAATTCAAGTTAAATTCGTTACATTCACTTACCGTCGGCAATGATAATAATCCATCTGTTTACCCTCCAGTTATGGATTAAATAACAGGACAGATTAGGTTCTCTAAATATTTTGAAGGCTTCAGCTCTAACGAGATTCTTTCCCTGGTAGCCCCACCCGATGAAGTTATCCGTGCTACTAGATTGGCTTCTAGGTGCCACCCTTCTAATGTAAAACTGTCAGATATAACCACTACTTCTACTTCATTTGCTTCTTTTCTCGCACTTCCCGCCTATGGAACTCCCTTCCGTATACTTTCTTCCTCCATATATACAATTTCCAAAAGTTTATATGCATTGTCATCTTCTATTTTCTTTTCATTATTTACATTATTCGGACTATTGTCCTCATCTTTGTTGCCATTTGTAAGATGTTTCGGCCGTGGTACGTTCCGGCTTTCCTCAGGTGCTGAGAATTTCGAACCGAACCCTTTATTACAATCACTGGGGTATATGAACTCCATTCTTTGCGTAAAGCCTAGTTTGAAAGTCATGAGTTATCTCCCTCTAACTCTGCAAGTTACTTCTTGAGCACTGATGTAGGCTTGGTTGGTAACCAGTCCACCGCAGAAACTAATGGCAACTTACTACGGTATAATCTTTCGAGACATGATCGCCCAAGTGTCTATCACGTATGGCACATAAATGACTGACAGAATATAATAGACGGAGACATGATTAAGGCTTCTACTGGGGACCAAAGTGGGGGATCGGTTTTCTATTGTTATGAAGTAATAAACTGATCACAGACTAATTACTACTTAATAATATAATACATTTCTTTCCCCCTCTAGCTATGAGTCAAATAACACGAGAGATTGGGTTCTAGAGCCTTGGCTGGCAACCAGTCTACCTCAGAAAGCAATCGCAAGTCACTGCGGGATAATCTTCTGCCCAGTCAGTCATGTCTCTTGCTAGACATGATCGCCAAAACCTGTATCACGAATGGTACTTAACTGACAAATTGAATATAATAGTTGCAGACTTGATTAAGGCTTCTACTAGGCATAAAGTAGGGGGTTAGTTTTCTATTGTTATGAAGTAATAAGCTGATCCCCCACTAATTACTACTTAATATATTTCTTCCTCCTCTAGCTATGGGTTAAATAACAGGACAGATTGGGTTCTATAGCCTTGGCTGGCAACGAATCTACCGCAGAAAGCTATGGCAACTCTCTGCAGAATTATCTTCTACCCAGTCAGTCATGTCTTTTTCAAGACATGATCGCTCCAGCGTGTATCATTTATGGCACTTGACTGAATAGATAAAAAGATAAAGAAAGAGAAAAAATAAAATAGGAAGAAAATCAATAGTGAATAGAGAAAAAAAATCAACGACGAGGAAAAGAATAAAATTAATATATTACTGTTTGTTTTTAATGAGAAGTTTCGAAAGATTTTAACGTAGAATTTTTTCGAAGAAGAATAAAAAGATGAAGAAGAATAAGAAGAAAGTAAAATAGAAACAGATCAGAATCAATATAAAGAAGAAAGAGAAAACCAAATTATCATGATTGTTATTAATATAACTTTTATATGTATATATATATATATATATGATATTTATATGTATTATATGTTATATCTTATGCTCTCATTACGATTGAGCTCCTTAGAAAAGAAAATTAAAAAAAAACAGTTTCCAATTCTGCGATATATGTGTGACTCTTCAGAAATGAATAGAGTTCTTTCGGTGACTGGTGTGTGTATACACTTCTTCTTCTTCTATGTGCCCTGTCCCTTCAGGACGTAGGCGATCATGGCTCTCCACGTCTCCCTATCCCTTGTGGCTCTTAGTATGTTTGCTCCTTTTGCTCCTGGCAACCCCCGTTCCGTCATCCACCTGATCAGACCCTGCAAATATGTTATCCGCTGCCTTCCTCTGTCTCTCCTTCCTTCTATCTGTCCAGTCAGTACCAGGTTCTTTAGGCTCTCCTTCCTCATTGCATGTCCCGGGAACTTCAGTTGTCTCTTCCTGATGCTCAGCATCAATTTCCTTTTTGTTGTCATTCTTTCTAACACCTCGTTGTTGCTTGTATGCTCAGTCCACGATATCCATAGCATCCTTCTGTAGAACCACATTTCGGCCGCCTCCAGTTTTGTCCTCATTTTCGATGATATTGTCCAGCATTCACAGCCGTATTGAAGAACTGACATCACGTAGCAATCTAGCACTCTTTTCTTCGTTTCTATTGAGATTTTCCTGTGTGTTAGTATTTTGCTCATCTTCTGTAACGCGTCCTTTGCCATGCCAATTCGCCTTCGGATCTCCGTGTCGCACTTTCCATCTCCTGTTAGAACACTTCCTAGGTACTTAAATTCTTGTACTTGTTTGATTCTTTTATCCCCCACCTGTATTTGGCATTTTGGGTTGTATCTTTTGCTGATGACCATGCACTCAGTTTTCTTAAAGTTTATTTGTAGTCCCTTCTTGTCACTTTCCACTGCTACTTTCTGTATGAGGTCTTGTAGTTTCCTTTCCGTGTCCGCAATCAGCACTGTATCGTCCGCATACCTTATGTTGTTCAGGTTTTGGCCTACAATAACAAATCCTGACACTACATATATTAAGTTTTCCCTTCTTTTATTCCATACGCCTATGGCTTAGTGGGGTAGCTATTCCGACTGACACCAAATCGGTCGAGGTTTGATCACGGACAAAAGCAAGTGGATGTGTCTAGCCACACTGATGATCTGTAATACAGCGAAACAGGCTTGCATGTGGATGACTAATATATTATATTTATACATTTATATATATAAAAGGTAATCTGTGAGTCTGTGTGTGACTGTTCCCTGTGCACGTCTACATTTTATAAGCTACGGCATTCAAACATTTTAGGGACACATATCTACAGGGAAGCCAGGCCGACACATACTTTTTAATTTTAAATTAAGCAATTTTTCCTTTCGCACTTTTTTGCCAATGGAGCCGATTGTTTATATTTGCTTCGTAAAACATCTAAGGTCTAAGATGGTTGCTAAATTACGTCACAGAAATCAAATCACACTTGTCAAACGCGACTAAAATATTTTTTATTAAAAAAATGAGCCTTTACATTTAATTTTTATTCCAACGTTTTAAAAATTCATTTGGTCAACAAAAAATTGTGAATATTTTCCCCTGTAATTTTGAAACAAAAGAAATATTTAAAAGAAAAAATTTTTTCAAAAAAACAACAAAAAAAAACTATGTAAAAAAAGTGTCAAAGGTTAATTTAATTATTTAAGTCTTTTTTTTTTTCAGATTTAATATTTCATAATTCAGAAAATAAAACTAAAAAAAAATTTTTTTTTCGATAAAATGTTCTGAGTTGCACGGGCAAAATAATAAATTATTATTATTATTATTATTATTATTATTATTATTATTTAATTATTTATTATTTTCATAATGATAATAATTAGATGTTGAGGTCGGAGAAGATGAAACAGGAGAAAAGAAAACTAAATGAAGTTGAGAGAGACATCTAAAATAGTACCCGAAGACTACGTAAGTCCTTAAATTCACGGTCGTGCCTATAATAACCTGCGCACTTGGAAATACAACGAAATAAAACAAAGAAATCAAGATTAGCAGAATCAGAGATTCGTGGACGAACTGAGACTCAAGATCATGACAGGACTGAAATCAGTAAAAAATACTGCGGAAAGTTCTGGAGATGGGTGTTATTTCATTTACAACTCTCCTGCTATGCGAGTTAAATGTTATGCACCTTAGGAATGTCGACATGTATTTCTCTTCACAGACTTTTTTGTTTTAATTATCTGTAAATTGTGCATTGTTATCTTTTGTTCGTAGTAAATATGGTTGCCATGATCACCAATGATTCTCTCAACGGTTTCAAATAACATTTTTTTATAATCATTTCCCCCTAAGCAGGGCGAGACCGCCACTGGTGCACAGGGGGTTCAGTCAGTCAGTTAAGTGCCATACATGATATGCGCTTAGGCGATCATGTCTCGAAAGAAACATGACTGACTGGTCAAAAGATTTTCCTGCAGTTAGTTGCCATTAAATTCTGTGGTAGACTGGTTGCCAGCCAAGGCTATAGAACCGAACCTGTCCTATTATTTTACTCATAGCTAAAGGGGGAATAAATATATTATGCTATTAAGTAGTAATTAGTCTGTGATCAGTTTATTACTTCATAATAATAGAAAACTGATCCCCCTCTTTATGCAGAGTAAAAGACTTAATCATGTCTGCAACTATTATATTCAGTCACTCAGTTAAGTGCTATACATGATATTCACTTTGAGCGATCATGTCTCGAAACAAACATGACTGACTGGGCAGAAGATTATCTCGTAGTAGGTTGCCATTGGTGTCTGCGATAGACTGGTTGCCAGCCAAGGCTATAGAATCCAATATGTCATGTTATTTGACATAGCTAGAAAGGAAAGAAATGTATTATATTATTAAGTAGTAATTAGTGGAGGATCAGTTTATCACTTAATAACAACAGAAAAACATTCCCCTCATTTATGCCCAGTAGAAGCGTTAATCATGTCTCCAACTATTATATTCAATTAGTCAGTTAAGTGCCATACGTGATACACGCTTAGGGCGATGATGTCTCGAAAGAGACATGAGTGAGTGGGCAGAAGATTATCCCGCAGTAGATAGCCATTGAATACACAAGGAGATGGATGGACCGGAAATACTAAAATCCGAAGTGGAAGCTGCAATGGCCAAAATGAACAGAAACAAAGCAGCTGGACCAGATGGCATAGTGATAGAGCTGCTGACAGCCTTAGAAGAATATGGCATAGAAAAGATTACCGACATAATAAACGAAATTTATAGCAGCTGAATAATACCAGACGACCTATGCAATTCGATATTTATAGCGCTGCCGAAGAAACCTGGTGCAAACGAGTGCGAACTACACAGAACTATCAGCTTAATGAGTCACATTACAAAACTGATTGTCAGAATCCTGATGAATAGAGCGAGAAGCAGAATCAGGCCAGAGATAGGGCAGAAACAGTGCGGGTTCGTCAAGGACACTGGAACAAGGAACGCCATATTCATGATTAGGATGCTCTCTGAAAGGGCATGAAATGAAGAAAGATTTGTACCTATGCTTCATTGATTACGCGAAAGCATTCGACAAAATACGCCATAAAGAATTGATGGAGATGCTAGGCAACCTCGACATTTTCGGCAAAGACATAAGAATAACCAAGAATCTATACTGGCAGCAAACAGCCTGCATACGGACAGGTAACGACCTCAGTAGATACACAAAGATAGAAAAAGGCGTAAGACAAGGATGTGTCTTTTCACCGGATTTGTTCAACCTATATAGCGAGAATATTTTGAGGACCCTAGATGACACGCCAGGATTTGTTATTGGAGGCCACAACCTGAACAACATAAGATATGCGGACGATACAGTGCTGATTGCGGACACGGAAAGGAAACTACAAGACCTCATACAGAAAGTAGCAGTGGAGAGTGACAAGAAGGGAATACAAATAAACTTTAATAAAAATGAGTGCATGGTCATCAGCAAAAGATACAACCCAAAATGCCAAATACAGGTGGGGGATAATAGAATCAAACAAGTACAAGAATTTAAGTACCTAGGAAGTGTTCTAACAGGAGATGGAAAGTGCGACATGGAGATCCGAAGGCGAATTGGCATGGCAAAGTACGCGTTCCAGAAGATGAGCAAAATACTAACACACAGGAAAATCTCAATAGAAACGAAGAAAAGAGTTCTAGACTGCTACGTGATGTCAGTTCTTCAATACGGCTGTGAATGCTGGACAATATCATCGAAAATGAGGACAAAACTGGAAGCGGCCGAAATGTGGTTCTACAGAAGTATGCTACGGATATCGTGGACTGAGCATACAAGCAACGACGAGGTGTTAGAAAGAATGGCAACAAAAAGGAAATTGATGCTGAGCCTCAGGAAGAGACAACTGAAGTTCCTGGGACATGCAATGAGGAAGGAGAGCCTGGAGAACCTGATACTGACTGGACAGATAGAAGGAAGGAGAGACAGAGGAAGGCAGCGGATAACATATTTGCAGGGTCTGATCAGGTGGATGACGGAACGGGGGTTGCCAGGAGCAAAAGGAGCAAACATACTAAGAGCCACAAGGGATAGGGAGACGTGGAGAGACATGATCGCCTACGTCCTGAAGGGACAGGGCACATAGAAGAAGAAGATAGCCATTTGCTATTTAGTTCTTACGATGGTTTTTTTCAAAGATTTCGCAAAAGGTTCAGTTGTTCAATATGCGCAAGCAAAAAAGTTAATTGCAGAGGATCGATTAAAATCGTATATTTTATATTTACATGCTGTCGATTTTATCATTTGGGTCCAGTGTATGTTCCGATTTATCTTGTGAAATGATATTCAGCATTCTGTTCGATCTGATTCTCGCCGAATGGGTAGCAGTTTATGGCCCATCATTTATGAGAGGGAAACAGTCAAAATGGTTGCGGTTTATCTTTGTCGCCGTCATCGGTGGTTTCTTGAAGGAGTATTAGCACAATTATTAAATTAATAATTAACATTCATATTAACAATTATATTTCCTTCGCACATCTATTCGGTGACCTGGCGTGGAGTGGGTTTGGTCTTGGGTGTCTGACACGCGCACCGAAGCCGTCAGCCAACCAGTTGACTGGCTGTTTTTTTCTCCAGTTGCTGCATGCAAGCTGCTAGACCCGACTCTCTAAACTGACCCTCTATAAAAGCTGACGCCACTTAAATAATTGCCCTCATTTTGATACCTGGCACGTTGCACTTCCGGCGCACTCTGTATAATCTCGGACACTGACCCCCTTTGACCCTGGTTCATGAAAACAAAATCCGCCTGCTACCTGCATTCTACACCCTCAATGACATATCCCTGCGTCGCCCAGTGCAAAATACACCTATTGGTAACATTCCACACTGACCAAGGTATTATTTAACAATTCTGCAATATCCTATTATTTTCACTGGCAATCATGAATGGGCTTTAGTACCATTTCACACCAACCCAACGATTATACAACCATTGAATAATGGTTACACTACAAAATAAGCATGCAAATTTACCCACTTGTTTTGATAAATATTAAAGTTTAACGACGTTAACAAAATATTAAATAGCGAGCATAAAATATGAGTATGGACAATGCGTAAACACTTGGGAAAATATGTCAACAACACTGGTAGGAACATCACCCAGGACCGGTTATAGAAATAGAAAACGTCACCATTCTGTCGGATTACATCATTTACACAAACAGGAAAATTGAAGCAAATAGGCCAGACATTATTGTCAAAACCCGAAAAGAAGAATATTGCCTACTAATTGACATGACTTGTCCAGCATAGCAACCAAGGAATTCGAAAAACTGGCAAAGTATAAAGAAATTTGGAATAGAACAAATGTGGAAAATTGAAAACAAAAATAGTAACAGTGACAATAGGTGCGCTTGGAATGATAAAAAAGGAACACAACAACATATTGAAAAAATCCCTGGAAATCCCAGCTTAAGATAAATACAAAATTTGTCTTAATAGAAATAGCCTACACACTAAGATGGAATTTGGTCCATGCAACACTGGTGATGTCATCATCATCATCATCATCACATCCGTTATACCCAATGGTATGTAGGGCAGCAACCTTTTGTTGCTGTTTCCGTAATAAACTGTTTTTTTTATGGGGCAGGTTTTGTTAGCCCTGAGCCCAACCCCCAAACCTGGAGGACCGTTGGATCAATCTTTGTCCTTACGTTTACAGCCCCTGGTATTCGCTGACGGTCACTCATCTCAGTACCAACCAGGCTCGATGTTGCTTGACTTCAGTTATCTAATGATGTTATGGGAGATAGAAAAACAAATGAGATGTAGCAAGAACAACACACCACTACCTGTCTTTGATCTTTCCGCAGACTTTGTAGGTTATGTGACCATAGCAGAAATCGAAATATGATAATTGTAAACTAACAATAATAATAATAATACACTAGAAATATCAGTGAAAACTTCATGGTATTCTTATTTGAATGTCCTGATTAATGTTAATTCTTGATTTAATAATTGAATAAGCCCCTACGAGTTACACGGCTACAAAAATAACCATGGAAATTCACCCATTGTTTCGATAAATATTTAGGTTTAACAGCTTTAACAAAATATTATAATAACAATCATAAGTATGAATGCAGGTCATTATTAAAAGAAGTAGGGGGATACAAATGAACAGTTAAAATATGGCAGAGTTTTCTCTTTTACTGAATCCGATGAGACTGTTATCACCCCTTTTCTTTCCTTCCTTCCCTAAAACCCCAATGCGGCTTTTCTTCTTGTTATCTTTGCAGTCAAATAGGAATGACCCGTTGTTGATTTGAGGTAGTGACAGGGCGTGACGTACGTGCTACTCGATTTGTCGTTCCGAGCTGATGGTCACTGCACTCCAACGCACATGTTCTGAATCGACGACTTATGGTCATACAGTTACGATGGGTAAATCATCGCCATTTTATATGTTCAATTTCACACATGCGAATTGTTTTTAAATTAGTCAACTGCACAGTATAGTAGAGTCAGTTGAGAACCGTTTAGGAGAAAAGGAGCACCCTGATGCAATTTACCCCGCTAGAAAATTGGAAACAGCATATCGTACTGCGTGGCATTCGCACCGGAAGATCTAATACAAGTGTAAACTGAAGGCAGTGGTGTTTAGAATGGTCACTAGCGATGGCAGTTGATATTACTAAGAAGTCAGTTTTCATTGGAAGATTACCAAGTTCCTAAGATTTTGGGTACGTTATGTCGATTAGCAACCGACATAGCACGATTATAACCTTCAGTGCGAAAACTAATCCACAACATTAAAGTAGTTTATCTACATTTCACTGTGTATCTCTTCATTCCACGTTACAACAAAATTCCTGATGAATGTTAATTATTAATTTAATAATTGTGCTAATACTGCTTCAAGAAACCAACGATGACGGCAAACATTTTGACTCCATTCATCTTCCCACAGGAACTGAGATTCAACACGAAAACCTAAAACAATTGCGTTGACGAGGTAGTGCTAACCTGGGTCTAGACGGTAGTTGCTGGAAGACGCCTATGTTTTTGCAAGAGGACCCTGTCATGGCTGCCAAACAAATTCTGCGACATCATCCCTTATATCTGGCCACCTAACTCTACAGTCTGCAACCGCCTTGATTATTGTGCGTGGAGCGCAGTTGAGCGTGGAACCAAATATTTTTTTAAAAATCATTTCACCCCAAGCAAGGCATTCCATTGCCACTGTTGCGCATGGGGCTGCAGCTGTTGTCTGTCAACCATTACAGGCAACCTCTCCTGCCTCCCATAAGCATGGACCAGTGATTCTCCCTGAGAGTAATACACTACGCCTCCTCGGACTTACCCTGTCCTCAGACCTCAAATGGAACCACTATATTAAATCCATAGCAAAATCTACTGCTAAGAAGATTGGGTCACTATGTCGATCCAGGATGTTTTTTCCACCTGAATCCATCCTGCATATATACAAGTCAACCATCCGTCCGTGCATGGAGTACTGCTGCCATTTATGGTCAGGTGCCCCTGCCGTTCTCCTCAGTGTTCTTGACCAGCTCCAAAGGAGAGTCTGTAATGTGATAGGTACTGATCTGGCGGCTCGACTGCAGCCACTTCCCCATCGTCTAAATGTGGCCTCCCTTTGTCTCTTCTATAAATACTTTCATGGCTTCTGCTCGGATGAGCTTAAGTCACTGATGCCTCCTCAACAGGTGTTTACCCGTGCAACCAGACTGGCAACTGGGTCCCACCCGTTCACAGTCAGGTTAGCCAAATGCAGACGACAATTCTACTCCTGCAGCTTCCCCTCTCGCACTTCCCGCCTGTGGAACTCACTCTCGTATTCTTGCTTTCCTGACGGCTACAACCTCCAGAAATTTAAATGCAAAGTCAATACTCATCTACTAACCACTGGCCTCTAGCTCTCTCCCCTCCCCTGTATAACCTTCCCTTTCTCTCCACCTATGTATCTGTCATCGCACCTGCTTTCTCAGCTTTCTATTGTTCCTTTCTAACTAGCTTGTACTCCTCACTCTTTTCTAATTAATCTTTTTACATTTATGTAACCCCCTGCACATCAGTGGCGTTTCTGCCTTGCTCGGGGTGAAATGATTAAAAAAAAAAATAGGGGAAGGTAATGAGGAGGAGTGGTTAGTGTAGGAAATGTCAGAAGGAAGGTGATAGATGGGTAAGGATACCGAGGATGAGGGATGGGCAGATGGGAAGAGTGTTTGAAAGAATCGAGCTTAGAATTGAGAGGCGGAAGCACATGAAAGAATGATCCGGGGATTCAAGGGATGTCGCCCTAGCTAGGGGAAGGTGTTCACTGACATACACACCAAGCCCATGCATATTAACATTGGAGTCCTTCCTGAAAAGGGGAAGGTAGCCAGGAACGTCAAACTCAGAAGAGGGGATAGAAGGGTTAAGGTTAGTTTCATATAGGGCCAACATATCAGGTGAGTTAGTGTGAAGGAATGAATCAACGCTGAGGAAGTTAGTGCGGATACCACGTACGTTAGTATAAGAGATGCAGACGGGTTTGTGCGTTTTCAGACTAGCTGGTTTAGCTTTGCTATTATGTTTGCTTTTTTCCATAGTGATTCAGTTAAGGAGTGGTCTTAGAATAGAGTCAGTTTAGGTTGTCCCAAAAGTTCGTAAACACTTGTGAAATGGGTCTATCTGGTCCAGCACAATCGAGACAAGCGATGGGTTCAGAAATGGCAAGAGGCACGGTCGGTTCCAAAACAAGATCAATTCGGCAAGAAAGTCATGTTGTGCGTTTGGTGGAACTTTGAAGGCATCGTGCATTTTGAGTTGGTTCCGAATGGTCGTGCCATCAGTGTCAGCAACTTGCAGCAGGACAATGCCAAGCCACTCACCGCCAGGAAGATCAAAGACAAGTTTGAAGAGCTGGACGGCGTTGAGGTTCTGCCACATCCAGCCTACAGTCCTGACTGTGCTCCATCAGATTACGGCCTTTTCCGTTCAAAGCAACACTTTCTGAAGGGCCGCCGATTCGACTAGTTTGATGAAGTCGCGGAAGCGTGTCAAGAATTCTTTGATTCGAAGCCAGCTGAATGGTACTTTGACCAGATCCGAAAGCTTGCAGATCGATGGCAGAAAGTCTTGGAAAATGATGGTCTTTATTTTGAGCAATAATTTTTGTTGTTTTTGCGAGTAAAATTTCTATTCTTGCAAGTGTTTGCGAACTTTTGGAACAACCTAATCATTTCTTCTAACACCAAAGATGAACTAAAGGCATTGATTATGGCCGCATTTGCTAACTTAACTAAAGTAAAAAAGAGATGCTGATTACGAAGTCGTCTAAAGGTCGGGGTTAAAGCCAGCGGCCTTTTTTTTATGAATAAACTAAATTTTAATTTAAATATTTCAAGAGTTCGAATTCCAGTTGAATACATTGCATTCACTTACGCACAGATAACATTGGGAAAGGTATTAATTCGTCTCTTCCCTCCAGTTATGGGGTAAATAATAGGACAGACTGGGTTCTATAGCCTTGGCTGGCAACCAGTCTACAGCAGAAAGCAATGGCAACCTACTGCAGGATAATATTCTGTCCAATCAGTCATGTCTTTTTCGGGACATGATCGCCCAAAGCGTGTATCACGTATGGCACTTAAATGACTGACTGAATATAATAATTGGAGACATGATTAAGGCTTCTACTGGGCATAAAATGGAGGATCGTTTTTCTCTTGTTATAAAGTAATAAACTTATCCCCCACTAATTACTACTTTATAATGTAATACATTTCTTCATCCTCTAGCTATGAGTCAAATAATAGGACAGATTTGGTTCTATAGCCTTGGCTGACAACCCTCTACTGCAAAAAAGTAATGGCAACCTACTGCGGGATAATCTTCTGCTCAGTCAGTCATGTCTCTCTCGAGACATGATTCCCCAAGAGTGTATCACGTATGGCACTTAACTGAATGACTGAATATAATAGTTGGATACATGATTAAGGCTTCTACTGAGCATAAAGCGGGGGATCGGTTTTCTATTGTTATAAAGTAATAGACTGATCCCCCTCTAATTACTACCTGATAATGTAATTCATTTCTTCCCCCTCTACCTATGAGTCAAATAATAGGACAGATTGGGTTTTATAGTCTTGTCTGGCAACCAGTCTACCGCAAAAAAGCAATGGCAACCTACTCTGGGGTAACTGACTGATTTCAAGATATTCTTGCGCTGTTTTGGTAAATATATCTGTTAAAATAAGATGACAGTGTTTTGCTTTTCCATTTTGTGTCATTTAAACGACAATTCATTCATCATTTTTTAATCAGTAGAATTTTATTTTCTGATTCTCTTTTTAGATTTAATTATCCGTAACATATTCGCCTGAAAGTTGCGATGAAAAATCAATAGATTTTTTTAAGGAGGGAAAACATTAACGCGACAGTTGCTTTTTCGATTAAGCTAAGCTGCATATCATTTTGTAATTAGTAGAAATTTTCTGATCTTCTTTCCAAACTAAAAATTACTATCCTATCTGGATTAGGATTACGAAAAGTAGCGAAGGAAATAAAATTATGGTTGTAATAAAATTTTTATTGATTTCTTTACGGATTATCAACCTTTTGCAGATTATTTTACACCAGAAAATATTAATAGATTGTAAGAACATTTTTGAGATAATAATAATTTATTGATATAAGACATTAATTAACCCATACCTGGAAAGGAGAAGAGGTGGATTCATACCTTTCCCTAGGGTATGTGCATGTAAGTGAATATAATGAACCCAACTGGAATTGGAACTTGGCTCTGCAATTAACAATTCTGATCCATTATATATTACAAGTCTTACTAATTAACCCATAGCTGGAGAGGAGAAGAGGTGGATTCATACCTTTCCCAAGGGTATTTGCATGTAAGTGAATATAATGAACCCAACTGGAATTGGAACTTGGCTCTCCAATTAACAATTCTGATCTATTATTTATTACAAGTCTTACTTATTAATCCATAGCTGGAAGAGTTGAAGAGGTGGATTCATATCTTTTCCAAGGGTATTTGCATGTAAGTTAATATAATGAACCCAACTGGAATTGGAACTTGTCTCTCCCATTAACAATTCTGAGTCATTATCCTTTAAAGTACTGACATTTTCTAGTTCTGCGCTCAAATTAATAAAGTCTAGGCGGCCATTGCGGAAATATCATCAGAATAATTCCTATGAAAGTATCTACTGAAAAGACACAGAGAAACTATTTGAGGCCGGTGTGAAAGTGACTGAAGTCAAGATATCAGGTTAGGAAGAAGAACATTGCAGATTCTTCGTTGGATTTTATCAACATTCTGTATATTTGTTACACTATACTCACTATACTGTATTCATTTTCGGTCTCCCGTCTAGGTACTGATCAAGCTCGACCTTGCTTAACTTCGTTGATCATACGGGAACCGGTGTTTCAACTTGATGTAATCCTAAGCGGTTTTATTTTTCTCTCTAACGTAGCGATACAAGATACTGAAATTAAGATGAAGGACTCTTATTGCATATGGCCTGAAAACACCGAAAGGTAGAAATCAAGGTCGCAGAATAACACGTTTCACACACACACACACACACACACACACACACACACACACACACACACATATATATATATATGTTACGGAAATTAACGAATTTTAACGAAACTTGGTTATAAGCAACTGACAATTTGTAATGCGTATATATATATATATATATATATATATATATATATATATATATACGCATCGCTCATTTCAGTAAAAATGAAATTTGAGCACTCTAGCTATTGGGCGCGTAATATGATATGCACTAAAAAAGAAAAAAGAAAAAAAAAGACTCCTTCTTCCAACGAACGCCCCGTGGCCCAGGGATAGAGTCGCCGACTGACACTAAATCGGTCGTGTTTCGAGCCTGGGTTGTGTAGCAATCGAAGTCTAACCGTACTGATGAGCTGTGATACAGCGAAACAGATCTGTCTGCGGTTGACAATAACTATATATATTAACACCTTACATTTTGGTTCAGTGGTATAAGAATTCGGGGATCAGAGTTCGAATTCCAGTTGAATTCCTTGAATTCACTTACGCAGAAATACCCTTGGGAAAGATACTAATTCGTCTCTTCTCTCCAGTTATGGATTAAATAACAAGACAGATTGGGTTATATAGCCTTGACTTGCAGCCATTCGACCGCAGAGGGTAATGACAACCTACTGCAGGATAGTGTTCTGCCCAGTCAATCATGTCTCTTTCGAGACATGATCGCCCTAGCGTATATCACGTATGGCATTTAACTGACTGACATTCATCTGGGTTATAAATATTACGGTGTAGTTTAGCCTGGTATTCCGGCGGCCTGAGGATTGCACTTATGTACATGAAACTCGAGTCGCGGCCGTTTTCAGTCGCGCGGTAAATTATGTCCGCATCTCTCATTCCGTAATGAATTAGAGCACTCTGGCTATTGGGCGTGTATAATGATAATGTATACGCAAAAAAGTCTGCTTTCTTCTACCGAGCGCCCATAGCCCAGAGGTAGAATCGCGACTGACGCCAATTCGGTCGGGATTCAGTTCTGGGTTAAAAGCAATCGGAGTCTAACCATACTGATGAGCTGTGATACAGCGAAAGAGAGCTGTCTGTGGATGACTATATATATATATATATATATATATATATATATATATATAATGCGCAAAATATATTCATAATATTTCTAGATGCAGGCGTACTGCGGAAAATTGCTATCGTTTGATTGCTGCTAACATAAAAAGAAAATCCCAATAAATTGAAACTATAAACAGATATTAAATAATTAATTATAGAAATCAACAAATGCTGAGGTTTAAAAATCTCGCCGACAAAAAGCAGAAGCAGTGAGAATAGAGAGATAAACCTGGGCGGCTAGCGTCAACACGGTCAACCGAAAGACGATAGGATTTAATCAGCTTTAAAGCTGCGTGGATTCCAGTTAAATCCCTGTTAATCTTTGCATTTTGCAATCGCTAGCACACGCCGAAATTCCCTCATTAGATTTGCCATATTTCATAAGAAAAGCAAAAATTGAATTTACTTTCAAAAAGTTATATTTCTTTTCAAAAGCCTCTTCCATCTTTGTATATTTGGTTTAACCCTTTTTAGCTTAAATCAACATGGCTGACAGAACCGCCAAGTGAGTGTCTCTGCGCACCTTCTCTGACTAACGTCTTTCCACTGGCATGAAGTCGAAAGAGTGAATTGAATGAACTGCTAAGTCTGCAGCTATAATGGCTGATTCACAATTTATTTTTACAGAAGCTTCTTTCAGGACGTAGGCGATCATGGCTTTCCACGTCTCCTTATCCCTGGTGGCTCTTAGCACGCTTTCTCCTGTTAGAACCTGCAACCCCCGTTCTAGCTCAGAACCATAAATCTAGAATATAAATGTATAGAAACTATCATGGTCACAAAAAGAGGGATCAGTTTATATATTGATTGTAATATAGAAATGATCCCCCAATTTATACCCACATTATAATTTCTTATAAACCGCTGGCATATATATTCTTCTTCTATGTGCCCTGTCCTTTCAGGACGTAGGCGATCATGGCTTTCCACGTCTCCCTATCCCTGGTGGCTCTTAGCACGCTTTCTCCTGTTAGAACCTGCAACCCCCGTTCTATCTCAGAACCATAAATCTAGAATATAAATGTATAGAAACTATCATGGTCACAAAAAGAGGGATCAGTTTATATATTGATTGTAATATAGAAATGATCCCCCAATTTATACCCGCATTATAATTTCTTATAAACCGCTGGCATATATATTCTTCTTCTATGTGCCCTGTCCGTTCAGGACGTAGGCGATCATGGCTTTCCACGTCTCCTCATCCCTGGTGGCTCTTAGCACGCTTTCTCCTGTTGCACCATGCAACCACCGTTCTGTCATCCACTAGTTCAAGCCCATAAATCTAGAATATAAATGTATAGAAACTAGCATGGCCACAAAATGAGAGATCAGTTTATATATTGATTATATATTGATTATAATATAGAATTGATCCCCCATTTTATACCCACATTATAATTTCTTATAAACCGCTGTCATATATATTCTTCTTCTATGTGCCCTGCTCCTTCAGGACGTAGGCGATCATGGCTTTCCACGTCTCCCTATCCCTGGTGACTCTTAGCACACTTTCTCCTGTTACACCATGCAACCCCTATTCTATCATCCAGTAGCTCAAGCCCATAAATCTAGAATATAAATGTGTAGAAACTAGCATGGCCACAAAATGAAGGATCAGTTTATGTATTGATTATAATATAGAACTGATCCCCCATTTCATACCGACATTCCAATTTCTTATAAACATTTAGCATATATATTCTTCTTCTTTGTGCCCTGTCATTTCAAGACGTTAGCGATCATGGCTTTCGATGTCTCCCTATCCCATGTGGCTCTTTAAACGCCTTCTCCTCTTACACCATGCAACCCTCGTTCCATCATGCACCTCATTTAGTCCTTCAAAAATGTTATCCGTTCCTTTCCCCTGTCTCTTTTTTCCTCTATCTGCCCTTTTAGTATCAGGTTCTCCACGCTCTCCTTTCTCATTGTATGTACCAGGAGCTTTAGCTGTCTCTTCCTGGTGCTCAGCATTTACCGTCATCTTGAAGAACTGACATCACATAGCAATCCAGTACTCTCTTCTTTGTTTCTAGCGAAATTGTCCTGTTTCATAATACTCCGCTCAGTTTCTGGAATGCATCCTTGTGATTTTTGATATCAGGAATATAAATGTATAGAATCTGCTGTGACCAAAAAGTGAGGGGTCAGTTTATATGTTGATTGTAATATGGAACTGATCCCCCTCTTTATATCCAGTATGCTTCTGTAGAACCACATTTCAGTTGCTTCAAGTATTTCCTTCCTCTTCGATGATATTGTCCAGCATTCACTGCCATATTGAAGAACCGACATCACATAGCAATGCAGTACTCTCTTCTTTGTTTCTAGCGAAATTTTCCTGTGTCTTAATACTTTACTCAACTTCTGGAATGCTTCCTTCGCCATGCCAATTCGCTTTATCTTACATATTTATAAGCCTATCGTTGCTTTTCGTTCTTGCT
The DNA here is from genome assembly GCA_037127315.1 of Ascarosepion bandense. Classification (NCBI taxonomy): domain Eukaryota; kingdom Metazoa; phylum Mollusca; class Cephalopoda; order Sepiida; family Sepiidae; genus Ascarosepion; species Ascarosepion bandense. Next base: position 2,248,846 of record JBBBDQ010001697.1, read on the forward strand.
CTGAATATTACATCTGGTCTGGAGGTCTTGCTATATAATCAGAGATTCTTGATGAAATCCAAAGAAGGATAAGCAATATTATTGGTCCTGACGTGGCATATCGGCTTCAGTCACTTTCCCACCGCCGTAGGTTAGTTTCATGTTTGGGTTCCTTTCCGCTCGAAGACAGAGAGTTAATCAGCAAAGTATGGTTGTTCTCTTGAGAATGTCCACATTGGAATGAACCACCTTCCCACTAAGGCGCTTGCGACACAAAGTCAATTAAAGTTGAAATTCTGAGCACTTAAGCTCAGCCAAAAATATCCCGGCTGGGTCGGGCTCCTGTCTATTCACACCAGACGAGTCTCTACGCTTCGCAGAATAGGAGACTCGTCTGGATCCCTTTCCGCCTGGAAGCAGAGTGTTGACTAAGAGAGTGTAGCGGTTGACTGGAAAATGGATTGACACTGAAATCCAAAGCGTAATTCGGATTATTTGTAAGATGACCCGCAGTGGAAGACCCGTATGATTTTGGAATGTTATCGCCAGACGAAAAACTATTATTCATTATTTTAGCAGGTACGTGAAAGCTTGATCCTAACATCCAAGCGCTGCGTCGTTCTACCTCTATAGTCGACTCCACAACTACAATTAAAATAGTAAATAACAGAATTAATATGATGGAGAGGTAAAACGTCTTTACATATAGAAGGAAGGATAGCTCTTGTTTTATACACAACACTCACATTAGCTGCAAAATATTACTCACGTTAACTTGAGCAAATACACTTGCCAAAGATCTCACTAACCCTACTCAACCACGGTATTCTTCTAACCGTTAAATGTTTAATTTTATGAAACGGAGCAATCTTATCTCAAATAGCCGATTGAACAATGTGAGAAGGATAGCCATTGTTAAAAAAGATACTAGTTATAAAATGAATCTCATCTTTCAAGGTGTCATCTGAACAAATCATCAACGCCCTATGGTTCCATGTCTTGATCAAATTGATCTTCTGTTGTTTAGGATCAAAAAGAGTCCCAACGAATATAGAAACCCGTAAATTTAGGCTTCCTATAAACTAAGTAACAAAAGAGAAACGTGTTCTATGAATCAGAACATCTAAGAAGACAACAGTTCTCCAACATTTGGATAATTTTTTATTGATTCTAAGCTTTCGGTTCATATGAGCCATCTTCAGAGAGGTTACAAGGACGTTAACACAAAAACATCTACTATCAGCGACGATTTTATCTTGTGTTGACATAAAACTTCCGCTAAGCAACGGCAACAGTTAGCGGAGTTTTATGTCAACACAAGATAAAATCGTCGCTGATGGTGGATGGTTTGTGTTTACGTCATTGTAACCTCTTTGAAGATGGCTTCGAACCAACTTAAAGCTTCGAACCAACTTAAAAAAATTATACAAATGTTGGAGAATTTTTGTTTTTATTTTCAAATTTATTTTATTTTCAATTGAAATTAAAGCCAAAATACGATGTTTAGAACGGTTCATGATTAAACATAACAGACATTCATTGTCTCTTATATTTAACAGTATATGCTCAGAAAATTATCTGTTGTCTCGATACACTATATATATATATATATATATATATATATATATATATTTATTTATTTATTAAGGAAGTGAAAGAACAGGTAAATTATACCCACTGTTCATGCATTTATTTTTTATAAAGAGTGCTCGATTCAGAATAGTGCTTAATATTGTAATTTTGTTATTCAGTCGGTTAAGTGCCATACGTGATACACGCTTGGGCGATCATGTCTCGAAAGAGACATGACTTACTGGGCAGAAGATTATTCCGCAGTAGGTTGCCATTACTTTCTGCGGTAGACTGGTTGCCAGCCAAGGCTATAGAACCCAATCTGTCCTTTATTTAATCCATAACTGGAGGGAAGTGACGGATTAATACCTTTCCCAAGAGTATTTATGCGTAAGTGAATGCAATGAATTCAACTGAAATTCGAACTCGGCTCCCCTATTTTTCATTCCGATTCTATACCCACTTCACATCCACTTTGTTATTACAATGATGAAAACGATTTATACCATTTATTTTAACATATCACCTGAAGTAGAACAGTATCGTTCTGAAACATGAAAATTGTTTTTCTAGTGATATAATGCTTTTATAAACAATTGTAATAACAAAATTTCTATATTAGAAACAATGGCATTTTAATCTGCGTGTTATTTTACCTTTTTGTAATATATATATATATCAGCATGCTGTGTAGATATAGAAGAATCCAAATGAGTATCCTGTACACACAGTGGTAGGATAACTCTCTAAGAGAGCTCTAAATATATATGTACTAGCAGTGTAGCCCGGCGTTGCTCGGGTGTAATGAAAGCTTTAAAACTAATCCATGGTCCTGGAGATCAGACTAAAGAGCAATAGTTGTTTCCAGTTAAAGCGAAACCGTAGACTCAAAGAAAAATGAATGGATATAAGTCAAATTTTGATTTTCTGGTATAGATATCAAATAAGTTTTTTCGTCGTAAACTAAATTTTGAAGGTTAAATAAGTCCTCTGAGTAAATGGTATCATGACTGAAACTAAGAACTACAGTTATACCTACTTAGAGCCAAACCCGAAGCAAAAACTAAAGTAAAAGGGCTGAAAAAAAATACAGTCATACAGACATACAGACATACAGACTGATAAACAGACACACACACAAACATCTTGCCTTTTATATATATATATATATATTATCGATTATCTGCACTATTGTAAGAATTGCAACCGTGAAACTTCTGAATATCGTTTATTATGCCTTTGTCTATGAGTGTATCAAATTTGATTAAAATCGCACCACTTCTTGTATAACCCGATTTTCGATATTTATCGGGGGTACCTCGACACAAAACGTAGCTAAGATCACTCGCAGATGCTTGTAGTATAAATGTGTAAACTTTCAAGAAAATCCTTTCAGCCGTTTCGGAGTCTATAGGTAAAGGACACACACACACACACACACAGACAAAGTTCAATTTATACATAAGTGTAGATATAAATACATATAGAGTAAATTTAAGAAAAAAATTAGGCAGACACATTATTTCACGATAAATCGAAAGTATAGGCCTATTTCGTGTAAAATCTTCTGTACAATAAAAACGGAAGCTGATGATGGTTCGTCTGAAATAGGCCCATACTTCCGATTTATCTTGAAATAATGTGCTTGCCTAAATTTTTTCTTCTGTATATATATATATATATATATATATATATATATATATATATATACATATATATATATATATCCAACGTTTCACACAGCAGCCCAAACGATGCAGGACATCAACGAACTGGGCTGCTCCCTCATCCACCTTACAGCCCAGACCTTGCCCCTTTAGACTTTCACCTGTTTGGTCTCTTGAAAGTGTTCACGAGAGGCAAGAAGTTTGAAAGTGACGATGAAGTCAAAAGTGCTGTGAGCGATTGGATGAGACATCAGTCCAAAGATTTTTACGCTGAGGGAATACGGAAGCTTGTGCACAGATGGGAAATGTGTGTGACACTGCTGGGAGACTACGTTGAAAAACAGAACTTAAAAAGAAGTTAGCTTCTATCTGCATTAGAAAAAATTCACTTTATTTATTGAATGACCCTCGTATTAGATTAAATAATCTTTGCTCAAAGTTTTATATTTTGAAGATGCATTTTAACATTGTATTCACGGGATATATTAAGCGAATCTTACTATAGATAATAATTCATAGGTGATATTTAATAAATTTTAACTTTCAGACAGAAATATTCTTGAAGCATCATTCATTTGTGATACACGCTTGGGCGATCATGTCTGACTGAGCAGAATAATTTCTCGCAGTAGGTTGCCATTACTTTCTGCTGTAGACTAGTTACCAACCAAGGCTATAGAACCCAATCTGTCTTGCTATTTAACTGATAGATAGTGAAGGAACTGATTAATAATTTTCCCAAGAATATTTGCGCGTAAATGTATGCAAGGAACTCAACTGGAATTCGAACTCGGCTCCTCGGTTTATCACACCACAACGTACATCTTGAATTATAAACATGACAAAACATGATCTTCGTTTACTTTTCTTGCATGAGTTCAAACTGGGGCAGAGTGCTTCCTTAATATCTGCTAATATCAACAGGGGATGGGGAGATGGGTCCACAAGTGATCAGATAGTATGAAGGTGGTTCCAGATATTTCATACTGGTGATGAGAGCCTTGAAGATGATGGCAGTGAAGCGGTTTTGACAATAAACAATTGCAAGCAGTTGTTGAGCAAAAGCCACGTTAGATAGTCAGAGAAATGTCTCAGACGCTTGGTTTCAGCACTGCCAGTTGCAGAGTATTGGCAAGATGAAAGAGCTCGATAAACGGGTTTCTCATGATCTCGAGGAAAATCAAAACCTTTGGCGTTTTGAAATGTGGTCTATGCTCTTTCTGCGTAACACCAATCATCCCTTTCTTGACCGAATACCCACTTGTGATGAAAAGTTGATCGTTTATAATAACCGTAAACGATCAAGTCAATGGCTTTACTGTGATGAGACCCCTGTAGCCAAAGTTGTCTTAGCAAAAGACTATGATGAGTATGGTGGTCTGTAATTAGTGCTATCCTTTACAGCTTTCTGGAAGCCAATTATTAATGTCGAGACTTACTGCAATCAACTTGCCAAATATTATGATCGCCAGCAAGATTTGGTGAATCGACGTGGTCCATGTCTGCTCTAGCGTAACCACATGTTGCAAGAAAGACGTTGCAAAAAACACACAGACTTTGGATATTCTACTGATCTTTCATCCACTGATTTTCATTTTTAAACTTCTTAAGCAAATTTTTAAATGGTAAAACTTTTAGGTCTGAACACATATTGGTAAGGTGAAAAAGCTCGATAAGTGGGTTTCTAATAATCTTAATGAAAATCAAAAACGTTTTAAAGTGTACTCGACGCTATTTCTGTGTAACACCAAAGATCTCTTGCTTAAACGAATAGCCACTTGTGATGAAAAGTGGATCCTTTATGATAACCGTAACCGATCAGGTCAATGACTAGATCGTGATGAGTCAAGCCAAACGTTTCCAAAAGCAAAGGTTGCATCAGCAAAAGATTATGGTGACTGTCTGATGGCCTGCAATTTGTGTTATTCACTAGAGATTTTTGGAAGCCAATCGGAGCTTAACTGCAATCGACTTGCTGAAATGCATGCACGCCTGCAAAAAAATAAGACCTGCATTGGTGAATCGACGGGGGCCAATTCTGCTCCACGATAATGCGCGGCTACATGTTGTAAAAATGATGTTGCAAAACCTCACAGACTTTGGATTAAATTGTTTATCACGTCCTCCATATTCCCCTGATCTTTCACTCACTGATTATCATTTTAACCACTTAAGCACATTTTTAAATAGTAAAACTTTTAGTCCAAACTAGAGGTGGAATCAGCTTTCTAGGATTTCGTTGCATCACAGCCAATAAATTGTTATCAATGAGGAATAAATAATCACGTTCATCGATGGCAGAGGTGCATAGATGATCAAGGATCGTATTTTACTAATTTCAACAATTCTACGCTTAATTTTTCAAGAAAAAATTATGTTTCTGAAATCGGTCATTATTTTTATAACAATCTAATAGTTATATATTATGTGACAGAGAGAGAGAGAGAGAGAGAGAGAGAGAGAGAGAGAGAGAGGGTTAAACACATGAACACATTTAAAAGGCTCAAACACATGAACACGTTTAAAAGGCTCAAACACATGAACGCATTTAAAAGGCTCAAACACATGAACACATGTAAAAGGCTCAAACACATGAACACATGTAAAAGGCTCAAACACATGAACACATGTAAAAGGCTCAAACACATGAACACATTTAAAAGGTTCAAAATTCCTGGCACCTGAAGAAAGTCCGAAACATCATTCGTATTCTTTCTTTTTAATTTCTATCAGGAATTTTTTTAAAAACAGATTTTCGACTTTCAGAAAACGTGGCAATATCAATTATTTTTCTTTTGGTCGAATATTTGGATTGAATTGAACATTGGAGTAAGACAGCGTGGTTGTTTACCGATAGAGAAATTTGATCTGAACAGAAGTTAGGCCGTTATATTTGGGTCATCATAAAACAATGGAGATAAACGGAATAATGGCTTTGATTAAAAGGATTTTGATGGAGATTGAACATCGAGATGTATTTGTTTACTAATGGTGAAATATGAATCTAGCTTAAGTTGAGTGCCGTTTAATTTGGAGGTCACCTGATTTTTGGCTGAAGCAACTAACACCCGTGATCACTTATGATAAGCGATCATAAGTTATAACCCACCGGTTACCTACATAAGCGCGTCGTAAGAGAATCGGTTCATGACGGTAGAAGCTTACGGTTGGGTGTCATCGATGTGGGGTGCTGACAAGAGAGACCAGAACCGTATGTGCGTACGTGTCACCACCACCCTCGCTGGAGTGAGGTTGCTGACAATTCGGACCAATCACCGCCTAACCGAAGACGTCTTTGTATGAAAAAGGAGAGTAAAATATATTTTATATTTTACTGGCATTTGGTCCTAATGTTTCAGACGGCGGCTTGTCGCAGATTGTATTTGTTGTGCGGTGACGACGAAAGGACAAGGAACAGGAAGAAGAAGATTATGAAATGATTATATGAAACTGATGTTTTGTGAAGAGGTCGGATTGAGTAGTTCCCGACAAGGAGATTTATGATTTGAAAAGTTTAAGCGTTGCCCCGAAGTTGTTGCGGATTGTTGAAATTTGATAGTCGACCGAGGACTATGAGAAGTATCGTCGTAGCGGTCGCACTGAAAACCCGCTGATTACATGAAACTTGATATTCGTCACCAGCCCGGCAATATCAGAATTGCATCCTCCACCGTTTGTACCAGCACCTTTGAAAAGGACCGTGGTCTCAGCGTTTTATTTGAGAAGAATTGACTCCGTCAAATTATTCCGGAGAACATTGTTGAAAAGAGTTATATATATATATATATATATATATATATCTTTTGAGACAATTTAACAACAAATGAATCATACACACTCTCTTTGTCTTGAATCCCGTGTGTGAGTTGCTATGCCACAAACTTTTACTTTCTGTAACCTTTTTCTTTTTTCTATTCCTTACTTGTACATAAAAAACATTAACAGTGGAACCATTCAGCAGTTGTTCGTTCGTGTTTCTACGGACATTAATTTTTCCTTCTTTCTATTTTTTTTTACTATATTCTAAATGTTTAACACCGGCTCCTCCAGGCGCGTCTACATCTTTAGTCAACCTTGAACGAAAAACACGTCTGCTTTTTGGATCTAATAATCACAACGTGGACAGGAAGTAGATTTAAACCAGTGAGCCGGTTGACTGATCTGCGGATGTTCAGTGACCTACAGCCAACCCCTTGAGTTCGGTTAAGACCGAATAGACACCTCAACCCGAAGAGGAAGACGTCGAAGGTTGAGGAACCAGAGTGGAAGAGTTAGGTCTGATGCACGTTGACCCGTGGGAATAGCCCGTGGGGCCAGAATATTAAAGGTGGTACCGTCGTGACCAGGATCTGACCCCGTGAAGCCATAGTGTTAAATTATAATGCTGTGATACATTTTTTAATGTTTTAATTGCATAATTTAATTTGATTTGAACTAATGCTTAAACATAAATTAAGAAAGTAAAAACTTATAAATTAAATTAAGTATAAAATTATTAGGTAAAATAAATTTATGGCAGAGGTTATTCATTTTGTACTCATAGGTCAAAAGGAATTACTTGTTTTTATATTTTAAGAGAAAAATCAAATTGATAATAAAATAATTTAAAAAGATCTTCATAGAAGAGTGTATATGAACCCGGGTTAACATATTTGAGCAGGTATTTATTTCTAGGTTTGCATGTAGTCATCAATTCGCTTCTTTTGTTTAGTAAATTAGGATTATTTAATATTTTAAGATAGCAAGGTTTTCTAAAAGGCACAAATTACATTTATTTCCTATTCCATTATAAGGTTTAGTTTTAGCAATGATATCACAGATAATAATTGAGGTTTTTGTTCACACACACACACACACACACACACACACACACACACACACACACACATATATATATATAGCCTTTGAGATTTCAATCGCCCGGTCGACTCAGTCGATTAAAAACTTATTTGGGCGATTAAAGTTTATTGCTTTACTCGCTTCCGGTCGATTAAAAATCTCGCAACGAAACTTCAAATACAGAAAAAGGAATTCTGATTCCTTTTACAACGCAAAAATATGCCATTGAAGATTCACAGATTACTTAGAATGACATACAATAACATTATTGTCCCGGTCAGTGTAAACTTTCGTTTAATTAACGCTTCCAGAATGGAGTCAAAATGTATCTGTCACCCAGATTAAAGACGCTCAGAGAATTTTAGAAACTCATTTGGAAATATATTATCCTTGACTAAACATCTATATTTCCTACCCGCTTACCAAAAGTAAAAACGAACATTTGAAAGAAAGAAAAAAATGCGCATACTTCTTTCAACCAAACAAATTATACAAGTAAGTCATTTTTTATAGAGAATCGTTAGAAAATCAAATTTGTTATTTTTTATTATCTATAAGATGGAGGTTGTAGTCAAACAGAAGAAAGAAATTACAAATTTAGGTACCTCTACTCAATTGCCAAAAAAAAAAACAAAAAAAAAAAAAAAAAAAAACAGCATATCATGATGTTAAAAAGACTCTAACTTAATTAAAAAAAAAATTATTATCAAAATATTCATGCTATTATTAAGAGGAAAGATCAAATTTTGTTGTCATTATTTAGAAAAAAAATCCTTTTTAACAAGTTCGAAATTTTAATTAAAATTTTATTTTATTCTTTTTCTATCAGCTATTCACGCTATGTTTACATCAGGCGATTATTAAGAAAATGGAGTCGGTCGAGTAAAATGATTTAGGGGTGAGTATATTTTCCCTCGCCCTCGACCGCCGCTCGAGTGATTTTTTTTTTAAATCTCAAAGGCTATATATATATCGGAAAGTTCCGGAAATTAACGAAATGAATTCTTGTGAGCATGAAGAGCCGACATATTAAATTAACTAGTTTGAACATTATTTTAAAATTATACTCGTATTTGAGTAGATATTCTGTTTTTAATTAAGTAATAAATTTTTATATATAATTCTACCGGCCTGAATATTTCTGAAAAAAATTGTTAGGAAAATACCGAATGACACACATTTTGCAAACAAAATTTCTCAAACATATTCAAGTCAGTATATATATATATATATATATATATATATATATAAAACGCTTGTTGATAACACGTACATACTTAAACAAGAAAATAATAAACAGAAACTAAAAATCCTCGAAGCAATCTACATTAAACAATTTAAACCTGGTTTGAATACAATCAATTTTGATATTTCCAATAACGTACTCAAATGTCTGTAATCAGACCAGGGACCACAACACCACTATTTTGTCACTGTCTTCGGCCATCCGCTACGGTAGGGATGGACTTCTATTTTCAATTCAATACTCTTTATTGTTAATAACTTAAATGTTCTATGTTTACTGTGTGTTAATATTTACTCTTTGATAATGGCTTATGTGATCCGAAAGCTTAGACCCGATAAAAAAATCAACAATTACTGTGATTTTTTGTTGTCTTTCAACGACATCACCATCAAGTATATCAGACGGTATGAACGGATCCTACACAAAATTAATAGACAAAACTTGTCTATATTATTCAATGAAACCTGCATTAATGAAAAAATGCTGCCAAAATACACACAATTTATATATATATATATATATATATATATATATATATATAAATGAATTTTAATCAAAAACAGAATATCTATTTAAATACGAGCATCTTTTAAAATCCATGTTCAAATATATATATATTAACGAAACTTGGTTATAAACAACTGACAATTTGAAATGATTTGTTTGAACATTATTTTTGATCGATACTCATATTTAAGTAAATATTCTGTTTTTTTTTAATTAAACAGTATTATATATATATATATATATATATATATATATATATATATACAGGCCTGATTAATTACGATAAATTTTTATTACGAAAATGTGTGCCATTCGGCAGGATTCGAATCTGCGACTCCTATCCACAAAGGGGAAACTACCATTCGATCTGGCAACGTCTTAGACCTCTCGACCACGAATAACCTCCAGTATAAACGAGGCTCCAATCAAGCCTATATAACACAATTTTCGATTCATCGCAACAACCATATCTGCTCTGAAATGTATCGTAATGTCAACAAATGTAAACATGTTACGGAAATTAACGAAGATTAACGAAACTTGGTTATAAACATGTTTACATTTACATAATAAATAATCAGGCCAGTAGATATAAATATATAATACTGTTTAATTAAAAACAACAACAGAATATCTACTTAAATATGAGTATCGATGAAAAGTAAGGTTCAAACAAATCATTTCATATATATATATATATATATATATATATATATATATATATATATATATATTATTCTAGGCGCTACTCTGTGGGAAGTATAAAAAAGAAGTCACTTTATCCTTTTCAAATCCTGCAATCCTAAATGTATTTGAACAGACGTACAAATAACAGCAAAATTTAAGTAACCCTAACCCGATTAAGATTGCCAGCCTGTATCGCCAGGTTCATAGCGTTGCTATCTTATGATTAAAATGCGCCGACGGTATTAATTGGTCTTTGATTCGAATCACAGCGATGTGTATATAAAATTGTCGCTTGGTATCTTTCAGCCAATGGAAAAAAACAAGAAAAAATTATATGAGAAACAATCTCGGGAATAGATAGAGCAAATCACTTGACCTAAGGATCTCAGTCATTCTATGATTTTTTTGCCGATGCATCCACGCAAAGAACCACTGTCGGATAGGTGATTGAATCGTAATCAGTTTGGTCTGATATTTAATCCATAGCTATGGGGACAAGAGATATTTTATTTTTTTATTATTTAATATCAGTTCTTGTCCTGCCAGCCGTGCGTTGTGGTGCAGTGGATATCGGCTCGGAACGAGAAATCAGGTAGCCGAGTTGGAATTCCAGTTGAATTCATTGCGTTCACTTACGCGCAAATACTCTTAGGAAAGGTATTAACCCTCTAGGGCCATTCGTATCATATTTGATACAGTATGAAAACAAGCCTTGAAAGAAATATTTTCCTGAAAAATTTTTTAAGGGAAATATTTTATAAATTTCAAATGAAAGCAGTACTGACTGCTCAGTCAATGAATACCAAATGTTTCCTTATAGGGAAATACCAAATGTTTCCTTATAGGGAAATACTGTATCAAATATGATACGAATGGCCCTAGAGGGTTAATCCGTCTCTTCCTTCCAGTTATTGGTTAAATAACAGGACAGATTGGGTTCTATAGCCTTGGTCGGCAACCAGTCTACCGCAGAAAGCAATGGCAACCTACTGCGGGATAATCTTCTGCCCAGTCAGTCATGAATCTTTCGAGACATGATCACCCAAGCGTGTTTCACGTATGGCACTTAACTGACTGACTGACCTGCCAGCCATTTATACAAACACGTTAACTTAGTTTATTGCTGTTTTTCTCAAAACATTCTTCTAAGTGTTAAAATTTACGAGCTGGCCTTCTCAAATAATCCAGAAATTTTAACTCTTTCATTTTGATTTTTAATTCGCAAATTGGTATTGAGCAAAACTAACTATAGCGATGCCTATATTCTATTCATTTTTTTTCACCGATACTAAATCTAAACTTATTTATAAATAGAACTTTGTCTATGTGTGTGTGTAAGTGTGTGTATGTGTGTCTGTGTGTGTGTCAGTTACCTAAAGACTCCGAAACGACTGAACCGATTTTCTTGAAAATGTACACAGTTGTACTATGAGCGTCTACAAATGTTCTTAGCCAGGTTTTGTGTCGAGGTACCCCCGATAAATATCGAAAATTGATAATCGAAAAAATCGGGTTATAGAAGGAATGGTCCGATTTTAATCAAATTTGATACACTCATAGACAAAGACTTAATAAACGATATTCAGAAGTTTCAAGGTTGCAGTTCTTACAATAGTGCAGAAAATCGATAATATATGTATATATAAAAGGCAAGATGTTTGTGTGTGTGTCTGTTTACCTGTCTGTATGTCTGTATTTTTTTCAGCCCTTTTATTTTAGTTTTTACTTCGGGTTTGGCTCTAAGTCGGTATAATTGTAGTTCTTAGTCTCAGCCATGATACCATTTACTCAGAGGACTTATTTAGCCTTCAAAATTCAGTTTACAACGAAAAAAACTTATTTGATATCGGTACCAGGAAATCAAAATGTAACGTAAGTATAATAAAATATACATTTTGCATTTTAAAATAGAAATTTATTAAAAGAAAGAATAACCCAAGTTGTAGAAGTTAATGTTCAATTAGAAACATTATTAAGAGGTTAAGAGTAGAGTTCGTACAAAATGTTCGTATTAGTAATTGTTGAAAGAGATAAGGAGAAAGAGAACAACGTGCGACCTGATCTTATCTCCGGGTCGATTTGAAGTTGGTTACATTTTAGTTCTTTCGTCTCTCGACTCCCATCTGTCTCTTGACTGGCGTCGATGTCATTTATATAGTCTTTTTGAATGAAGCACTGGATCGCTAAGCCCCAAGTCTTGCAAGTCGCTCCCATTGGTTAAAAATTATTTTAACACCTTGCGTTGTGAGACACTGAATATCGGCACGAAACAAGAAATCGGAGTGCTGAGTTCGAACTCTAGTTGAATTCGTTGCATTCACTTACGTGCAAATATCCTTGAGAAAGGTACTAATCCGTCATTTCTCCCTCCAGCTATGGGTTAAACAACAGGCTTGCTCGGCCGCCATTGCCCACCGGAATCATTTCTTCCGGCTCTATCGTAGCTACGCGTCGGACCAAAACAGGCGCCTTTTCGCCTCAACTCGTAATAAGTGTATAACGATACTTAACGAAGCTAAGATGTTGTTTGCTGCCAGAATAAAGCAACGCATAGCATCCTCTAAGTTCGGCGCCAAAGACTACTGGCGACTCTGTAAAAGCGTGCTTAACAAGTGTAAGTCCTCAATACCCCTGCTAATCAATGAATTTGAGGTCCTCACTTCCTCAGTGGACAAGGCTGAATGCTTTGCTCGCAGATTCTCGATCAATTCGAGACTGGATTGGTCTGGTGTTTCTCCACGGCTTCCCACCTAGAACTGAGGCTCAATTGAATGACGTCCACATTACACCCTCGCTGGTCTCTAACATAATCGCAAAACTTGACCCTCACAAAGTGAGCGGAGGGGACGGAATCCCAATCATAGTCTTGAAGAAATGTCCCCCTGAACTCTTCTCTGTCCTTTCTAAGCTCTACAACCTCAGCCTAACTGCTTCCTGCTTTCTTGCCTGTTAGAAGTCTTCCTCTGTAGTTGCTATATTTAAGAACACTGGAGAACCCTCGGACCCGGCAAATTACCGCCCTATCAGCCTTCTTTCGATCTTTAGCAAAGTGTTCGAAGCCATTATCAACGCCGAGGTGGTTCAGCATCTCACAGCCCTCAGGCTCCTCTCGGAAAAACAGTATGGTTTCCACTTCGCCAGGTCTACTGCTGATATACTAACAACTACCACCGAGTATATATACCAGGCTCTCGACAAGAATGGCAAAGCCCGAACCGTTGCCTTGGATATCTCTAAAGCGTTCGACAGAGTCTGGCATGCTGGCCTTCTACGCAAACTGCGGAGCTATGGTATAACTGGACATTTGTTTGACCTAATCCAGTCTTTCTTCTCTAACCGCACATTGAAGGTGGTATTAAACGGTCTCCCAGAACTATCATACGAATGCTGGTGTCCCTTTAGGCCCTATCCTAGGTCCTATGCTCTTTCTGATCTACATTAATGATCTCCTCGATGCCATTAGATCCCAAGTAGGTATGTACGCCGATGACACCACAGTTTACTCTCGCCTCGATCAAAAATCTGGTGTGGGCGACAAAGCGAACCTCGCTGCCGAGCTTGAAAATAACCTCCAATCCGTAGTGGACTGGAATAAGAAATGGCTCGTAAATTTTAATGCTTCCAAAACGAAGCTGTTATTAATTAACCATCATAGACAATCGCACATACCTCCCATTAGCATGGAACAGGCTTGCTTCCCAGAGAGTAAAACACTACGCCTCCTTGGACCTTAAGTGGAATGACTATATCGAATCCATTGCTAAATCCGCTGCTATGAAAGTCGGTTCTCTGTGCAGGGCCCGGAAGTTTTTCCGTCTGAATCTATCCTGCACATATATAAATCTACCATCCGCTCGTGCATTGAATCTGCCACATCTGGTCGGGTGCCCCTGCTATTCTCCTCGGGGTTCTTGACAAAATACAACGGAGAGTCTGTAATGTGATCAATACCGACTTGGCATACCTGTTGCAGTCCCTCTCTCACCGGCCTGACGTGGCTTCCCTGTGCCTCTTCTATAAATACTTTCACGGCTTCTGAACTTAGATCACTGGTGCCCCTTAGGTACGAATTTGCACGAGATACTAGATTAGCAACCAGGCCCCACCCTTTTACAGTGAAACCGATAAAATGTAATAGCAATTTCTACTCCACAGCTTCTTTTCTCGCACTTCCCAACTGTGGAATTCCCTTCCACATACTTGCTTCCCCGACAGCTACAATCTCCAGGAGTTTAAATGTAAGGTCAATAGACACCTCCTAACACACTAACTCGCATCCATTCTCTCAAACACTCTTCCCATCTGCCCAACTCTCATCCTCGGTATCCCTACCCGTCTATCACCCTCCTTCTGACATTTCTTATATCTAAACACTCTTTCTCATCACCTCCCACTATGTAACCCCTTGCGCAATAGTGGCAGTCGAATGCCTTGCTTGGGGTGAAATGATTAAAAAAAACTTGCAAAATCTGATTTCGACGTTTTCGTTAAGCAGATGGTCAATTCTTTTTCTATTTGGGAAAACCAGGATTTCACACATCGTTGTGAATTTTTGTAAAAGTGAAGAAGAGAGTTGATTTTAATTAATTTCTTATCCGCTACAGACGAAAAGTGCGACCCTGAGATCCGAAGTTACTTGTCTCTTCCAATGGATTAGTAGTGAATCTCAGCTTTTTTTATCCATGGGTTTCTTTTATCTTAATATTTTTTGGTGAATCTTCATAGCCATTAGACCAATATTTTCATCCAGGGGTCCGCATGGACCCTTCTGTTTGTTCTTGTCACTGGCCGATGGGTAAGTATCCAGGTCAAAAGGAACGATAAAGGAAATAAATCCAAGATGTTAGGCAGATGAATGTTAATCAAAAGAAATAAGAAATAATGAAATCCACATTATAAAAAAAGGATCATCCAACCAGATCTGAGGCTTCATTGTTGGCAATGCATTGTTGGTAACCTTAAATTTACGACATTGCAAATTGTCAGGTTTTTTTCTTTTACTTGATTATGATAAAGAAAACAAATATGTGAATATTTCTACTTTATTACTTTAATATGGCGTAAATTATTACAGAAATTCCATTTTCAGTAACACGAACCGTAAAAAAGTAGAATTGGTCTATTGAGTAAAATATCACCGTGGGCCTCAGTTTATGATTTTCACTGGTTGATGTTAGTCGCTGGTTGCGTTCTGGAGGTGGTCGCTCACTAAGGGTCAGTTAACATTAGCAAATCGTCCCTACGTAGAAAAACGGTCGTTAACAACAGGTGGTCCCATACGCAGGTTCCATTTTATATTTATCAGTGAATCTCAAACTTTTTTGTATCCATCAACCCCTTTCTCTCTTAATTTTTCTCGATTGATTCTCATGGTAATTAGACTAGAGGTTCTCAACCAGGGGTCCACATGGACCCTTCTGTTTGTTATTGTTATTGACCGATGGGTAAGTATCCAGGTCAAAAGGAAATATAAAAGAAATAAAGCCAAGATGTGAGGCAGATAATGAATGTTAGTCAAAAGAAATAATGAATAAATAAATCCTCATTATAAAAAAAGGATCATCCAACCAGATCTGAGGCTTTATTGTAAGCAATGCATTGTTGGTAACGTTAAATTTACGACATTGCAAATTGTCAGGTTTATTTTTTACTTGATTATGATAAAGAAAAAATTCGTGAATATGTCTACTTTTATTATTTTAGTATGGCGTAAATTATTACAGAAATTCCATTTTCAGTAACAAGAACCGTAAAAAAGTAGAATTGGTCTATTGAGTAAAATATCCCCGTGGACCTCAGTTCATCATTTTTTGTGTGTGGACCCCAAGCAATGTTACATATTCCAGATGTGGACCACTGATATATATATATATATATATATATATATATATATATATATATATATATATAGTATGTCGAGGCAGCAAGTAATTTTCTAAATATATTCTATTAAATATAAGAGACAATGAATGTCTATTATGTTTAATCATGAGCCGTTCTAAACGTCGTATTTTTGGTTTAATTTCAGTTGAAAATAAAGACAAAAATTCTCCAACATTTGGATTATTATTTATTGGTTTTCTTCTAAGCTTTCGGCTCACATGAGCCATCTTCAGAGAGGTTGTTTAAACTGAAATATTATAAAATCCACCATCACCGACGATTTTATTTTGTGTTGACATAAAACTCCGCTTGGCAACGGCAATAATTACCAAAAATAATAAACGCAGTTCTTAAGTTTGCGATGCGGTTTTATGACGTCACACCGCGGGATAGCGCGAAATGACAACAAAACCATGTAGTCAAATGCAATGTAATATGTTAATTCCTGTTTTAACATATTAACATAAAACATATAACAGTAGCTACTCACGCATCTATGCATCGTTCATTCAGTAATGAATTTGAACACTCTCGGCTACTGGCATGTGTTTACATTGTACACGTTAAAGTCTGCCTTCCTCTACCGAGCGCCTAGAACCGCCGACTAATATCAATTCGGTCGGGTTTCAATCCTGGCTAGAAGCAATTGGATGTCTAACCATACGGATGAGCTGAGATACAGCGTAACAGATTTGTCTGTGGATGACTATTATATATATATGTATATATATATATATATAAGTGTGTGTGTGTGTGTGTGTGTGTGTGTGTGTGTGTGTGTGTGTACTTGTGACAACCAATATAGTGTATAAATAATATCCCGAATCATGTAAAATCAAAATATATTTGTTAAATAACTCAAGTTAAAAATTATCTCGGAAATATATATTTTAATATATATTTATCAGTGGATCGCAACCTTTTTTTTTTTTTACAAATAGACCACTTTTCTTCCTTTTTGTTTTGTTTTTGGTGGACTTCTATAGCCATTAGACCAGTGGTTATCAGCTGGGGTCCACATGAACCCTTCGGTTTCTGCTTGTCACTGACCGATGGGTGAGTATCTAGGTCAAAAAGAAATATAAAGAAAATAAAGCCAAGACCTGAGGCAAATCATGAATGATAGTAAAAAAAAATATGAAATAAAGAAATGGATATTATAAAGAAAAAATACAACCAGCTCTGAGGCTTGATTGTAGGCATGGCATTACCTTAAATTTCAGTCATTTAAGTGCCACACGTGATATACGCTTTGGGCGATCATGTCTCGAAAGAGACATGACTGACAGGGCAGAAGATTATCCCGCAGTAGGTTGCCATTGCTTTTTTGCGGTTGACGACCAAGGTTATAGAACCAAATCTTTCTTATTATTTAATCCATAACTGGGGGAAGAGACGGATTAATACCTTTCCCAAAGGTATTTGCGCGTAAGTGAATGCAAGATATTCAACTGGAATTCGAACTCGGCTCCCCGATTTGTCGTCCCGAGTCGATATCCACTGCACCACGACGAACATTCGCAGCTACGCTGTAAATATTCAATTTTTTTCTTTTACTTGATTGCGAAACGTTTAAAAATATAATTGCTCCATGTACCATTAAAACATCCCCGTAGACCACCAATTCATTATTTTTTGTGTGTGGACCCCAGAAAATTACATGGAACCCTCCCCACCATCACGTGTCCAGGTGGACCCAGGTTGAGAACCACTGGTATCTACATAAAAGTATCTTAAAAGAGTCTTTTATACATATATAAATGACCATTTGAACAGTCTTAAATATTGAAAATCTTTTAAAATCTCAATTATTAAATTTTAAAAAAAATTTTGATTTTAATTCTTGACTCTATCTCACTTCCTCTTTCTCTCTCTCACTATCTCACTCTCTCTATATATAACCATTCTAACGGTCTTAAAAGGCTTTTATGAATTTATATATATAAAAGATTTTTAGACATATATAAATATATCATTTGGTTATCCATATTATAACAAATAAATTTAACCAATTAAATTAATTAAATAATTAATAACCACTCAAATATTTAAAGTTTTTTAATCTTAAATTTAATGTTAACAAAATTAAATTAAATATAGTATTAATTTTAATATCTTGTATATATATACCGCTCAATATATATATATATATATATATATATATATATATATATATATATATATATTTCATTTGTAAACGAGTTATTACGCGACCCAGGTTTCTAATTATCGGTGTCGTCAGGTGATTTGCTAAAATTGATTTTAACGGGTTTTTTTTAAAGCTCATGTAAGAGAGATCTTTTATGACCGCGCAATTTTCAAAATTAGGAGAAGTTACTTTAAGGTCTTAAAACATTTTCATCCATAATTGTATGATCCTAATAGGTATTAGTTGGTATTGTTACACTTGGTCATAATTTCTGTTCTTTCATTTAGTCATTCAGTTCAGTTTGGGAATAACATAATCTCCAACTTTTCTTCCTGGCACAGTCTACATATTTTACCACCGTTGTAAGACTTGGCTGCTTATATTAACGCCACTATTAATAAGTGATAAATGCATGGACAAAAATAAATGCCCACTTTAAGGACTTTGTAATACAAAAGAAGTCATTTACAAACAAAAGTCAGTCAGTTAAGTGCCATACGTGAAACACGCTTGGGCGATCATGTCTCGAAAGAGACATGACTGACTGGGCAGAAGATTATACCGCAATAGGTTGCCATTGCTTTCTGTAGTAGACTGGTTACCAGTCAAGGCTATAGAACCCAATCTGTCCTGTTATTTAACCCATAACTGGAAGCAAGAGAAGGATTAATACCTTTCCGAAGAGTACTTGAGCGTAAGTGAATGCAATGAATTCAACTGGAATTCGGACTCGGCTGCATGAACATGACTTAAATGGTCAAAACAAAACAAATTTAGGATCAACCAAAGATACCTTTAAGACAAGATGGTTCAATCACAGGTCTACATTTAAGCTAAAAAACTTTAAAAATTGTACAAAATTGGCTACCCACGTGTGGAAATTAAAATAAATATATGAAAAACACCCCGAAATAACGTGAAGTATAATTGCGCGTTCATAAATGATCTACGTTACGTGAGCATTATATTTAATAAAAAAAGAAAACGATAAAATCTGTTATTGTAAATCGCCCGAGAACATTGAAAGGTCAAGTAATAACTCGTTTACAAATGAAAACATGAAAAAGTTCTACACTATATTTGTATTGAAAACTTTTTAATACAACTGCGTACTGGTCTAATTTAATTATGACCAAAAACCAAATAATTAATATATATATATATATATATATATATATATGTGTGTGTGTGTGTGTGTGTGTGTGTGTGTGTGTGTGTGTGTGTGAATAAAAACAGAAGGAAAACTTATCTTAGACGACGTATTTTAGATTATGTGAGACTTTATCAAGTCATACATTTGACTTGATAAAATTCTTTTACATAAGCATTCTCGCAGTCTGAAATTTCTTCCAATTTTAAATATCTTTGACATATATATATATATATATATATATATATATATACAACGAATAAGGACAAAAGGAAAACTTATCTTAGCCGGCATATTTCATCTTCTGTGGGACTTTATCAAATCAAAATATTGACTTAATAAAGTCTTTTTTGTCTTTCTTCATAATATTTCTTTACAACCATACTGTATCTGAATTTTCACACACACACACACACACACACACACACACACACACACACACACACGAATATATATATATATATATATATATATATATATATATACAGGGTGTCCATAAAGATCCTGTGCATTTAAAAAAATATAACTATTTTTATTAGCAATAGAAATAATTTGGAAATAGGATTAGAAAGAAGTAAATCTATAGTTTTATTGAAATGTTATTTAAGTTTCCACATGTCTTCCATCATTAGCAATACAAAGGGTAATAGGATTTTGCAGTCCATATTTTTTTACGTCTCTAAAAATCGTTGCAAATTTTGTTGTAAAGAATTATTCAATAACTATAATTAAAACTAGGTACATTAAAGTTTATAACATTTTTTACAGATTATTTCTAACACAAATACAAATAAAGTTATATTTTTTTTTAAAGTACACACGGACTATATGAGCACCCTATATATATATATATATATATATATATATATATATATATATATATATAACTTTATTTGTAGATAGAAATTTGCTGTGAAAATGGTTATATATATATATATATATATATCACCATTTTTATAGTAACTTCCTATCTTTAGATTTATGTAAATTTAGTATGAATAAAAAATCTGCTTTTCTATCTAGACTCAAATTCAGACTACTGTAAATTAAAAAATATATTTTTCACTTCTTAACTCCCTTTCTCACTGATGAAGAGTTGTCAGCACTTTCTTGTGCTGTTGCTATTTCCGTGGCAAATGTTCGGACGAGTTACTCTCCTTAGTTCCTATATTTCAGACTTTCACATATCAGCCTGGACGTACTGAGTTGAGAGAGTTGCGCTCGTCCTCATTTCCTTTATATACCATCGTTAAGAAGGAAGTCCCAATCAAACAGCTCCTTCACCAGAACTGTTACTTTGTAGAACCGACTCCGGAAAGGATGCTTTCTGGGTTAATTTTTTTTTTTGGTCCAAGAAAGATTGTGGTATATTTGGGTCAGTAATCGTGGCTAGCTAAATTTAAGACGAAATAAATTGAAGACCAACATTCACTTATCTCCCTTTTTCGTCTTGTACCACATTTTTGTATTATATCAAACTAGATATTTCTATTCTTTACGGTACCTAGACTTTATAGGATACAAATCCTGTATCATCCATCAAAAAGACAAAATAAATTACACACCCGTAAAAACCAAATTCAAACGACTACAACATTTGGGAAAAAACCCAAAGTAAAAATCCCGCAAAAGTGGATACAAACGGCTAAAAGCTTTTCTTTTGCACAAGTCAGTGTGTGTTAGGGCGCCGCTCCTATTTGACTACAAATGGACTGTTTCATTGCTATATATAGCAATGGTGGATTCTCTACAAGAGAGTCGTAGAGAGTCACTAGACTGACGACTCTACGACACTATCAACTTCTCTGCTTCCGGGTAGAGGGCGTTCTCTGCTTCCGAGCAGAGAGCAATAACCCAGTCGTGGTTCCGCCGAAGGGTAGAAGCACGACTGGGCAAAAATAGACAGACATTTTTTGGCCGGGCCATATAGCCCGGAAAGCCAAGATATAAACTGACCATGTGTCATATGTTGCCCTTACTGGGAGGGACAGCTAAATAATGAGTCGTAGAGAGTCACTTGAGAGTCTCTAATGAGTTACTAAAGAGTCAGGGCGAGTCAGTGAAGAGTTAGTCACACTTCCGGTGGCGTACCGGAAGTAATCACGTATACACACGTCTTATGACGGATTGGACTCTTGTATCTTTCTATTGTAAATATTACTAATCACTTCTGTACATACTAACCGTCTTTCCGCGGAATACAACTTATGTTCTGATTCTGTTGTTGAGTTATTCATTTATACTTGGCGACATAACAGTGTGAAAAGCGATACTCTGGATCCTGGTTGGTTGACAAATCGAGAAATTCAAAATACGTCAGCAAAACGTTGTTGTTTTTTACAGCTAAAAATATCGTTTTGGGATCCTTCCACGTGACCAGAATTATGTATTTCAAAGAGGTCCCCTGACCGGTAACAGCAGTCAGTAAGATGGTCAGTGAGAGCAAGCAGTCGTTCTGTCAATCAGCAAAACTGTCACCCACGTCAGTCAATCCCAAAAGGCCCAGTGTCAGATACACACAGTCAGATAGGCGCCTACACCAAAGAGACCAGTGCCAACAAACTAATCCTTTGCCCACTCAATCGTTACGAACAGAAAAAACAGAGAAAACACCTGCAACGGCCATAAAACAAAACTTTGCACATCTCTCAGCAATCAGAAAGGAGAAGTAACACAGACTAAGTTAAGTAGACTGATTCATCCTTTCACACATACACTACCAATTACTACTATCTCCGTTTGACTCATTATCTCTCCCCTCGGGAATTCACATACACACTCCGTTTCAACACAATTTGAAACACTTTCCTTTTCCACCTACTTAACGGCTGATACATAAAAAGAAAAGAGACATTGTGCTACTACTTTGTGTAATTACAGACTCAAAACCAACACTTTAATACTCAAACAACATTCGTTCAAATACAACAAACACTTTTATATTCAACCCAGATTCAGGCAAATATAAAATACACTTTTTTTACCAAACAAAAGATACGAAGAATTGTACAAATCATTTCTATTGTATATATATATATTGTCAAATACAAAATTTTCATATTTTTATATAACATTTTTTATTGCGTTGTATTTTCTCGAAATTTGTGTTGTAATTTTGTGGACCGGATAGCCCGCATTAAAACAGCATTTTAATCCGGAAACCCACAACTTTATAAATATAAGCGCAGTGCTGAACTGGCAACGAGGTCCCATCATTTTACACTTGAAATGGATAGACACAACCGTATATTCTATGTTAATATTTTCTTCTATTGCAATTCTCGCTTATGGAACTCTCTTAACAGAACGCCTACTCAAATACGGGTATCCAGTAAAACTAACGTTTAAAATGATAAAATCTGTCGGATTAATATTAAAAAGTCAAGTTTAAAATTCTGTTTGTTTATCTTTTGATACAAAACTTTGCAAATATGAAAAACTTCGAGAAATCGATAGCAGGGGAAATTCCGTTTGAAAAAACGTAATTTGGCCTCGCCTGTGGATAATCAGTAAAGTGAGTCGGTAGTTTCTTTTTGCCCTGAGAGATGTAGGTTCAATTCAAGCCGGAGAGTCCATATTCTTCTTTAATAATATTTTTCCAACATTCTGATGAAAATAAATAAATGTAGTGTTTAATAAGTAAACACTCAAATACGAGAATCCACTAAAAATAACATTTAAAGAGATAGAAGAAGATATTTATATACAGGGCGCAATAGAAATTCTTCTATACCTCCTACATGATAGTAAGACATCTATGTTACTGGTACTGACCTGGCATCTCTTCTCTAGTCATTTTCTCACCACCGTTATGTAGCTTCCCTGTTCTTTTTCTATAGATACTTTTATTGTAATTCCTTTAACTTTCCTTTCAGGAGAAAAATGGTACACTATGAAGACATGGAGGTAGTATATTTTTTTTTAATCATTTCACCCCAAGCAAGGCGGTAACGCCACTGATGAGCAAGGGGCTACATAAAAAAAATAGAGAAAGACGAACCAGTTACAGGGGGTGTCAGAGAAAGGAGCAAGAGAAGAATGGGAATACAGGAGTGATGACAGTTGCAAAGGTATAGAAATGAAAATATATACAGGGTGATGTAGAAAGAACTGGAGTCAAGTGGTTAAGAGATGGGTATTGACATTGCATTTAAATTCCTGGAGGTTTTAGCCGTCATGAAAGCAAGAATATGGAAGAGAGTTCCACAGAAGTGCGAGAAAAGAAGCTGATGGAGTAGAATTCTCGGCTGCATTTGGTTGATCTAACTGTGAATGGGTGGGACCCAGTTGCCAGTCTGGTTGCACGAGTAAACTCATGTGGGATAGGCAACAGTGATTTAAATTCGTCGGAGCAGAATCCATGAAAATATTTATAGAACAGACTGAGGGAAGCCACATCCCGCCGTTGAGAATGTGACTGGAGTCGAGTCGCCAAGTCGGTAACTATCACATTACTGATTTTTATTTGGAGCCTATCGAGAACACTAAGATGAACAGCAGGGGCGCCTGACCACATATGACAACAGTAATCCATGCACGGAGTGGTTATCGTAGGAATGGTACGTAAGAATGTGTTGTTTTTTTTTTTATCTACGGAATACTGTAGTACGTTTCGTTCAGTAATATTCAGTCAGTTAAGTGCCATACGTGATACACGCTTTGTGCGATCATGTCTCGAAAGAGACATAACTGAATAGGCAGAAGATTATACCGCAGTAGGTCGCCATTACTTTCTACGGTAAACTGGTGGCCAGCCAATACTATAGAATCCAGTCTGTCACGTTATTTGACTTATAGCTAGAGGGGGGGAAAATGTATTATATTATTAAGTGGAAATTAGTTGGGGATCAGTTTATTAAATCATGCCAGTAGAAAACTGATTCCCCAATTTATGCCCAGTAGAAGCCATAATCATGTCTCCAATTATTATAATCAGTCAGTCAGTTAAGTTCCATACGTGATACACGCTTGGGCGATCATGTCTCGAAAGAGACATGACTGACTGGATAGAAGATTATCCCGCAGTAGATTGCCATTACTTTCTGCCGTAGACTGGTTGCCAGCCAAGGCAACAGAACCCAATCTGTCCTATTATTTAACTCATAACTGGAGATACAGACGGAGTAATACATTTCCCAACGGTATTTGTGTGAAAGTGACTGAAAGGAATTTAACTGGAATTCGAACTCTGATCCCCGATTTCTCGTTCCGAGACGATATCCACTGCACCACAGTGGCTAACTAAGTTTAAGATTTGACAGATTGAAGACCAGCCTTCTCTTATCGCCT
Organism: Ascarosepion bandense; assembly: GCA_037127315.1. NCBI lineage: Eukaryota > Metazoa > Mollusca > Cephalopoda > Sepiida > Sepiidae > Ascarosepion > Ascarosepion bandense. The sequence continues at coordinate 2,273,814 of JBBBDQ010001697.1, forward strand.
CTTCTTGTTTTTTACTTCATTTTTGTGCCCTTCAAAATAAATATTGCTTCTCCGACTACTTAAACTTTAATCGTTTCAGGTCGAGGGTCATCCCTTATCTATCCTTCTAAAATGCCCTTTGCATTTTCTTCTTTAACGCCGTTACAAGAAAAAAAAATTTCTCAGTAAATCGCTATATTAAGTGGCTCTTAGGCCTTTTATTGGGCGAACAGTGTTATAAAAAAACACTTCGTCGAATATATGCAAATACCCCAACTAGGAAACAACTCGAGATTAGTGAACCCGAGGAAGATTAAATTAGTTTTCTAAGTACAACACTACACCGCGGCGACCCTATATCTTTCTGATAGTGCAGAACCTCTTAGTTCCGCGCCCTAATGTCAATCGACGCTGTTGACTGGTCATTCAATGTGTCCAGGGGTTATATGCCTCAGAGAAGTCTTTTACAACCCTCTCCCTGAACTATCATTTACTTAATAAACCCCCCAGTATGCCTTCCTTTCAATCGTCCACAGAATACATGGCAAATAAGGATAATTAGCCATTTATTTATTTTTATTTTATTGTTTTTTCTTGTTCTTTTTTTTTTTAATTACCAGGCGAAATGAACAAGTCACTTTGGTTTGAGAACGATATGGGTTTGTTTCGTAATCTTCAATCATGAGACCTCGGATAGGGAATAGCTGATAAAGTTGATGAGACTCTTGTCACCTTTTACGAAACTTGGTTCCCCAGAGGACACTTCAGGCTAATACCAGGGGATCTATCGGCGTAGCGTCCAGTTACCTCGCAATACTTGTCTTCTCTCTGATTCCGTGTCCGCCTTCTGGACAGCTAAAGGCGGTTTTGAGGTTCAGCAACATTTTTTTTTATTTGCAACTCCATCAACGAGATTCACAATTTATGACACTGGACTGCATTAGTTTTAGCAGATGCGTTTTCATGTTTACGCTAGGGTTGAAAAGTTTTTGGTATGGGCTAAAGCTGATGGGGTGGAGGCTGAGGTGTTCGGGTGCTGAACATCATGTCAGACTGACCAGTGGATTAGGGAGAGATAACCGAAATTAAAGAGAACAAGCGTGGAATTAAAGAAAGAAAGAATGAATGAAAGAAAGAAAGAAAGGAAAAAGAAAGAGGGAAATGAATGAAGGAAGAAAGGAATGAAGGCAGGAAGGAAAGAAATATAACAGGAGTAAAGATATGAAATGAGTTTCGAGAAAGAAAGAAAGAAAGAAAGAAGAAAGAAAGAAAGGAAAAAGAGGGAATGAATAAATGAAGGAGGGAATGAAGGAAAGAAGAAATTAAATATAAAAATGATTAAAGATATGAAATAAGTTTCGAGAAAGAAAGAAAGAAAGAAAGAAAGAAAGAAAGAAAGAAAGAAAGAAAGAGGGAAATGAATGAAGGAAGAAAAGAATGAAGGCAGGAAGAAAAGAAATATAAAAGGAGAAAAGATATGAAATGAGTTTTGAGAAAGAAAGAGAGAAAGTGAGAAAGAAAGAAAGAAAGAAAGAAAGAAAGGAAAATAGAGAGAAATGAATGAAAGATGGAAGGAATGAAGGAAAAAAGAAATTAAATATAAAAAGGATTAAAGATATGAAATAAGTTTCGAGAAAGAAAGAAAGAAAGAAAGAAAGAAAGAGAAAGAAAGAGGGAATGAATGAAGAAAGAATGTAATGAAAGAAGGAATGAAAGAATAAAGTTTAAAAATATCAAATGAGTTTCGAGAAAGAAAGAAAGAAAGAAAGAAAGGAAAAAGAAAGAGGGAAATGAATGAAGGAAAAAGGAAATGAAAGAGAAAGAAAAGGAATACAAAATGGATTAAAGATATGAAATGAATTTCGAGAAAGAAAAAAAGAAAACATGAAAGAAAAGAAAAAGAAAAAAGGAAATTAATGAAGGAAAGAGGGAATGAAAGAAGGAAGAAAAGAAATATAAAAAAGATTAAAGATATGAAATGAGATTTGTGAAAGAAAAAAGAAAGAAGAAAGAAGAAGGAAAGAGGGAATGAATGAAGAAAGAATAGAAGGAAGGAAGGAAAAAAGAAATATAATAAGGATTAAAATTATCAAATGAGTTTCGAGAAAGAAAGAAAGAAAGAAAGAAAGAAAGAAAAAAGAAGGAAGAAAACGAATGAAGAAAGAAGGAAATGAAAAAGGAAGACAAGGAATACCAAATGGATTAAAGATATGAAAGGAATTTCGAGAAAGAAAAAAAGAAGAAAATGAAAGAAAGGAAAAAGAAAAAAAGGAAATTAATGAAGGGAAGAGGAAATGAAAGAAGGAAGAAAACAAATATAAAAAGGATTAAAGATATGAAATGAGTTTCAAGAAAGAAAGAATAGAAAAAGAAAGAGAAAATGAATGAATGAATGAATGAATGAATGAAGGAGGGAATGAAGGAAGAAAGAAATCTAAACAAATTAAAGATATGAAATGAGATTCGTGAAAGAAAAAAGAAAGAAGAAATACAGAAAGAAAGAAAGAAAGAAAGAAAGAATAGGTAGGCATCAAAAAAGAAAATAGAGAAAAAAGAGGACATAAATAAAGAATAAGAAAGCAATCAAGAACAATAAAAAATGAAAAAATAAAAAAAAATGATAGTAATCAAGAAGTTGTAAAAAAAAAAGAAAAAAAAAGACAGCCGACAAGGAAAAGTAAAAAAGAAAAAAAAAGTTATAATAATAAGTTATAAAATAATGGAGGAACGAACGAAAGAAAGAAAATGAATTAAAATCCTATCGGCAACGAGACAGAAACAAAGAATGAATCCAACATATTCAAAAAATAACAACAAAGAAAATAAAAAAGACGTAAGGAAATGATGAAGGAAAAAAAGAATAAGTTGCGATAAAAAAAGAAAAAGAAGACAGGAATGAACAAAGAAAGAAAGAAAGAAAGAAAGAGAAAGAAAGAAAGAGGGAATGAATGAAGAAAGAATGGAATGAAAGAAGGAATGAAAGAATAAAGTTTAAAAATATCAAATGAGTTTCGAGAAAGAAAGAAAGAAAGAAAGAAAGAAAGAAAGAAAGAAAGAAAGAAAGGAATGAAGGAAGAAAAGAATGAAGGCAGGAAGAAAAATATAAAAGGAGAAAAGATAGGAAATGAGTTTTGAGAAAGAAAGAGAGAAAGAAGAAACAGCATACCGTCAGTTCAGTTAAGTGCCATAACTGAAACCCGCTTGGGCGATCATGTCTCTCTCGAGAGATGACTCCTGTAACTTACGATAAAGAATAAAGTACGAACGAAGAAAAAATTAAAATATGCCACGATTAACAAAAACACTAAAAGAGTAAACAGTGCCATACGTGATACACGCTTGGGTGATCATGTCTTGAAATAGACATGACTGACTGGGCAGAAGATATATCCCACAGTAGGTTGCCATTACTTTCTGTGGTAGATTGATTGCCAGACATGGCTATAGAACCCAAACTGTTGTGCTATTTGATTCATAGCTAGAGAGGGAAGAATTATTATTAAGTAGTAATTTGTGGGGGATCAGTTTATTACTTCCCAACAATAGAAAACCAATCCCCCAATTTATGCCAAGTAGAAGCCTTAATCATGTCTCCAACTATTATATTCAGTCAGTTAAGTGCCATACGTGATACACGCTTGGGCGATCATGTCTCGAAAGAGACATGACTGACTGGGCAGAAGATATATCCAACAGTAGGTTGCCATTGCTTTCTGCGGTAGCCTAGTTGCCAGCCAAGGCTATAGAACCCAAACTGTCATGTTATTTGACTCGTAGCTAAAGGGGGAAGAAATGTATTATATTATTAATTAGCAATTTTTTTTTAATCGTATCACCCCGAGCAAGGCGGTAACGCCACTGAAGCGCAGGGGGCTACGTAAGAGTGAAAAGATTGGAAAAGAGAAAGCCGGAAACCACATCCTAAACAGGGAACAAGGTATGATCCTCTTCACCTGTTCAATAGACGTGGATGGAGTGTGAACCGGGCGATAGTTTAGTCTATCTATTCCAATTGAACAAAAAAAAAAAAAAAAGAAAGAAAAATAGAAAAGAGTGAAAAGATTGGAAAAGAGAAAGCCGGAAACCACATACTAAATAGGGAACAAGGGATGATCCTCTTCATCTGTTCAATAGACGTGGGTGGAGTGTGAACCGGGCGATAGTTTAGTCTATCTATTACTTCATAACAATAGAAAAACGATCCTCCACTTCATGCACTGCAGAAGCCTTAATTATGTCTCAAACTATTATATTCAGTCAGTCAGTTAAGTGACATACGTGATACACGCTTGGGCGATCATGTTTCGAAAGAGACATGACTAAGTGGGCAGAAGATTATCCCGCAGTAGGTTGCCATTGCTTTCTGCGGTAGACTGGTTGCCGACCAAGGCTATAGAACCCAATCTATCCTGTTATTTAACCCATAACTAGAAGGAAGAGACAGATTAATACCTTTCCCAAGGGTATGTGCGCGCAAAGACTTCGGCTGGAATTCGAAGTTGCAATAAGACCTTTTGTCAAAAGGACAATTTCCCCTATGGCACCGTTTTTTTTTTTTTGTTTTGTTTTGTATTTTAACTACCTTCATTTTTCGGCAATATTTATTGTTTTATAAATCGATAGTTAGATTTTTAATAAAACCTAATCCCGTGAAAGTGAATTTTCTTTGTTCTTAAGAATAACAACAAAAATAATAAACACTGTTTATTAGATTGTTTCTTAGAAAGGTTGGTAAACATTGGTTAATTGTTTTAAATGTTATAGAATAAGCATTTCCTTATAGTTGGTTTACGTATTTTAATAATTTAGTAAATGTTTTTAAATTTATGATATACGAATTCTTTTACCAAAAAAAACAAAAAAAAAAAAAAAAAAACAACTCCAGTAGAATAAACATTTATCCTCGTGGGAGGTATAATTTAACCTCCTTAAATTTTTTCTTCGCGTTCAAGGGGAGCAACTCTTCTCTCTAACGCGGTGTTCACCGCGGCAAAGCAAAGTATGATTTAAAATGCGTGCGTCTCATTTACAGAACTATTTATTACACCCTATAAAATTAGAATACATCGTTGTCGTCTTGCGGCCTTAGCCGAGACCGAACTCACTACACCCCTCCAGTATTCCCTGTGCATTTGAAACCCTGGCGCAGTTTGTAGCGAAATTCATAATCTTGTCAAATTGCTGAATATTTGATGTTTCACCATGGCTACCAAGGGTGTTTTTATTGTGACACCAACATTAGATGGGTTGCCTCCAGGCTCCATCCTGTTATTTAAAATACATAAAAAGGGTTTTACATCTAACAAGTATAGTTCAATAAATGATTAGCATTAAAAATATGTACAATTAAGACAGGAGAACTACTAAAATTATAAGTATTTTAGCGTCAAAAAGATCGCAAACTTACAATAAAAATATTGCGGCCAAGTCATGAATTAGCCAAGAGGGAAAGAGGGAGGTGTGCTTTACGACCACAGACAAAAAATACTTACGAGAAAGTGGAAATACAAATGGCGTTCTCTTACATTCGAATTAGCAGGATGCTGACAAGACAAGGTTCCCGTAGCCGAAAACTTCTTTCTTCATGAACTTGTTGGGCCGATGCTTCCTTTCCTTCTTCTTCGTCTTCTTTGGGGTAGCGGCTCTGGTCAACCACAATTAGGCTATTCGATTTGGTTAATGGGGTAACCAACGATTAGCCAGGCGAGTGTAGGTTCTCTACAGCGTACTTCAACAATTATATCCCGTTAATATGGGGATAAAACACACACTCCGGCTGTTCGAAGATGAGTGACGGCTAATGACCACTCTAAATATAGGGGAAAACACAAAGCTGGTTTCGCATCACGCGGTCACACCGCACAGAAAAGTCAAACATCTTTGCTGTCGGTTTTGTATTTATCTCTTTATAAATTGGTAAATGATAAATATTACATTGCATTAGTTCTAATTGTATTCATTTTTAGAATGTTGTAGACGCAAAATTATTCTTATAAACAAAAACAATTTAATAAATTAGGTACCTCTACTAATTCGCTAAAAAAACAAAAAACAAAAAACAAAAACGGCACAGCATGATATGAAAAGGCCTCAAACTTAATAAAAACAAAGTTTTATCGTCAAAATGTCTGTCTTATTAAGAGGAAAGACCAAAGTATTTTTTAATTATTTTTAAAATGTTCTTAATTCTTTCTAGCATGTTCGAAATTTTGGTTCAAAATCTGTTTTTTCGTCAGCAGTTAAACACATTTTGTCAGACTATATACTATGTTAATTTAATGTAATATTACGAAACTTACTTTTTTATCGCAAAAAAAAAACCCCAAAAAAACACATTAATTTAGAAATTCTTGCAAAAATCAAATAATGGTCGGATTTTAATGAAACCTTCAGAACTTATTTACAAATCAATGAATGTAAGTTTTTTTAAATCATTATTTTTTAAATCTTAGTAATAAAATTTTTTACATTTTACCCTCCATCCAATTAATTTCCTGAAATTTCTAGAAATTGACTACTGTCTGCAAACTTTGTTTTATTACATAAACACAGGATTCTTTGGGAAATGTAAATCACCAATTTTCTTTCCAAAGTGTTACCACTTTCCGGATAATCTGCCCCGAGTAGTAAAATAAAAAATGCAATAAAACTATGCTATTTTTTTTTTTATTCAGATGAGCTTTTCATGGGTTTAATTAATGTATATATTAAAGATATCATAGACTAAATGATTTTTTTTATGAATAATGAATTTTTATAAGAATAGTTTACATTTTTATTTTTTAACTATAATAATTTACAAAGTTTAAAAAATATTTTAAAATTTATTCCAATCACTCTCTGTTAGGTTATTAAGTTAAGTGAAAACTATATATATTAATCGAAAATGAAAAAAAAAATACAAATCTTCACGCACCAATTTTTTTTTTAAATAGTGAAAGTTTTATTTTTTGTGTGTAAATTTTTTTCTTTTTCTGGTATGGAATATCGTAAATGACATGTCTTTAATATTTTAAGGGTTGTCCCCCTTACGAAACTTTAATTTAGGTTTCATAAAGTTATGTCAATTCTGTTTAACCATACTTAGCTTGTCAACACATCTAGCTGTCATAAATCACTTAAAGCAACAGAAAAATTGACTTCCGTGATTAAGAAATACGTGTATTCTAAATTTTAAGTAATACTTGTTTCAAATCAGATCAATTTAACTTTAATTTAACTTTCATTCGCAGATGTAAATTTTATTTTTGAAATTTTTTTTAAACCGAGAATTAACTTTTTACACACTTGTCAATTTGTAAAAAATCGATGAAAAACTGATAACTTTTGAAAACTCACAAACCTCAGATTTCAATCAATTTAATTTTAACAGTGTATCTTGCTTACTGGAAATAGTGAATTTAATCATTTAGCTTTCAATATAAGCTAAAATGAAAGCTTCAAGAAAGCTTTTTTTATTTTAAAAGTTCACTTTAAAACTGATGTATTGAAAATGAGTAGGGGGCGTCGGCTATCTTGACAAAATTGATTTGTGCCAAACCACATTTGACAGAATCAGAAAGTTGAACAAAAGATAGAGGGTCTCGTTTGTATTAATAAGTGTGAATTTATTTAACAAGAAAAATGGCATCCATTTTGTTGCTTTGAAATAACATAGATGTTTAAAAGTACTGCATAAAGTTTTTTCTTTTGAATGTGTGTTTAAGAGTTCAGGTTTCTTAAAGTCCGACGAAATGGATTTGTAAAGAAAAAACAAATCTAATGTCGCTGTGAGTGCATACAAATGTCGTAGTAGAACAAGTTCGTCTTGAGTGCGATTGAAAACGGAAATGATGACTTTGTTCCTCTTTCTTTTTTGTTGCCGACAAGTAATGAGGAAAGGGAAGAGTCAATTAGTGCGGTGTAAAAGAGAGAATGAAAGTATGAAAAAAATCATGTAGCCTAGATGAGACGTCCCTGCAATGTTCTTTCTTTGTTTGTTGAAAGTACACGAGGACAAAGGAGAAAGTGAGAGAGTAAGAAAAATGCAGGTTGCTTGGACTTGGTGTTCAGTAGACGTCCTGTGGCTCTCTGAAGAAAAAGGCAAAATTACACGTATTTATGTGTTTGTGGAAAATATAAAGGGATCAACTTTTAGATTTTTTTTCTTTGCTCCTGATTGACCAATAATAAGAGGCTGCATCAATATTGTTTTTGCATAAGTCAACATATGATAAAATTTAGTGAAGAAACTGTCTGATGAAAAGAGTTTTTTTATTAGTGAGTGTATAAATGTGTATGATGTTTATTGGCTCATGAAAAGGTATAGGCGTGAGTAAGCTTGCATTTCCTGTGCAATCAAATTTTACAAAATCTGAAACCTATAATAGATAAATAGTATTTAATATTTCTGTGGTAAATTCTCAAAAAAAAAAAAAGAAAAAAAGAAAAGAAAAGATAATTGTAAAAATTCGCTTTCATTCACGTTTGTAGGTCTTATTCCAATAATAATCGTAGCTTTTTTAAAACAATAAACACTGCCGAAGAGTGAAGACAGTTAAGAAAGCCGTGTAGGTCTTAATCCAATTATAATGGTTGTTTTTTTTAAACAATAAACATTGCCGAAAAACAAGGGTAGTTAAGAAAGCGGTGTCATAGAAAAAAAAAACACATCGTTTGTTCGCTGGATGTACGTTGTGGTGCAGTGGATATCGGCTCGGAACGAGAAATCGGGTAGCCGAGTTCGAATTCCAGCTGAATTCATTGCTTTCACTTACGCGCAAATACCCTTGGGAAAGGTATTAATCCGTCTCTTCCCTCCAGTTATGGGTTAAATAACAGGACAGATTCGGTTCTATAGCCTTGGCTGGCAACCAGTCTACCGCAGAAAGCAATGGCAACCTACTGCGGAATAATCTTCTGCCCAGTCAGTCATGTCTCTTTCGAGACATGATCGCCCAAGCGTGTATCACTTACTGACATTGCGAGTACCTAAGTTCATGTTTGAAAAATGAAAGAAAAAGCGAAAAAGAAGGAAAGTGAAAAAGAACGGAATGTATGTTTTTAATTCATTTTTTAGTTCTTAAGTTTACTTTTCTTTTATTAAGCTTTTGGATAAAGTTATATTTAATTTCCGTTTTGAGAAACCAATTGTAGTGGTGAATTTATCCTCCTAACTCTAGGCTGCGGCAGAAGGTCACCTCGCGATACTTTCCAGAAAGATCTCCTACATAATCGTTGGTAGTATTTTTGGGAAGTATATGTGGTAAGTATTCGTGGCCGTTAAGAATAAACCCAGGCTGAACTAAGATACGACATAGTTCAAGGCAAAAGTAGTGCCCAGACAAAGATAAATCTCTGCAATTAAAACCAAAAAATCGGACTCCTGATGAAGGCTATGTTCTGTAAATGATGGAAACGTTTGAAATATTTTTCTTATCCCCATTCGCTCCATGTCATTTATTCGTCTGCGATTGGGCAATAAATCACTATTGTTTTTGTATAGGACAATTTAGTAATCGCAGTCGCCTATGAATATTTCGGCTCTGAAGCAGCTCTTTCATATGTGTGTCGTGATTGATTAATTTTTAGCCAATCACATTTTTTTTATGTAAAATCAGTTTTTCCCGCGCTACGTTCTGAGCCACTTTTCCTCGTTAAATACGGATACTTTTCGCAAGTAAAGCCGTAGACAAACAGGCTGCGAAACGAATCCACGTAAGTTCTACTCAAACACTTTAATAACACAGACACAAAACTTTGTTTTCTCACTGAACATTTTCGCCAAGAATTTCCTTTGAAATTTTGAACGTTTAAACTTTTGACCAAAATTTGTGTTACTTAGAATTACATTCAAAATAATTGTATTCCTCATGTTCTTCATTCTTACATGAAAGCCTTTCTAACAATTATAACAAATCTTTTCAGCGCAAGAAAAAATTTCAAAAGTCAAAGGGGAACAACTTTTTCCACTGACTCTATGTATACTACTAGTACATGCTTTGTTTGTTTAATGCTGTATTTATTGGGTATACATATTTATTTATTGGTTACAAATTGGAGTTGTTTTTATTTTTCTTGAATCGTATGTTGGACGAATCGTAATATAAATCGTAAAGGACCTAAAAATCCTCTACAATGGAAATGTTTACACTAATAATCAGGGATTATCTTATGACAACATCGTTTCCCGTTAAATATCTACATGTAAAAGTTGATAGAAAATCAACATGAAAAAAATACGCAGCGAATTCTGTCTGTCCGTGTGCCTGAAACCCCTCTAATTCGGACCATGTTTACTCTCCATAGACATATCAGTCAGTTACGTGCCATACGTGATACACGCTTGGGCGATCATGTCTCGAAAGAGACATGACTGACTGGGCAGAATATTATCCTGCAGTAGGTTGCCATTGCTTTTTGCGGTAAACTGGTTGCCGACCAAGGCTATAGAACCCAATCTGTCTTGGTATTTAACCCATAACTGGAAGGAAGAGACGGATTAATACCTTTCCCAAGGGTATTTGCACGTAAGTGAATGCAGTGGATTCAACTGGAATTCGAACTCGGCTCCCCGGTTTCTCGTTCCGAGCCGATATCTACTGTACCACAACGCACATCCATAGACATATAGTTTTCTGAAATCAGGATGATGCCTGGGTTAAAAATCTGCATTTCATCTGGTTTTTGAGCATCCAGAATTGGGATTTGTGTTCGGAGAAGGAGGAAACAGTTTAAATTTTCAAATAAGTAAAAAAAAAAGTATTGATCTGAATTTAAAAAAAAAAAAAGGCAAATTTTTGTTTTAGTTCCCCGAAGGCCTTTACCTCGTCAGATCTTTCCTAAACTTCTTTAATTACGTGCAAATGTATATGCTGAACTCAAATTGATAATTGTTTATTGAAGAAACCTACCTTTATTCCTGTTATCGACCAGAAAAATCGGACTATATCTCACCCCTTACCACCGTTCTCATATCTGATTAACCGCTGAATGACTTGGAGCGTAGGATACTTATTACGGCCAGTTTACTTCCTTTGAGCAATTACTCCGCAATTTGTTTGGGTTCGGAACTCAAATTCCGTGTAGTAATTGCAAAAAGAAAGTAAATTGGTCGAAAAATCGCCAAACTACGCGTGAAGTCATTCTGCAGTGAATAACATGTATTGAACCGTGGTTACGGGGTGAGATAAACAGCGAAAAGAAGTTCGATATTTTTCTGGTTGTAAAATTGAAAAAAGGTAGGTTTTGTCAATAAACAATTATCGATTTCAGTTCAGCATTTACTTTTGAACAGAAATAAGGATATTTTCGAAAGATTTGAAGGGGTAAAGGCCTTCGGGGAACAAAACAAAAATTTACCAAAAAATTATATTGAATTTAAAGTTGAATTGCCTCTCTTCTCGGTGGGGAGGCATGGTTAAATACAAGTTTGCTGCCTGCCTCTCTCTACTGTCAATCTCTCTGTCTTCGGACAGAGAACGACTCAGTCGAACCTTGCTCTACGGACTGAGGATCTGCTCACAAGAATAGACAAGCTTTTTGCCCGCTCTCACGTATACGGGGTCTAGGCAAATTCTGACCCTTTGCCCGAGGGTAATCGCTTGGTTTTCTACCCTACTCTTCTCGATGAAGTGTCATGTATAAAAACCTTTCGTTGGTGTCAGTCTAGTTTGTGTGACGAGACATTTCTGCCCGCCTAGCTTTGTACCCAGTTACACGTAAGCGCGGGTTGTTTAACCTTTGACCAATATCCTGAGTGCACGCGCTCAGGTTCCCCCGTTAAAAACTGACCTTGAGTAACGTAAATCATGGTTTTCATTTTGAATTACGTTTAATTTTATCTACTCTTTTACTGACTAATTTTTGTGAAAATTTTGAATTTTTCTTTCTTCAGTTTTCATCCTCTCCCGGTTCTATTTTTATATTTACATCTATTTTTTTTTTTCGTCTAGAATTCTGTCTTATTTTTCGTCTATATTTTCGTTATTTCTTGTATTTTATAAATCCCACTCGCCGGTTCATTTATTTAATTTGCTTTAATCTTGTTTAATTTTCTACGTGTTACTTCGTTCATAGTTTTTTTTTTTTTTTTCCTTTTGGTGTCTTAAGTAAATAATTCTTTAATCCCAAAACGACCGAACGACTTTTTTTGTTATAGTTTAATTCTTCGTTGCCATTTTTTGTCACGGCGGCCATTTTGCTTCATTTGTAAGACTTGTTATTTCTTCTTGTCTTTTTATATTTCGTTATTTAGTATTTTGTTTTTCTTAATTTGTTATATTTTACATATCTCATTGAAAAAAAAAAGGAAACCTTATACGCTGCTTGATTTAAGCCTACGTTGTTTTATTTAATTGCTCATTTGAGTAATTTATTCTTTCATAATTTACGCGTCAAACGTTTTTATCGTTTGTCTTTTTGTTATCCTTCGTGAAATTAATTTTTTCATTCTCTTTGTAGAATTTAAAAAATATATATATATATCCAAATGAATAAGGAACGAAGAAAATATTTGAACTTTCAAAACTAATTAAAAACAGTGCCTAATACAGAAATAGAGCAATGAATATTTATTATAAATTATACTTTAGAACATGTACAAACTACAATCTACTACAAAATTGTACATATTGTTTCGACATCGAAAGAATAATGTCTCATCAGAAAGTTATTAATGATGGTAATAAACGTTATTTTTTAAAAGAAAATAAAAAAAAACTCACTTCCTTTTATTTTTGGAAATCTTTTTTGTACGAGGTAAAAGGATATTAAAAATGTAGGGAAAAAGAAAGAAGAAAAAGATGAGAATACTGATGAGAGTTGGGTGGACGGAGAAAGGAGCATGAACGAAAGGATAGGAAGAGGTTATAGGGGGTGTCAGGAAGTGGGTAAGAGAAGGATGAGAATACTGATGAGAGTGGAGTGGACGGAGAAAGGAGTATGAGAGAAAGGATAGGAAGCGGTTATAGGGGGTGTCAGGAAGTGGGTAAGAGAAGGATGAGATTACTGATGAGAGTGGAGTGGACGGAGAAAGGAGTATGAGAGAAAGGATAGGAAGAGGTTATAGAGGGTGTGAGGAAGTGGGTAAGAGAAGGATGAGAATACTGATGAGAGTGGAGTGGACGGAGAAAGGAGTATGAGTGAAAGGATAGGAAGAGGTTATAGAGGGTGTGAGGAAGTGGGTAAGAGAAGGATGAGATTACTGATGAGAGTGGAGTGGACGGAGAAAGGAGTATGAGTGAAAGGATAGGAAGAGGTTATAGGGGGTGTGAGGAAGTGGGTAAGAGAAGGATGTGATTACTGATGAGAGTGGAGTGGACGGAGAAAGGAGTATGAGTGAAAGGATAGGAAGAGGTTATAGGGGGTGTGAGGAAGTGGGTAAGAGAAGGATGAGATTACTGATGAGAGTGGAGTGAATGGAGAAAGGAGTATGAGAGAAAGGATAGGAAGAGGTTATAGAGGGTGTCAGGAAGTGGGTAAGAGAAGGATGAGATTACTGATGAGAGTGGAGTGAATGGAGAAAGGAGTATGAGAGAAAGGATAGGAAGAGGTTATAGGGGGTGTCAGGAAGTGGGTAAGAGAAGGATGAGATTACTGATGAGAGTGGAGTGGACGGAGAAAGGAGTATGAGAGAAAGGATAGGAAGAGGTTATAGGGGGTGTCAGGAAGTGGGTAAGAGAAGGATGAGAATACTGATGAGAGTTGGGTGGACGGTGAAAGGAGCATGAGAGAAAGTTATGAGAAAGAGTGATAGGTTATAGGGGGTGTCAGGAAGTGGGTAAGAGAAGGATGAGAATACTGATGAGAGTGGAGTGGACGGAGAAAGAAGCATGAGAGAAAGAGTGATAGGTTATAGGGGGTGTCAGGAAGTGAGTAAGAGAAGGATGAGAATACTGATGAGAGTTGGGTGGACGGAGATAGGAGCATGAGAGAGAGGATGCAGGTTAGTGAGATAGGAGATGACGATTGACTTTACATTTAAATTCTTGGAGATTGTATCTGTCTATCTATCTATATTTTTTTTATAATCATATCGCTCCAAGCAAGGCATTTTACTGCCACTATTTTGCAGAGGGTTACATAGGAGGAAAGTTATGAGAAAGAGTGACAGGTTATAGGGGGTGTCAGGAAGTGGGTAAGAGAAGGATGGGAATACTGATGAGAGTTGAGTGGACAGAGAAAGGAAAATGAGAAAGAGGATGCAGGTTAGTGAGATAGGAGGTGACTATTGACTTTACATATAAATTCTTGGCGATTGTAGCTGTCGGGAAAGCAAGTAAACGGAAGGGAATTTCATAGGCGGGAAGTGCGAGAAAAGAAGCTGTTGGAGGAGAATTTGCGTTTACATTTTATTGGTTTCACAGTAAAATGAGGGGACCTAGTTGCTAATCTTGTGGCTCGAGCAAATTCATACATAGTTCTTCGGAGCAGAAGCCGTGAAAGTATTTGTAGAAGAGACACAGGGAAGCCACATTTCATTACATTGTATGCCAGTATATGTATATGACTACTGATTATAAAATATATTACATTGTTACATATGAGGAAAGTTATGAGAAAGAAGGACAGGTTATAGAGGGTGTCAGGAAGTATATATATTAACTTATATATATATATATATATATATATATATATATATATATTAACTTATTATAAGTATATATATATATATATATATATATATATATTAACTTATTTATAAATGGAACTTTGTGCGTGTGTGTGTATGTGTGTGTGTGTCTCTGCGTGTGTGTATGCCCATTACCTATAGACTCCGAAACGGCTGAACCGATTTTCTTGAAAATTTACACATTTTAAGCATCTGCGAGTGTTCTTAGCTAGGTTTTGTGTCGCGGTAACCCGATAAATATCGAACACCGATAATCGAAAAAATCGGGTAATTGAAAGCGTGAGCCGATTTTAATCAAATTTGATGCACTTATAGACAAAGGCATAATAAATGATATTCAGAAGTTTCAAGGCTGCAGTTCTTACAATAGTGCAGAAAATCGATATATATATATATATATATATATATATATATATATATATATATTATATAAAAGGCAAGATGTTTGTGTGTGTGTCTGTTTATATGTCTTTTATACAAATCCACAATTTTTATCGGATTCAACTGGAAACTATTGCTTTTTAGTCTTTCGTGCCAGCGTCCAAAGAGTCTGAGCTCCAGGACCATGGATTAGTTTTAAAGCTTTCATTACACCCGAGCAACGCCGGGTTATACTGCTAGTATATATACATATATATTAGGTGCGATTGGTAAACTGTCGCAATTATTTTATTATTTCAAATATTCTTTAGGCTGAGTCTGAGCTCCAGGACCATGGATTAGTTTTAAAGCTTTCATTACACCCGAGCAACGCCGGGTTATACTGCTAGTATATATACATATATATTAGGTGCGATTGGTAAACTGTCGCAATTATTTTATTATTTCAAATATTCTTTAGGCTGAGTCTGAGCTTCAGGACCATGGATTAGTTTTAAAGCTTTCATTACACCCGAGCAACGCCGGGTTATACTGCTAGTATATATACATATATATTAGGTGCGATTGGTAAACTGTCGCAATTATTTTATTATTTCAAATATTCTTTAGGCTGAGTCTGAGCTCCAGGACCATGGATTAGTTTTAAAGCTTTCATTACACCCGAGCAACGCCGGGTTATACTGCTAGTATATATACATATATATTAGGTGCGATTGGTAAACTGTCGCAATTATTTTATTATTTCAAATATTCTTTAGGCTGAGTCTGAGCTTCAGGACCATGGATTAGTTTTAAAGCTTTCATTACACCCGAGCAACGCCGGGTTATACTGCTAGTATATATACATATATATTAGGTGCGATTGGTAAACTGTCGCAATTATTTTATTATTTCAAATATTCTTTAGGCTGAGTCTGAGCTCCAGGACCATGGATTAGTTTTAAAGCTTTCATTACACCCGAGCAACGCCGGGTTATACTGCTAGTATATATACATATATATTAGGTGCGATTGGTAAACTGTCGCAATTATTTTATTATTTCAAATATTCTTTAGGCTGAGTCTGAGCTCCAGGACCATGGATTAGTTTTAAAGCTTTCATTACACCCGAGCAACGCCGGGTTATACTGCTAGTAGAGATATATAATTTGGATTCCGATACCAATCAACATTACCTTAACATTTCAGATGATGTTAGTAGATTTGAATATTTATTTTTGGCTCTTGCATTGTTCACGTTTGTTATAAAATATAAATATGAGATGCCATTGAATGTATAAATTAATTTACTTTTTACTGACATTTAAACATGAAATTGGAAAGTAAAATCATAAAAGTTAAATTAATATTAAAGGATAAATTTTGTTAAATTTTGCTAGAGACACATTTTGTACGTGCAGTTCAAAGGGGTCCACTTGAAGTTTATTATTGTTGGCGAAAGATATGCATTTAAATAATAAGTAAATATATGAAAAACAATAGCTAAATCCACTTCTAGGAAGGTTGGGTCACTGTGACGGGTCAGGATGTTTTTCCCACCTTAAACCATCCCGCATATATACAAATCAATCATTCGTCGGTGCATGGAGTACTGCTGCCATATATGGTCAGGAACCCCCGCTGTTCATCTCCGTGTTCTTGACAGGCTCCAAAGGAGAATCAGTAATGTGATAGGTACGAACTTGGCGGCTCGACTACAGCCACTTTCCCACCGACAAGAAGTGGCTTCACTTTGTCTGTTCTATAAATACTTCCATGGCTTCTGCTCCAACGAACTTAAGTCACTGGTGCCTCTTCAACAGGTGTTTACTCGTGCAACCAGTCTGGCAACTGGGTTTCACTAATTCACAGTCAGATCAACCAAATGCAGACGACAATTCTACTCCTTCAGCTTTTTTCTCGCACTTCCCGCCTGTGGAACTCGCTTCCTTATTCTTGCTTTCCTGACGGCTACAACTTCCAGAAATTTAAATGCAAAATCAATAATCATCTCTTAACCACTTGACCCTAGTTCTTTCCTCACCACCCTGTATATCCTTTCCTTTCTCTCCACCTTTGCAACTGTCATCACACCTGTATTCCCATCCTTCTCTTACTCCTTTCTAACTGGTTCGTCCTTCTCTTCACTCTCCTCTAATTATTTTTACTTTTATGTAGCCCCCTGCGCATCAGTGGCGTTACCGCCTTGCTCGGCATGATATGATTTTTAAAAAATGAAACAGTGAAATAGAGTCAAAAAAGAAAAACTGGATGTACGTTAATGCTGTTATTTTTTTGTTTGATAAATTGTGGATATTTACGTATTTTGAGATGACACGCTTTTCTAAAAGGCCTAAGTTACATCTATTTTCTATTCCAGGTTTTGTTTTGAGTTTTTCTGGGTTTTTTATTATTACTTAAAGTCAATTTATGATTGCAAAATCTGCACTTCTATTAGTTTTCAGTAGAACCAAAATAAAATTTAACATCACCATCAAATCTATGTATATATGTGCGTGTATATCTATATCTATATCTATCTATCTATCTATATATATATATATATATATATATATATATATATATATATACGAGGGTCATTCAATAAATAAGGGCAATATTTCTAAGGTGAATTTTTCTAATACAGATAGAAGCTTACTTTTTTAAATTTTTTCTTCAACGTAGTCTCCCAGCAGTGTTACACACTTTTCCCATCTATACACAAGCTTCCGTATTCCATCAACGTAAAAATCTTTGGACTGATGCCTCAGCCAATCGCTCACAGCACTTTTGATTTCATCGTCACTTTCAAACTGTTTTAAACAATTTAGCCCAGTTGTAGACATTTTTTCGACTGAAACATGTGGCACCATACACAGTTGACATTCTCCTGTGAATTTCAGCTGGTTTGCACCCTTCAGCAAACAAAATCTTGATAACTGACCTCTGTTCAGTCCTGCTTCTTAGTCGGCCATCTTTTTTAATCTACGAAGCACTCAAAGTTTTTTCCATTTGCAAAAAAAAATTAAATCCCTTTGAAAAAAAATAAAGGAAAAAAATAACAAAATGTAAGCTTCTATCTGTATTAGAAGTCTTATACCGAAAAATTCACCTAATTTATTGAATGACCCTCGTATATATATGTGTGTGTGTGTGTGTGTGTGTGTGTTTGTGTGTGTGTGTGTGTGTGTGTGAATTCAAGATGAAAATGCAGATCAAATATGGATCAGAATCAAACAGCTAAGTTAAAAAAAAAAAATTCTAGATGGCCTCCAATATTTACGCTCTCCCATAGAATTACCTGCCACCTTTATGACCAAAGTTCAAATAAACAACATTTCTTAAAAAAACATAAGCATGTAGGTAATATTAGATAGATTTTAGTCGATAACACAATAATACTCACTCATACACACAGTAAAAAGAAATATCAGAGGTTGGAGACCATCTACATTAAATCAAAACAACCAACACTTAATAAATAAAATCACATTTCAATCTGGTCATAAAACATTACATTGCATTTAGACATATGGTTCTGTTAACATTTCGGTCTCTCACGCGATGTGACGTCATAGAACCGCATTACAAATTTACGAACTGTGTCGGCTATTTGGTGACTGTTATTAGTTAGCTTAGCAATGTTTTATGTCAAAACAAGATAAAATCATCCTTCATGGTTCATGTCTTTACGTTAACGTCTCTGTAACCTCTCTGAAGATGGCTCATGTGTGCCGAAAGCTTAGAACCAGCATTTTTTTTTTTAATCATATCAACCCAAGCAAGGCGGTAATGCCACTGATGCGCAGGGGGCTACGTAAGGGTAAAAAGAACGGAAAAGAGAAAGCCGAAAACCACATCCTAAACAGGAAACAAGGGATGAGCCTCTTCACCTGTTCAATAGATGTGGGTGGAGTGTGAACCGGGCGATAGTTTAGTCTATCTACTCCAATTGAAAAAAAAAAACCAATAAAAAAGGAAAAGAGTGAAAAGATTGGAAAAGAGAAAACCGGAAACCGCATCCTAAACAGGAAACAAGGGATGAGCCTCTTCACCTGTTCAATAGATGTGGGTGGAGTGTGAACCGGGCGATAGTTAAATAATAAAAAATATCCAAATGTTGGACAAGATTTAATTTTTATTTTCGCCTAAAATTAAACCCAAAATACGATATTTAGAACAGTTCATGATTAAACTTAATAAACATTCATTGTCTGTTATATTTAACACTATATGCTTAGAAAAGTATCTGCTGCCTCGATGTAATATATATATATATATATATATATATATATAAGTATTGTTGGAATAATATTCCTTGTCCAAAGAAACACTATTTTTAAAAAAGTGCTCAATACAAAAGTAGAGTTAATAATCTTATTTATTCATAAATTATAACATGGATATGTTACAATATCACTACAAAAGTAGCCATCACATCACTTGACAAGACACAAACGTGTTGAAACAAAATGGCTACTTTTGTAATGATATTGTAACATATCCATGTTATAATTTATGAATAAAGAATATATATATATATATATATATATATATATATATATATATATAAGCACAATTCTCTTTATTATAATCGTGAGGATATATATATATATATATATATATATATATATTTATATTCTTCAATGCTCGACGATATAATTCTTGTAAATATAAAATAATAAGTCACTACCAAAGAGGAAACACGCGGCACGAGCTTTTATAACTGAAAATTAATTTTAAAAACTGGAAGCAAATAAAGTGAAGTGAGATGATGCTCCCTCGTTTTCTCTCTGCATATGACTTACAGGAGGAATATATATTTTTTCAAAAAGTGGAAAGAGTTTCCCTCAAGATGTGAACAACTACCACACAAAAGAAGACGATGACTGACAGACATTGCCTGAAGACGGTCGTGAGACCAGAAACACCTGTAGCAGAATAGAAAATAGAAAATAAAAGAATAAAAATAGATCCCACTATATATATTTTCTAAAAGAACACTTGCGGTTTCTCTTTATATATATATATATATATATATATATATATATATATATATATATATATAATCAAAGGAAAACTCAAGACGTCATTGAAATTAGTTATAAATTATAATTCATTTCAATGAGTTTAATTAGCTCATTTCATCACACCGCACAATATTCCTTCCATTTGGTACAAAAAATTTTGCCGGAATAAGCATTTTCTTTAACTGAAGAGAAAGATTAAAAAATAAAAAAATAAGAAAAAGGAAAAAAGAAAAAGAGTCAGGACAGAGGCATTGGCGTCAGCCCAGTTGTGGGTATTCAGACTAGTCGCGAAGATGTTGACCACTAAATCATTAACCGCCTGCTTCTAATTCCATGAATACGTATGCATGTGTAACCCCACAAATTAACACACCCATGTACACAAACTTATATCCACATACACATATGCGCGCACATCCCTACATAAACATACAAATGTGACTGTGTTTATGCTTATACATACCTACTGACCTGTACTTACTCATGCCCACGTAGGAATCTTGCGTTTGTCTACTCACATATATATTTTATAAAGACAGGATTTCAGCGCGCATAAATACTTTTTAAAAATATTGTTGATGTATATATATATATATATATATATATATTGTTGTTGTTGTCATCCGCAGACGGATCTGTTTCGCTGTAGCACAGCTCATCATTACAGTTAGACTCCGCT
Organism: Ascarosepion bandense; assembly: GCA_037127315.1. Lineage (NCBI taxonomy): Eukaryota > Metazoa > Mollusca > Cephalopoda > Sepiida > Sepiidae > Ascarosepion > Ascarosepion bandense. Next base: position 2,294,473 of record JBBBDQ010001697.1, read on the forward strand.
TGCTATACCACCCAGACTCGAAACCCGACTGTTTTGGCGTCAGTCGGCGACTCTACCCCTGGGCCACGGGGCGTTCGGTGGAAGAAGGAAGTCTTTTTAGCGCATATCATATTACGCGCCCAATAGTTAGAGTGCTCAAATTCATTTTTATTGTATTTTTGTTATTACAATGGTTTATAAAAGCATAATATCACTACACAAAAATTTTCATGTTTCAGAAAAATACTGTTCTTCTTCAGGTGATATGTTAAAATAAATGGTGAAAATGATTTAAATTATTTTAAAATATATAAGATGAATACATGGTTATTTAGAAAATTAGGGAGTGGTAGTTGGAGAAAATGCTTTAGGTGTGTCAATATTGTTCAATCAAAAATAAGAATTATGTAACCATAAAGATCTAATATTTGGGTTATGAAATGGGGCAGAATGGCTTTGATCAAGACATGTCACTTTTTATTTTTTTCTGGATAAGATACATCGTGGGACCTTAGATTTATTGAATGGGTAGACAATAATTATTAATAGGAGGTTGGATTTTATTTTTTATTGAACAATGGATTTTTTTACTACTATCTATGAATAAAGTGGCTAGAATGTTCTGGTCAGAAATAGGATTAAATAATTATCATATATATATATATATTTTTTTTTAATCATATCACCCCAAGCAAGGCGGTAACGCCACTGATGCGCAGGGGGCTACGTAAGGGTAAAAAGAATGGAAAAGAGAAAGCCGGAAACCACATCCTAAACAGGAAACAAGGGATGAGCTTCTTCACCTGTTCAATAGATGAGGGTGGAGTGTGAACCGGGCGATAGTTTAGTCTATCTACTCCAATTAAAAAAAAAATAAAAAAAAAAAAATAAAAAAGGAAAAGAGTGAAAAGATTGGAAAAGAGAAAACCAGAAACCGCATCCTAAACAGGAAACAAGGGATGAGCCTCTTCACCCGTTCAATAGATGTGGGTGGAGTGTGAACCGGGCGATAGTTTAGTCTATCTACTCCAATTGAAAAAAAAAATAATAATAAAAAAGGAAAAGAGTGAAAAGATTGGAAAAGAGAAAACCGGAAACCGCATCCTAAACAGGAAACAAGGGATGAGCCTCTTCACCCGTTCAATAGATGTGGGTGGAGTGTGAACCGGGCGATAGTTATAGTTGTATTTTATTAAGAACAACAATTAAGTATTGTTAGGGTAATTTATTTTAGTAAAATAATTTTCATTTATTTAAATATATTGGAGTATAAGTTATAAATGAAACATTGTAATTAATTACATTAAAAAAAATATTTTATCTGAGTAAGGTGTATAGTGGGCCCACACAATATTTAAATAGGTAAATAATTTTTAACAGCAAGTTGGATTTTTTTGAGACTACTTCATGAGTAAAGGGCCTAGAATGTTTCTGTTATAATATATATATATATATATATATATATATATATATATATATATATATATATATATATATATATATATATATATATATATTACACAAAAGTGAAAGAACACGTAAATTAAAAACCAACTGTTGAAGCATTTACTTTTATAAAGAATGCTCGATACAGAGTAGAGCTTAATATTGTAATGTTGTTATTACTGTGGTTTATAAAAGCATAATATCACTACACAAAATGTACATGTTTCAGAACAATACTATTCTTCTTCAGGTGATATGTTAAAATAAATGGTGGAAATTATTTATTTTTAAAATATAAGATGAATTCATGGTTATTTAGAAAATTAGGGAGTGGTAGTTGGAGAAAATGCTTTAGGTGTGTCAATATTGTTCAATCAAAAATGAGAATTATGTAACCATGTAGTTTTAATATTTGGGTTATGAAATGGGGCAGAATGGCTTTGATCTAGACATGTCACTTTTTACTTTTGTCAGGATAAGATGCATAGTGGTACCTTAGATTTATTAAATTAGTAGACAATAGTTTTTAACAGGAAGTTTGTTTTTTGGGGTTTTTTTTTATTGTGCAATAGATTTTTTTTTTTAGTACTGCCTCATGAGTGAAGGGGCTGGAATGTTTAGGTCAGAATTAGGATTAAATAATTGTGGTATACTTAATTGTAGTATTAAGAACAACGAGTAAGTACTGTGTGGGTCATTTATTTTAGTAAAATAATTTTTATTTTTTATTATGCTAAAGTATAAGTTATAAATGAAACAATGTAATTAATTAAATTTTAAAGAAAATTATTTTGTTGTAAATATATATATTCCTAAAGAATGAATGGATTTTCATTTTTAATCAAACATATATATTAATCATTTCCCTATAAGTTCGAATTCCAGTTGAATACCCTGCATTCACTTAAGCACTGGTACCCTTGGGAAAGGTATTAATCCGTCCCTTCCCTCCAGTTATGTGTCAAATAACAAGGGTAGGACTTGGGGACCCTGCCCTTAAAAAAACAAATCACAATGAATCTTGATACTCGAAAAGAAAAATGTATTACTAGACACAAAACTTATATAAAAAAAAACAATAAATTGTTAAAAGAAAAGGTATTACCAGCAATAAATAAATAAAATTTAGTTGTCAATAAATGACCCGCCGAGGTTGATATGCCATAAAAACAAACAACCAACAACTAACCATTTCCCTATAAGCATAATAGTAAAGCAACTAAGATTCATTATTTATTTTGAAAATATCAGATGAATTCATGTTTATTTAGAAAATTACGGAGTGGTAGTTGGAGAAAATGCTTTAGGTGTGTCAATATTGTTCAATCAAAAATAAGAATTATGTAAACATGGAGACTAAATATTTGGGTTATGAAAGAGAGCAGGATGGTTTGGATCTAGACATATCACTTTTTATTTTTTTCTGGATAAGTTACATAGTGGGACCTTAAAGACAATAATTTTTAATAGGAGGTTAGATTTTAGGTTTTTTAATGAACAATAGATTTTTTTACTACTATCTCGTGAGTGAAGAGGCTGGAGAATTTAGCTCAGATTTAGGATTAAATAATTATGGCATACTTAGTGATATTGTATTAAGAGCAACAATTAAGTATTTTAGTAAAATAATTTTCATTTTTTTAAATTTTGTTGAAGTATAAGTTATCAATGAAACATTTTAATTAATTAAATTTTAAAGAAAATTATTTGTCGGAGCAAAGTATATAGTGGGACCTCGCAATACTTAAATAGGTAAATAATTTTTAACAGCAAGTTGGATTTTGTATGTACATATATATGTATATATATATATATATATATAACTCAGAAATAGAATCGCCGTCTGATGTCAATTCGGTCGGGTTTCAATCCTGGCTAAAAGAAATCGGATATCTAACCGTACGGATGAGCTGCGAAACAGATCAGTATGCGGATGACTAATATATATCTAATATATATATATATATATATATATATATATATATAAATATATATCTATATATACATATATATATATATATATATATATATATATATGTGTGTGTGTGTGTGTGTGTGTGTGTGTGTGTGTGTGTGTGTGTATAGTGATGAGTTTTAATAATATTCGACGCTAAAATTGTGGTTTCTCAGTGCTTTTCTAATAGAATTTAAAGTGCTCGATTTCGGGGTGGATATATATATTTAGTGTATCGAGGCAGCAGATAATTTTCTAACCCTATACTGTTAAATATAAGAGATAATGAATGTCGAGTATGTTTAATGATGATCGTTCTAAACATCGTATTTTGGCTTTAATTCCAGGTGAAAATAAAGACTATTTAATTCTCCAACATTTGGATATTTTTTATTAAGTTGGTTCTAAGCTTTCGGCTCACATGAGCCATCTTCAGAGAGGTTACAGGGACGTTAACATAAAAACATCCACCATCAGCGAGAATTTTATCTTGTGTTGACATAGAATTTTGCTAAGCAACAATAACAGTTGCCAAATAGCAAACGCATTTCGTAAATTTGAGATGCGGTTCTATAACGTCACACCGCGTGAGAGCTCGAAATGATAACAGAACCATATATTTAAATGCAATGTAATGTGTTATGACCAGATTTAAACGTGATTTTATTAAGTGTGGATTGTTTGGATTTAATTTAGATGGCTCCAATATCTTAAGGTTCTTTTTAATGTGTGTATGAGTGAGGATTATTGTATTGTTGACTAAAATCTGTCTGATATTACCTACATCGATATGCTTTTCTGAGAAATGTTCTTTAATTGTACTCTGATCAGAAAGGTGACAGGTGAGTCCACGGAAGAGCGTGGTTTTAGTAAAACCAATATATGTAGTGGGTTTATTATTAGTACCAGAGATACAATCTCTGATCGGGCATGTAAATTGGCACACTACATTGGTTTTCTGTAGAGGATTTAGTTGTGTGCTTGGAGGGTTATTAGAGACTATGATGTCAATTGTTTTAAATTTTTTATAATATATGATGAGCTTAATTTGATTGTTATTATTTATTGGTTTAACATTTCTATGTATTATGTTTTTGAGGGTTTTTTCATCTTGTTTATAATTATTATGTATTTGGTCGCAATAGTATAAGTTAATAGTGTGATGTTTATTTCGACGTACACCATTATTATTAATATTATCAATATTGTTATAGCTATTGTTAAGTTTGTTGAGATACATTTTAATTTGTTGATCAATAACTGAGTTAGGAAATCCATTATTGACAGGGGTTTGCTTAATGTTGTTTAATTCTTTATAGAATATAGATTTGGAAGAAGATATCATTAAAAACAAATTTGAAAATCACTCCGTCCTCAAATTTACATTAGAACTTAATATTAATAAAAAAATTCCATTCCTTGATGTATTCATTGATTCTAGCACACATAGATTTACTACTTCTCTATATAGGAAACCAAGTAGCATAAACTCGTGTCTTCTTAATTATAATAGTGAATGCCCCCAACGATATAAGTTAGCTGTTATAAAAAACTTACTTCAACGCACACAAATAATATCTTCTTCCAAAACTATATTTTATAAAGAATTACACAACATTAAGCAAACACTAGTCAATAATGGATTACTATTATTTATTGGTTTAACATTTCTACGTCTTATGTTTTTGAGAGTTTTTTCATCTTGTTTATAATTATTATGTATTTGGTCGCAATAGTGTTATGTTTATTTCGACGTACACCATTATTATTAATATCATCAGTATTGTTAGAGCTATTGTTAAGTTTGTTGAGATACATTTTAATTTGTTGATCAATAACGGGGTTAAGAAATTCATTATTGACAAGGGTTTGCTTAATGTTGTGTAATTCTTTACCAAATATGGATTTGGAAGAAGATATCATTTGTGAGCATTGAATTAAGTTTTTTTTATAACAGCTAACTTATATGGTTGGGGGCATTCACTGTTATAATTAAGAAGATACGAGTTTATGCTGGTTGGTTTCACAACTTAAAAACAAATTTGAAAGTCACCTCGTCCTCAAATTTACATTAGAACTTAATAACAAAATCGCATTCCTTGATGTATTCATTGATTCTGGCACACATAGATGTACTACTTCTCTATTTTTTTTTTTTTTTTTTTTTGTATTCTTCCACTTTTACTTCTTTGGAATATCTTTCTTTCTTTCTTTCTTTTTTCTTTGTTTCTTTGTTTCTTTGTTTCTTTTTTCTTTGTTTCTTTTTTTCTTTTTTTGTTTCTTTCTTTCTTACTTTGTTTCTTTTTTCTTTGTTTTTTTTCTTTGTTTCTTTTTTTTCTTTGTTTCTTTTTTCTTTGTTTCTTTCTTTTTTCTTTGTTTCTTTTTCTGTGTTTCTGTCTTTGTTTCTTTTTTGTTTGTTTCTTTCTTTCTTACATTGTTTCTTTTTTCTTTGTTTCTTTTTTCTTTCTTTTTTTTCTTTGTTTCTTTTTTCTTTCTTGCTAGCTTTCATTTTTCCCTTGTACTCTTCTTTTTTTTTACTTTTTTCTTTTTTTTTCTTTGATTCTTGCTCGCTTTCATTTTTTTCCTTTGTACTCTTCTTTCTTTCTTTTTTGTGTGCTTCGCTTTACATACAGTGGAACCTTTACTTACGAAATTAATTCGTTCTGGAAGTCGTAAATTTTGTAAGTACAGACGCTTTTTACCCTATAAATGTCCTAATCGGTTCCAAGCCTCCACTTCGAACCCTTCAAAATCTCGTGAGGCATCAGCATCGGGTCACAGCTTTCTCCAAGCCGCATTAAGGGTACGTCTGGTCACCTCCTGCCAAGCCATGGCGATTATCTTGAGGCAAACAACAATATCGAAGTGCTGCTTCCAAAACTCACGAAGGGTAAGCTGGATGTTTTCAGTGATATCGAAACACCTCTTGAACAGGGGTTTCGTGTAGAGTTTCTTGAAGTTCGAAATGACTTGTTGGTCCATGGGCTGGAGGATAGAGGTGGTGTTAGGTAAGAGGTACAGCACCATAATAAACGAGAACTCCTCCAGGATATCATCTTCGAGGCCTTGCATTATCGAGAATGAGGAGGCACTTGAGAAGGCAATGAGGTGGACTCTGGGAGCTGCATGTAGCAGCGCGTATTTTGAAATTTTCACCTCTCGTATCCTGACATGCGTAACAAGAGGCAATATTTTTCCGAAGAGGCGGATTTTACCGTTTACCTGTTTTTTTTTTAAACGTTCACGTAACGATATTTTTTTTATTTATTTTATTTTTTTTTGAACACTCACGTGGCAGGGAATTTTTGAAGATGGAGACATTTAAATTGAGGGATATGCCAATTAATTCATTTTGCCAAAAACTAAAAAACCTGACAACCGAGGCAAATAATTTAATAAAAATATTAAAAGAAACTTTTCCGGAAGTTTTTTTCTAGGGGCCTTGGTCGGTGTAATAAGATGACTTTAAATTAAAGAGTACATCCAGCCAGTTTAAGAAAAAAAAACTAATGTGCCTTTCGCCTCTTTACCAAAAATAAATGAGGAATTCGACTGACTAGAAACCGTCTATGTGAAGAAGTTAAACGAGACCCGGGTCTGCGCCGATTTCTCGAAGGGGCTTAATGCAGCATTAAAAGAATATCATGATTATTTACGTTCACTCTGTAAGGAAAGCGACGGATTTTGTCGTCGAAAATACACAGAGAAAAAAATATTAAGACTTTTTGCGAAGTTAATACTTCGAAGGTGGGTGTTATGGGGACTTACCCATATAACACATGAACTCGTCGAAGCTATACATAAATAGCAGTTCTTCTTTGTAGAAGCAGAGTAAGATATAGAGTAAGAGTAAAGCAGAGTAGCGAAGAGAGTGAGACCGGAATCTGATCCAGCATATAATCGTCAGGTTAATCGCTCATTGGAATATGTTTGTTATATTGTGTTTGTTATAATATTTATTTAACGCTATTCCGTTTATATATATATATATATATATATATATATATATATATATATATATATATCATTCAGTAATGGATTAGAGCACTCTGGCTATTGGGTGGGTATAATGACAATATACACTCTAAAAAGTCTGCCTTCTTCTACCGAGCGCCCATAGCCCAGAAGTAGAATCGCCGACTGACGCCAATTCGGTCGGGTTTCAATCCTGGGTTAAAAATCAAACGGAGTAACCGTACTGATGAGCTGTGATACAGCGAAACAGATCTGTCAGCAGATGACTATTTACGCTCTCACACTCTGATTGAGCACTCTGGAAGAATGGTAAACTTTGAAAAAACAGTAGCTACTCTGGCATGTACGCATCGCTCATTCAGTAATGGATTAGAACACTCTGGCTATTGGGCGTGTATAATGACAATATACACGCTAAAAAGTCTACCTTCTTCTACCGAACGCCCATATTCCAGCGGTAGAATCACCGACAGACGCCATTTCGGTCGGGTTTCAATTCTGGGTTAAAAGCAATCGGAGTCTAACTGTACTGATGAGCTGTGATACAGCGAAACAGATCTGTCTGCGGATGACTATATATATATATATATATATATATTTATATATATATATTGTAATGGTTGTTACAATGGTTTATAAATTCATAATAACACTACACAAAAATTTTCGCGTTTCGAAGCTGCTACGTGCTTCTCATCGGGTGATAAGTTGAAATTCAAATTAAATGGTGAAAGCGGTTTATTTATGGTGAGATGATATTGAAGTGAATGTGGACCTGAGTTAGGAGAAGTAGCTTAGTTTATGACAGGTTCCTTATTTATTTTGTCTGGGTACTTCTTTTATTGGGATTTATGTTTTTTTTATGAAGAGTAGACATTTTGGTTTATTTTATTGCTATCTCTGTGTGATTGGATTGGCGCCGCTGCTGATGAAAACGATGTAAGTGAATGTGGCTTGGGAGTTTAGTAACTTGTTATCAGTTTTTTGTCATGGGATACCGCTTTGGGTTAGGGATTATATATATATATATATTTTTTTTTTTTTTAATCATTTCACCCCGAGCAAGGCAGAAACGCCACTGATGTGCAGGGGGTTACATAAATGTAAAGAGATTAATTACAAAAGAGTGAGGAGTACAAGCTAGTTAGAAAGGAACAATAGAAAGCTGAGAAAGCAGGTGCAATGACATGTACATGGGCGGAGAGAAAGGGAAGGTTATACAGGGGAGGGGAGAGAGCTAGAGGCCAGTGGTTAGTAGGTGAGTATTAACTTTGCTTTTAAATTTCTGGAGGTCGTAGCCGTCAGGAAAGCAAGAATACGGGAGTGAGTTCCACAGGCGGGAAGTGCGAGAGAGGAAGCTGCAGGAGTAGAATTGTCGTCTGCGTTTGGCTAACCTGACTGTGAATATGGTGGGACCCAGTTGCCAGTCTGGTTGAACGGGTAAACACCTGTTGAGGAGGCATCAGTGACTTAAGCTCATCCGAGCAGAAGCCATGAAAGTATTTATAGAAGAGACAGAGGGAGGCCACATTTCGACGATGGGAAAGTGGCTGCAGACGAGTCGCCAGATCAGTACCTATCACATTACAGACTCTCCTTTGGAGCTTGTCAAGAACACTGAGGAGAACGGCAGGGGCACCTGACCATATATATATATATATATATATATATATAAGAGTGTATATTGAAATCAGCAAACAGAGGCGGCCACTTCTTGGTTATTTATAATGTTGATAACATTTTCATTTATTTTTTATTATTCGTTGTTGTTACTGCGTTTTCTTGTGTCTTGTCTGTTAAGTAAGTGGTTTGTTAATTTGCTTGTTATTTTGCTTGTTATTTTCGCTAACATTATTTTTTTTGTTAATTTGCTTGTTATTTTGCTTGTTATTTTCGCTAACATTATTTTTTGTTAATTTGCTTGTTATTTTGCTTGTTATTTTCGCTAACATTATTTTTGTTAATTTGCTTGTTATTTTGCTTGTTATTTTCGCTAACATTATTTTGGTTAATTTGCTTGTTATTTTGCTTGTGATTTTCGCTAACATTATTTTTGTTAAGTTGCTTGTTATTTTGCTTTTTATTTTCGCTAACATTATTTTGTTAATTTGCTTGTTATTTTGCTTGTTATTTTCGCTAACATTATTTTTGTTAATTTGCTTGTTATTTTGCTTGTTATTTTCGCTAACATTATTTTTTTGTTAATTTGCTTGTTATTTTGCTTGTTATTTTCGCTAACATTATTTTTGTTAATTTGCTTGTTATTTTGCTTGTTATTTTCGCTAACATTATTTTTGTTAATTTGCTTGTTATTTTGCTTGTTATTTTCGCTAACATTATTTTTGTTAATTTGCTTGTTATTTTGCTTGTTATTTTCGCTAACATTATTTTTGTTAATTTGCTTGTTATTTTGCTTGTTATTTTCGCTAACATTATTTTTGTTAATTTGCTTGTTATTTTGCTTGTTATTTTCGCTAACATTATTTTTGTTAATTTGCTTGTTATTTTGCTTGTTATTTTCGCTAACATTATTTTTGTTAATTTGCTTGTTATTTTGCTTGTTATTTTCGCTAACATTATTTTTGTTAATTTGCTTGTTATTTTGCTTGTTATTTTCGCTAACATTATTTTTTGTTAATTTGCTTGTTATTTTACTTGTTATTTTTTCGCTAACATTATTTTTGTTAATTTGCTTGTTATTTTGCTTGTGATTTTCGCTAACTTTATTATTTTTGTTAATTTGCTTGTTATTTTGCTTGTTATTTTCGCTAACATTATTTTTGTTAATTTGCTTGTTATTTTGCTTGTTATTTTCGCTAACATTATTTTTGTTAATTTGCTTGTTATTTTGCTTGTTATTTTCGCTAACATTATTTTTGTTAATTTGCTTGTTATTTTGCTTGTTATTTTCGCTAACATTATTTTTGTTAATTTGCTTGTTATTTTGCTTGTGATTTTCGCTAACATTATTTTTGTTAAGTTGCTTGTTATTTTGCTTTTTATTTTCGCTAACATTATTTTTGTTAATTTGCTTGTTATTTTGCTTGTTATTTTCGCTAACATTATTTTTGTTAATTTGCTTGTTATTTTGCTTGTTATTTTCGCTAACATTATTTTTGTTAATTTGCTTGTTATTTTGCTTGTTATTTTCGCTAACATTATTTTTGTTAATTTGCTTGTTATTTTGCTTGTTATTTTCGCTAACATTATTTTTGTTAATTTGCTTGTTATTTTGCTTGTTATTTTCGCTAACATTATTTTTATTAATTTGCTTGTTATTTTGCTTGTGATTTTCGCTAACATTACTTTTTTGTTAAGTTGCTTGTTATTTTGCTTTTTTATTTTTATTATTGTTATTTTTTTTGTTAATTTGCTTGTTATTTTGCTTGTTATTTTCGCTAACATTATTTTTGTTAATTTGCTTTGATTATTTTGCTTGTTATTTTCGCTAACATTATTTTTGTTAATTTGCTTGTTATTTTGCTTGTTATTTTCGCTAACATTATTTTTGTTAATTTGCTTGTTATTTTGCTTGTTATTTTCGCTAACATTATTTTTGTTAATTTGCTTGTTATTTTGCTTGTTATTTTCGCTAACATTATTTTTTGTTAATTTACTTGTTATTTTGCTTGTTATTTTCGCTAACATTATTTTTGTTAATTTGCTTGTTATTTTGCTTGTTATTTTCGCTAACATTATTTTTGTTAATTTGCTTGTTATTTTCGCTAACATTATTTTTGTTAATTTGCTTGTTATTTTGCTTGTTATTTTCGTTAACATTATTTTTTTGTTAATTTGCTTGTTATTTTGCTTGTTATTTTCGTTAACATTATTTTTGTTAATTTGCTTGTTATTTTCGTTTATACTTCATCGTTTTCAGTTTTCGATTTTTAAGTAAGTGAGTAAAAAATTGTTTTGGTGTCTGCATTTTGAGATGAATTTTGATCGGTTATTTATTAGATTTTTTGTGTGGGAAAATAATAATAGATTTTTTTTTATCCTAGGCAGAATTTACAAATTATAGCTTGGTTGTTCTAGACTTACATTCTTTTCCTTATTTTCTATAATATTTTGCGTGATTTTTTATTTTTAATTTCACAGATATGTTTAGAAAGTATTGTGCTTTTCGCATATTTACAATTTGTAAAAAGAAAGTTATGTGTTGGTTGTATCGCCGAGGTGGATACGATACACAGGGAAAGGGTGTTGCAGTATTATTCAGCAGAATATCCGGGTCTAAACGGATATACACAGAAGAGTATAATGACAGACAAGACAGAACTTACAACACAGGGAGGAGGGGTTTAGATCGCAATAGTCACCAAAGTAATCAATCTGTATATTACTCGAATATTACTTCTCGAATGCTACTATTCTATATTTGAAAACCATTTCAGAACATGGGCTATTCCATCGTTGATAGTGCTGCAGATGTGCCAGCCACTCTACAACAGTGAGCGTAGTTTCTTTTTTACCCCAAGGCAGTTAAAACTATGTATATTTTTTATTCGTTATCTGTCGATTTTTACAGCGGTTTGTGAAGTTAAATTATTCTACAAGCAATTGACGTTTAAGGGAATTATTTCTTTATTATGCAGTTGCACGTGGATCTAATTTGTCCAGAGGGATTTCCTGTTGTGCTTTTTTATTATCTATGTTCTCGGTGCAACTGTAGCTGATTCTTACTGTGTTCATGTTTAATATCTTGTAGAGAGTGCTTGTCTGTGTACGTTTTTAATGAATATTTTTCCTACGTTTGTTTTTACATTTTTGTTATACGGTGAGTTGAACAATATGATATTTCTATTCCTGCTGGTATTTTTGTGATGCGTGGTGTGTATGTGACTGTTTCCAGGAACTCACAATATAGCTAATAACAACCAATTATAAAATAATCAATAATAAACTTTTAAAAGTTAGCAAACAACATTATAAATAGCCAAAAAACTACATTCGAATCCAATATGAATTTCCCACTCAATAGCTCCATAATAATTCGTAACTGTTAATACCCACCAAAATAACAGTTAGAATAATACAACTACCCACAATGCAACAGACTGCCCACAATTCATCACTCATCTGTACTTACAAATACTTGAGCTAAATCATAACGCATTGCGTTTAGCTTAAAACTGACTGTCACCTTTGGGTGGTGAGTCCAAAGTTCACTTTTGTATTTACATAGGCTTCCTATTGAAAATTTTAAGCAATAAAAAGAACATAACTTAAAATCTATTATATATATTGATATGTCCCGGAAAGGGATATATATATTATTCGAAGGAACTAAGTGGTTTTGGCAATGTAACCGGGTGGGACAATCTAGCAAGTAGTCGTAATGGACAGGTACTCGTCGAAGTCGTATGCAGAATGCTTAGGCGTAGGCTTATGCAATAGGCGTAGTCAGTAGGCGTTCCAATAAGCGTAGTTCTAGGCGTCTCCGCCTTAGTCGGTATTAATGGCTGAAACTAGCCAATCATATTACTTTGAGGGGGAACCAAGGTGTATGCATACTCATTACATCATATATGTATATATATATATATATATATATATAGTGTATCGAGGCAGCAGATAATTTTCTAAACATATACTGTGTTAGGGCGCCGCTCCTATTTGACTACAAATTGACTGTTCCCATTGCTATATATAGCAATGGTGGATTCTCTACAAGAGAGTCGTAGAGAGTCACTAGACTGACGACTCTACGACACTGTCAGCACTCTGCCTTCGGGTAGAGGGCGCTCTCTGCTTCCGAGCAGAGAGCAATAACCCAGTCGTGGTTCCGCCGAAGGGTAGAACCACGACTGGGCAAAAATAGACAGACATTTTTGGCCCGGCTATATGGCCGGGAATACCCACTATAAAATGACCATGTGTCACATCCAGCCTACGTGGGAAGGCTAGTAAATACAGTCGTAGAGAGTCACTTGAGAGTCTGTAATGAGTTACTGAAGAGTCAGTGCGAGTCAGTGAAGAGTTAGTCAAACTTCCGGTGGCGTACCGGAAATAATCACGTATGCACACGCCTTACGACGGATTGGACTCTTGTATCTTTCTATTGTAAATATTACTAATCACTTCTGTACATACTAACCGTCTTTCCGCGGAATACAACTTATATTCTGATTCTGTTGTTGAGTTATTCATTTATACTTGGCGACATAACATATTGTTAAAAATAAGAGACAATAAATGTCTATTATGTTTAATCATGAGCCGTTTTAATTGGTAACTCGATTAACGACAGCTGCCATTATGCTTAAGTGAAAACCTGCACATTCTAAAGTACCCCAACAATGGCGAACTATTGAACCGCAGGGATGAATTAGCAGTGTTATGGAAATATCGAAAATATTTTCGTTCAAATTTAATTAACTAAAAAATACATCATTCACATAAAATAATCCTCTCCAAAAGTTAATTAATATCCATGTGTAATCCACAAAATAAAAAACGAATATTGTATTAATAAAATAAAATAAACTCACACGACACTAAAAAGCCACTCTATCCATCCATTCATAGATTGTAGTAAAATAAAAAATGCCTACCCTTTTTAAAAAAAAACTTTATATCCCAATATAAATATTACGTAGACAAAACTAAAAAGTGACCTGTTCAAAATTGTGCTATCCCGCTCCCTCTCCTAACCCAAGGCTATATCTCTATGGTTACAAACTGCCGACTGACCGGCTTAAACATATTAAATTCTCATCCCACACATCACTTACATTTTTTTTTAATCGTATCACCTCGAGCAAGGCGGTAATGCCACTGATGTGCAGGGGGCTACGTAATAGTGAAAAGATTGGAAAAGAGAAAGCAGGAAACCACATCCTAAACAGGGAACAAGAGATGAGCCTCTTAACCTGATCAATAGACGTGGGTGGAGTGTGAACCGGGTGATAGATAGATCTATCTACTCCAATTGAAAAAAAAAGAAACCAAAGTGAGAAAATTGGAAAAGAGAAAGCCGGAAACCACATCCTAAACAGGGAACAAGGGATGAGCCTCTTAACCTGTTCAATAGACGTGGGTGGAGTGTGAACCGGGCGATATATAGATCTATCTACTCCAATTGAAAAAAAAAAAGAAACCAAAGTGAGAAAATTGGAAAAGAGAAAGCCGGAAACCACATCCTAAACAGGGAACAAGGGATGAGCCTCTTAACCTGTTCAATAGACGTGGGTGGAGTGTGAACCGGGCGATAGATAGATCTATCTACTCCAATTGAAAAAACAAAACAAAACAAGAAAACAAAGTGAGAAGATTGGAAAAGAGAAAGCCGGAAACCACATCCTAAACAGGGAACAAGGGATGAGCCTCTTAACCTGTTCAATAGACGTGGGTGGAGTGTGAACCGGGCGATAGATAGATCTATCTACTCCAATTCACATTACTAAGAATAAATCGTCACATTACTAAGAATAAATCGTTTTCACCATTTATTTTTCAGTTCAATGTATGACCAGTGGAGGAGCACTGATGTTCCGAAAAATAAACATTTTTGCCTTTATAAACCATTGTAACAACTAATAAAATATAAAGCTCTTCTTTGTTTCAAGCACTGTTTATAAAAGTAAATGCTTGAACAGTGGGTTAAAAATCTTCATATTCTATAATTTTCTTACACTATTATTGTTATTATGAACTCTCCCGTCGATTTCGATATATGAGCGTCTAACTTAATAGACTATCACACAAAGAATTGTTTGAAGTGGTGAAGGCTTGTGTTGCACCATCCACACTTTTTGGAACAAACAATCGGTGTAGACGTCTGCCACATGTCGCATGAACAACAGACCTCAGTTATTTAACCCATAACTGGAGGGAAGGGACGGATTAATACCTTACTCAAGGAGACCAGTGCGTAAGTGAATGCAAAGTGTTCGACGGGAACTGGAACTCGGCTCACCGATTTCCCCCTCCGAGCCGACATCCACTGCGCCACAACGCACATCTGTCAATAACGCTTACAGCACCTGGTACTCCCAAGCGGTCACCCATCTAAGTATTGACCAGGCTCGCCGTTGCTTAACTTCGGTGATCGAGCGAGGACCTGTGTATTCAACGTGATATGACCATAAGCAGTCATATATATATATATATATATATATATATATATATATATATATATATATATATATATATATATATACACTCTACACTTACAATATATATATATATATATATAGTGTATCGAGGCAGCAAATAATTTTCTAAACATATTCTATTAAATATAAGAGACAATGAATGTATATTATGTTTAATCATGAGCCGTTCTAAACGTCATATTTTTGCTTTAATTTCAGTTGAAAATAAAGACAAAAATTCTCCAAAATTTGGATAATTATTTATTGGTTTTCTTCTAAGCTTTCGGCTCACATGAGCCATCTTCAGAGAGGTTGTTTAAACTGAAATATTATAAAATCCACCATCACCGACGATATTATTTTGTGTTGACATAAAACTCCGCTTGGCAACGGCAATAGTTACCAAAAATAATAAACGCAGTTCTTAAATTTGCGATGCGGTTTTATGACGTCACACCGCGGGATAGCGCGAAATGACAACAAAACCATCTAGTCAAATGCAATGTAATATGTTATTTCCTGTTTTAAAGTTGATTTTATTGAGTGTTGGCTGTTTTGATTTGATGTACATGGCCTCCAATATCTGCAGGTTCCTCTTACTGTGTGTATGAGTAAGGATCACCGTATTGTTGACCAAAATCTGTCTGATATTACCTACATGTTTATGTTTTTCAGAGAAATGTTGTTTATTAGTACTCTGATCAGAAAGATGACATGTAAGTCTACGTGAGAGCGTGGTTGTAGTATATATATATATATATATATATATATATATATATATAATTAAAAGTAGGAAGGTAAATCCCAAAAACCTGATCCTAATTAATATTAAATTTTAATATTAAAAATGATGCAGGAGGAGAGCTATATAAATTAAAATAAATTTTCAATATTCATAATTGTTGAATGAACATTTCAACATGAAATTCCTAAGAGAGATTTCACATCTCCTCAGCAACGATACATATGTAACACCCCCGTGGAGGGTCCGAAAAGTTTCTCCGGCGGCCGTTCTCCACGCTGTGATTTTGCCGGGGTTTGTTGAAAAAGTTGAAGTCTCAAGCTGGGGGTGCAAGATTAACGAACTTCCACAACTTGGATGAGTTAAAACGATGCTTTATTTCGTTTAGAGTTAGTCTTTTCGGTTGGGGCAGGCGATGTGACACACAGCTCTAATTCTAATTAATGAAGATCAAATGCCGAACCGACCGACTCAAGTCGAACGGAGTTTCTACTGCAAGCACACGCCCGACTGACTAACTCCTCTCAGCATAACTAACTCATCGGCTCGGAAAAATCACTTGTATTTGTTTAAATTAATCCGGAAATGATTAGACCCCCCCGGGGGATAAGCATTGGCGACTGTAAGTTCAAAATTTCAACATACTTAAATTTTCCTTCTTTTGATGTGTAAATACCCGCAGACATCCGGTATTTTCCAGGATTTTTTTTTATCATTTTATCTTAATAGAGCGTCCTGTGAAGGCCGCGGCATGTTTTTATAGCCCTGACACTTTGTAATCAGGCGTTTTTTATTGCCTGGAGAAAGCGAAAATTCTATTATCTTTTCTTTATTTTCTTAATGTGTGGTCAAGATACAACAAAGACACTCAAAATCTATTTCCTAAACTTTATCTTTTATCACATCAAATCACATCATTTAGTCAAATATTTACCGGAAGACTGGTAGGATTTAACAGTAATCTGATACCCTTTTCTCTTCCACAAATTTCCTTATAAAAGAAAAAGCGTTTATTTATTTATTGTTTCCTCTTCTTTTTCACTTTTGTTAAATATGTTTTTAACCTATTTTCTATTCTTAACGATTTTCTATTTTAATCTATTATAATAAAATACATATTTTACAAATCCACCTTAATATACGCCTAGTTATCGTGTCACATATATTTCAAAATGGAAATAAAATTGCGAATAAAAAATAAAATAAAAAAATATTAAAAAAAATAATGAATTAAATGAGAAACAAAAATAAAATAATAAATAAAAAAGACGGTTAAGATTTGAGAAATTTACGTCACAAAAAATTTCGGAAGCAAATCATGTCTATTTTTAGATCTTAACTTTTAGCTAGAGTTGAAAGTGAAGAAATGGAAAATTTGGCTTCGTCTAGCTTTACAAAGGAAAGGGGGTTAAAGGAATTACTTTAAATTGAGAATTAATTTCTCAATTTAAGTTAATTCCTTTAACCCCTTTTTCTAGCTCTTCTCCTCTATCATTTTTAATATTAAAATTTAATATTAATTAGGATCAGGTTTTGGGGATTTGCCTTCCTACTTTTCCGTTTGGATTAAAGAATTTCGATAATAATAATAATAATAATAATAATAATAATATATATATATATATATATATATATATATATATATGTATTGTCATCCGCAGACAGATCTGTTTCGCCGTATCACAGCTCATCAGTACGGTTAGACTCCGATTGCTTTTTTACCCAGGATATATATATATATATATATATATATATATATATATATATATATATATATATATATAGGTTTCATTGACTAATATAGACAAGTTTTGTCTATTAATTTTGTGTAGGATCCGTTCATAAAATTTCTTTCGCTATTTCAATTTGCCTTTTCACAAGGTTCCATTTATATTTCAAGGTGGTGATGGTGTGTTGGGCTGCTGGATCATGTAATTTAAATTGTGTGTATTAAATGAAACCTGTATTAATGAAAAAATGCTGGCAAAATACACACAATTTAAATTACATGATCCAGCAGCCCAACACACCATCACCACCTTGAAATATAAATGGAGCCTTGTGAAAAGGCAAATTGAAATAGCGAAAGAAAATCTATGAACGGATCCCCCACACAATTAATAGACAAAACTTGTCTATATTATTCAATGAAACCTGTATTAATATATATATATATATATATATATATATATATATATATATATATATAACCTAGCGCCAACGGACCTACCTAGGTTTCACCTAACCGATCGTTAGCCAACTTGCCCTGACGATCCGTTAGGTGAAACCTAGGTAGGTCCCTTGGCTCTAGGTTAGATTTATACTTATTTGTTTGCTTTGTTATTGTATTGAGCGCTTTACGTGTTAGGGTTCCCGTCTCAGTTTTTTCTTTCGACGAGTACTTTGATGTTCAAGTACTTAATTCGTTTCTTTTTTTGTTTCCATTTTTCCCCTCCGCGTTTATACTCGGTGAGTTTTTCGAGACGGGTTTAAAATAAATTTATACATACATACATATATATATATATATATATATATATATATATATATATATATATATAGGGTGGTTTTAAAAGTAGGTGAGCAGTAGGTGGAATAGGTTTGCACATCGGTTATATTATTACAATAGCGTTGAATGTTTGATATGTATCAAATTATCAAACCTAAATGTGTCTGGGGCTTAATACTTATGGAAGGCAAAGTAAGATATTTCTGAATTGACATTGCCTGTTTTAAGTGTCAGTTCCCTTCAGCCTCTGAGGAAGTGACTCCAATCCCTAGAGTGGAGGGTCCACTCCCTCGTCGGATTATTGGTATATAAATTCTCGGTTACATCCTGATAAGTCATTGCGGTGAGGAAAGGACATTACAGACGCTGATACGCGTGATAAACAGTGGCATATGAGGATAAAGGCGCCCAATGATGCATAAAGCGACATAAAATTATGTGAATACAAATATGTTCGTTTCTCGGGGGAGATTAGGAAAATGGATACATATTAAATGATTCGTCGATGCTGAATGATTATTATTTGAAACACAGACACACACACACATACACACACACACACACATCCCATATATCATTAAAACTAAATTTAATGTTAAATTTCCATGTCATGTTTTTTCTAAGAATACAGATGAATTGCAATTCTAGTTTATACTCTAGGTTTCATTAACGCGTATTCTTAGAAATGATGGAAACGATAAGGAAATTAATACTGAGGATCAGGAAGAGACAGTAAAAGTTTCTGGGACATGCAATGAGAAAAGAGGGCTCGGAGAACCTGATACTAACAGGCTAGATACAGGGAAAAAGAGACAAGGGAAAGCAACGGAAAACATATCTGAAGGACCTAATCAGGTGGATGATAGAACGGGGGTTGCATGGTGTAACAGGAGAAAGCGTGCTAAAAGCCACCACGGATAGGGAGACGTGGAAAGACATGATCGCCTACGTCCTGAAGAGACAGGGCACATAGAAAAAGAATATATATGCCAACTGTTTATAAGAAATTATAATATGGGTATGAAATGGGGGTACAATTCTATATGATAAACAATATACAAAGTGATCCCTCATTTTGTGGCCATGCTAGTTTCTATACATTTATATTCTAGATTTATGGGCTTGAGCTCGTGGATGACAGAATGAGGGTGACGTGGTCTAACAGGAAAAAACGTGCTAGGAGGCACCAGGGTTAGGGAGACGTGGTAAGCCATGATCGTCTACGTTCTTAAAGGATAGGGCACATAGCAGAAGAATATATTTGTCAACTGTTTCTAAGAAATTATAACGTGGATATAAAATGGGGATCAATTCTATATTATAATCAATATATAAACTGATCCCTCATTTTGGGACCATGCTAGTTTCGATACATTTATATTCTAGATTTATGCCCTTGAGCTAGTGGATGACAGAACAGGGGTAAAATGGTGTAACAGGAGAAAGCGTGCTAAAAGCCACCAGGGATAGGGAGACGTGGAAAGCCATGATCGTCTTCGTCCTGAAGAGACAGGGCACATAGAAGCAGAAGAAAAGTTATGTGTATAGACCACAGACGCTGGTGTCGATCTAAGACGTTAACCTTAATATCTTTTCTCTTTATACTGTTTCTTATCCTGTCCCTTTCTTTTTCTTTGTCTTTTTTCCGTTTATGATTTTTCTATATTTTCCTTTTTCTTCCTTTCTTTTTCTTTTTTTTTTTGTTGAATGAGCGAGGAAAAGCTTTTTTTCTTATCCTGTCACTTTCTTTTTCTTTGTCTTTTTTCCGTTTATGATTTTTCTATATTTTTCTTTTTCTTCCTTTCTTTTTTTTTTTTGAATGAGCGAGGAAAAGCTTTTTCTCTTATCCTGTCCCTTTCTTTTTCTTTGTCTTTTTTCCGTGTATGATTTTTCTATATTTTCTTTTTTTTCCTTTCTTTTTTTTTGAATGAACGAGGAAAAGGTTTTTTCTTATCCTGTCCCTTTCTTTTTCTTTGTCTTTTTTCCGTGTATGATTTTTCTATATTTTCTTTTTTTTTCCTTTCTTTTTTTTTTGAATGAACGAGGAAAAGCTTTTTTTCTTCTCCTGTCCCTTTCTTTTTCTTTGTCTTTTTTCCGTTTATGATTTTTCTATATTTTTCTTTTTCTTCCTTTTTTTTAAATTTTTTTTTGAATGAGCGAGGAAAAGCTTTTTTCTTATCCTGTCCCTTTCTTTTTCTTTGTCTTTTTTCCGTTTATGATTTTTCTATATTTTTCTTTTTCTTCCTTTCTTTTTATTTTTTATTTTTGAATGAGCGAGGAAAAGCTTTTTTCTTATCCTGTCCCTTTCTTTTTCTTTGTCTTTTTCCGTTTATGATTTTTCTATATTTTTCTTTTCTTCCTTTCTTTTTCTTTTTTTCTGAATGAGCGAGGAAAAGGTTTTTTCTTATGCTGTCCCTTTCTTTTTCTTTGTCTTTTTTCCGTTTATGATTTTTCTATATTTTTCTTTTTCTTCCTTTCTTTTTTTGTTTTCTTTTTTGAATGAGCGAGAAAAATGTTTTTTTCTTATCCTGTCTTTTTCTTTTTCTCTGTCTTTTTTCCGTTTATGATTTTTCTATATTTTTCTTTTTCTTCCTTTCTTTTTTTTTTTGAATGAGCGAGGAAAAGCTTTTTCTCTTATCCTGTCCCTTTCTTTTTCTTTGTCTTTTTTCCGATTATGATTTTACTATATTTTCTTTTTTTTACCTTTCTTTTTTTTTTTGAATGAACGAGGAAAAGCTTTTTTCTTCTCCTGTCCCTTTCTTTTTCTTTGTCTTTTTTCCGTTTATGATTTTTCTATATTTTTCTTTTTCTTCTTTTTTTTTTTATTTTTTTGAATGAGCGAGGAAAACCTTTTTTTCTTATCCTGTCCCTTTCTTTTTCTTTGTCTTTTTTCCGGTTATGATTTTACTATATTTTTCTTTTTCTTCCTTTCTTTTTATTTTTTATTTTTGAATGAGCGAGGAAAAGGTTTTTTTCTTATCCTGTCTCTTTCTTTTTCTCTGTCTTTTTTCCGTGTATGATTTTTCTATATATTTCTTTTTCTACCTTTCTTTTTCTTTTTTTTTTTGAATGAGCGAGGAAAAGGTTTTTTTCTTATCCTGTCCCTTTCTTTTTCTTTGTCTTTTTTCCGTTTATGATTTTTCTATGTTTTTCTTTTTCTTCCTTTCTTTTTCTTTTTTTTTTTTTTTTGAATGAGCGAGGAAAAGCTTTTTTTCTTATCCTGTCCCTTTCTTTTTCTTTGTTTTTTCCGTTCATGATTTTTCTATATTTTTATTTTTTTTCCTTTTGTTTTTTTGAATGAGCGAGGAAATGCCTTTTTTCTTAACCTGTCCCTCTCTTTTTCTTGTTTTTTTCCGTTGATGATTTTTCTATATTTTTCTTTTCCTTCCTTTCTTTTTTTTTTTTTGAATGAGCGAGGAAAAGCATTTTTCTTATCCTGTCCCTTTTTTTTTTGTCTTTTTTCCGTTTATGATTTTTCTATATTTTTCTTTTTCTTCCTTTCTTTTTCTTTTTTTTTTTTTTGAATGAGCGAGGAAAAGCTTTTTTTTTCCTGTCCCTTTCTTTTTCTTTGTCTTTTTTCTGTTTATGATTTTTCTATATTTTTCTTTTTCTTCCTTTCTTTTTCTTTTTCTTTTTTTTTGAATGAGCGAGGAAAAGCTTTTTTTCTTATCCTGTCCCTTTCTTTTTCTTTGTCTTTTTTCCGTTTATGATTTTACTATATTTTTCTTTCTTTCTTTTCTTTTTTTTTTTTTTGAATGAGCGAGGAAAAGCTTTTTTCTTATCCTGTCCCTTTCTTTTTCTTTGTCATTTTTCCGTTTATGATTTTTCTATATTTTTCTTTTTCTTCCTTTCTTTTTTTTTTTTTGAATGAGCGAGGAAAAGCTTTTTCTCTTATCCTGTCCCTTTCTTTTTCTTTGTCTTTTTTCCGTGTATGATTTTTCTATATTTTCTTTTTTTTCCTTTCTTTTTTTTTTTTTTGAATGAGCGAGGAAAAGCATTTTTCTCATCCTGTCCCTTTCTTTTTCTTTGTCTTTTTTCCGTTTATGATTTTTCTATATTTTTCTTTTTCTTCCTTTCTGTTTTTTTTCTTTTTTGAATGAGCGAGGAAAAGGTTTTTTTCTTATCCTGTCTCTTTCTTTTTCTCTGTCTTTTTTCCGTTTATGATTTTTCTATATTTTTCTTTTTCTTCCTTTTTTTTTTTTTTTTGAATGAGCGAGGAAAAGCTTTTTCTCTTCTCCTGTCACTTTCTTTTTTTTTGTCTTTTTTACGATTATGATTTTTCTATATTTCCTTTTTTTTTTCCTTTCTTTTTTTTTGAATGAACGGGGAACAGCTTTTTTCTTTTCCTGTCCCTTTCTTTTTCTTTGTCTTTTTTCCGTTTATGATTTTTCTATATTTTTCTTTTTCTTCCTTTCTTTTTATTTTTTATTTTTGAATGAGCGAGGAAAAGCTTTTTTTCTTATCCTGTCCCTTTCATTTTCTTTGTCTTTTTCCGTTTATGATTTTTCTATATTTTTCTTTTTCTTCCTTTCTTTTTATTTTTATTTTTTGAATGAGCGAGGAAAAGCTTTTTTTCTTAACATGTCCTTTTCTTTTTCTTTGTCTTTTTTCCGTTTATGATTTTTCGATATTTTTCTTTTTCTTCCTTTCTTTTTCTTTTTTTTTTTTTTTTGAATGAGCGAGGAAAGGCTTTTTTTCTTATCCTGTCCCTTTCTTTTTCTTTGTCTTTTTTCCGTTTCTGATTTTTCTTTAATTTTCTTTTTCTTCCTCTCTTTTTATTTATTTTTGAATGAGCGAGCAAAAGGTTTTTTTCTTATCCTGTCCCTTTCTTTTTCTTTGTTTTTTCCGTTCATGATTTTTCTATATTTTTATTTTTCTTCCTTTTTTTTTTTGAATGAGCGAGGAAATGCTTTTTTTCTTAACCAGTCCCTCTCTTTTTCTTTGTCTTTTTTCCGTTGATGATTTTTCTATATTTTTCTTTTTCTTCCTTTCTTTTTCTTTTTTTTTTTTTGAATGAGCGAGGAAAAGCTTTTTTTCTTATTCTGTCCCTTTCTTTTTCTTTGTCTTTTTCCGTTCATGATTTTTCTATATTTTTATTTTTCTTCCTTTTTTTTTTTTTTTTGAATGAGGGAAAAAATCTTTTTTCTTAACCTGTCCCTTTCTTTTTCTTTGTCTTTTTTCCGTTTATGATTTTTCTATATTTTTCTTTTTCTTCCTTTCTTTTTCTTTTTTTTTTTTTGAATGAGCGAGGAAAAGCTTTTTTTCTTATCCTGTCCCTTTCTTTTTCTTTGTCTTTTTTCCGTTTATGATTTTTCTATATTTTTATTTTTCTTCCATTTTTTTTTTGAATGAGGGAAAAAATGTTTTTTCTTAACCTGTCCCTTTCTTTTTCTTTGTCTTTTTTCCGTTTATGATTTTTCTATATTTTTCTTTTTCTTCCTTTCTTTTTCTTTTTTTTTTTTTTGAATGAGCGAGAAAAAGATTTTTTTCTTATCCTGTCCCTTTCTTTTGCTTTGTTTTTTTTCCGTTTATGATTTTTCGATATTTTTCATCTTCCTTTCTTTTTTTTTTGAATGAGCGAGGAAAAGCTTTTTTTCTTATACTGTCCCTTTCTTTTTCTTTGTATTTTTTCCGTTTATGATTTTTCTATATTTTTCTTTTTCTTCCTTTCTTTTTATTTTTTATTTTTTTGAATGAGCGAGGAAAAGCTTTTTTTCTTATCCTGTCCCTTTCTTTTTCTTTGTATTTTTTCTGTTTATGATTTTTCTATATTTTTCTTTTTCTTCTTTCTTTTTCTTTTTTTTGAATCAGCGAAGAAAAGCTTTTTTTCTTCTCCTGTCTTTTTCTTTTTCTTTGTCTTTTTTCCGTTTATGATTTTTCTATATTTTTATTTTTCTTCCTTTCTTTTTCTTTTTTTTTTTTTTGAATGAGCGAGGAAAAGCTTTTTTTCTTATCCTGTCACTTTCTTTTTCTTTGAATTTTTTCCTTTTATGATTTTTCTATATTTTTCTTTATCTTCCTTTCTTTTTTTTTCTTTTTTGAATGAGCGAGGAAAAGATTTTTTTCTCATCCTGTCTTTTTCTTTTTCTTTGTCTTTTTCCGTTTATGATTTTTCTATATTTTTCTTTTTCTTCCTTTCTTTTTCTTTTTTTTTTGAATGAGTGAGTGAAAGGTTTTTTTCTTATCCTGTCCTTTTCTTTTTCTTTGTATTTTTTCCGTTTATGATTTTTCTATATTTTTCTTTTTCTTCCTTTCTTTTTTTTTTTTTATTTTTTGAATAAGCGAGGAAAAGCTTTTTTTTCTTATCCTGTCCCTTTCTTTTTCTTTGTCTTTTTTCCGTTTATTGTTTTTCTATATTTTTCTTTTTCTTCCTTTCTTTTTATTTTTTTTTTTTGAATGAACGAGGAAAAGCTTTTTTTCTTATCCTGTCCTTTCCTTTTTCTTTGTCGTTTTTCCGTTTATGATTTTTCTATATTTTTTCTTTTTCTTCCTTTCTTTTTTTTTTGAATGAGCGAGGAAAAGCTTTTTTGCGTAACCTGTCCATTTCTTTTTCTTTGTCTTTTTTCCGTTGGTGATTTTTCTATACTTTTCTTTTTCTTCCTTTCTTTTTCTTTTTTTTTTTGAATGAGCGAGGAAAAGCTTTTTTCCTATCCTGTCCCTTTCTTTTTCTTTGTCTTTTTCCGTTCATGATTTTTCTATACTTTTATTTTTCTTCCTTTTTATTTTTTTGAATGAGCAAAAAAATGCTTTTTTTCTTAACCTGTCCCTTTCTTTTTCTTTGTCTTTTTTCCGTTTATGATTTTTCTATATTTTTCTCTTTCTTCCTTTCTTTTTTTTTTGAATGAGCGAGGAAAAGCTTTTTTCTTATCCTGTCCCTTCTTTTTCTTTGTCTTTTTTCCGTTTATGATTTTTCTATATTTTTCTTATTCTTCCTTTCTTTTTTTTTGAATGAGCGAGGAAAAGCTTTTTTTCGTAACCTGTCCATTTCTTTTTCTTTGTCTTTTTTCCGTTGGTGATTTTTCTATACTTTTCTTTTTCTTCCTTTCTTTTTCTTTTTTTTTTTTTTGAATGAGCGAGGAAAAGCTTTTTTCTTATCCTGTCCCTTTCTTTTTCTTTGTCTTTTTCCGTTCATGATTTTTCTATACTTTTATTTTTCTTCCTTTTTATTTTTTTGAATGAGCAAAAAAAATGCTTTTTTTCTTAACCTGTCCCTTTCTTTTTCTTTGTCTTTTTTCCGTTTATGATTTTTCTATATTTTTCTTTTTCTTCCTTTCTTTTCTTTTTTTTTTTTTTGTATGAGCGAGGAAAAGCTTTTTTTCTTATCCTGTCCCTTCTTTTTCTTTGTCTTTTTTCCGTTTATGATTTTTCTATATTTTTCTTATTCTTCCTTTCTTTTTTTTTTTGAATGAACGAGGAAAAGCTTTTTTTTCTTATCCTGTCCCTTTCTTTTTCTTTGTATTATTTCCGTTTATGATTTTTCTATATTTTTCTTTTTCTTCCTTTCTTTTTATTTTTTTTGAATGTGCGAAGAAAAGCTTTTTTTCTTCTCCTGTCTCTTTCTTTTTCTTTGTCTTTTTCCGTTTATGATTTTTCTATATTTTTCTTTTCCTTCCCTTTTTTTTTTTTGAATGAGCGACGAAAAGCTTTTTTTCACATCCTGTCCCTTTCTTTTTCTTTGTCTTTTTTCCGTTTATGATTTTTCTACATTTTTCTTTTTCTTCCTTTTTTTTTTTTTTGAATGAGCGACGAAAAGCTTTTTTTCTTACCCTGTCCCTTTCTTTTTCTTTGTCTTTTTTCCGTTCATGATTTTTCTATATTTTTCTTTTTCTTGCTTTTTTTTTTTTGAATGAGCGAGGAAAAGCTTTTTTTCTGATCCTGTCTCTTTCTTTTTCTTTGTCTTTTTTCCGTTTATGATTTTTCTATATTTTTCTTTTTCTTCCTTTCTTTTTATTTTTTTTTTTTTGAATGAGCGAGGAAAAGCTTTTTTCTTATCCTGTCTCTTTCTTTTTCTTTGTATTTTTTCCGTTTCTGATTTTTCTATATTTTTCTTTTTCTTAATTTCTTTTTTTTTTTTTTTTGAATGATCGAGGAAAAGCTTTTTCTCTTATCCTGTCCATTTCTTTTTCTTTGTCTTTTTTCCGTTTATGATTTTTCTATATTTTTCTTTTTCTTCCTTTCTTTTCTTTTTTTTTTTTGTATGAGCGAGGAAAAGCTTTTTTTCTTATCCTGTCCCTTTCTTTTTCTTTGTCTTTTTTCCGTTTATGATTTTTCTATATTTTTTTTTTCTTCCTTTCTATTTATTTATTTTTTTTGAATGAGCGAGGAAAAACTTTTTTTCTGATCCTGTCTCTTTCTTTTTCTTTGTCTTTTTTCCGTTTATGATTTTTCTATATTTTTCTTTTTCTTCCTTTCTATTTATTTATTTTTTTTGAATGCGCGAGGAAAAACTTTTTTCCTTATTTTTCCTGTCCCTTTCCCTTTTTCTTTGTCTTTTTTCCGTTTATGATTTTTCTATATTTTTTTTTTTTTGAATGAGCGACGAAAAGCTTTTTTTCTTACCCTGTCCCTTTATTTTTCTTTGTCTTTTTTCCGTTTATGATTTTTCTATATTTTTCTTTTTCTTCCTTTCATTTTTTTTTTTGAATGAGCGAGGAAAAGCCTTTGCAGAGTACTGTAACAAATATCTGTTCCCATTATGGTCACGTGAGTGTCTGTGAATGATTCTTTTCTTAACGATTTTGAATATTAACTGTTGTATGTTTTGGGTCTGAAGAAATAGGTATTACCCATGAAACTGTAGAATATCTAAAAAAAAAATTCTAGATTATTACTCTGTTAAATTAAATAAATTTATCATTGAGTTCATTTGTGTTATATACACACATACACACACATACAAATATATACATATATATATATAGACACACACAAATACACACACACACACACATATATATATATATATACATAAATATACATACACTAATATTGAGTCATTAATTTGCATATATCTGATGGGTACCCGCATCCGACTCGGACGCCCCAACAAATTCTTCCGCAGGTACACAACGCAGCACATATCAACACAATAACACTTTGCAAGCACCGAACCCAGCACCGAAAGCCAACCTAAATAGCCATGAGGCATCTAATCCGACATCGATTATCACGTCAATACACGAAAGAGCCCATATATATATATATATATATATATATATATATATATATATATTTGTATGTGTGTGTGTGTGTATATGTGTGTATATATGAGTGAACATCTGTCCTTTTGTACTAGTAGACATATTGATAATTGCTTTACTTACTGATATGTATGTATTTGTATTCATTTACTTGTATGTGTGTGTATGTCTTCCATGTATGTTTGTATGCTTTTGCATTTGTATATGTATATATATACATGTGTGTGTGTGTATGCGTATGTACATATGCGCCTATATGTGTATATATTCATACTGTATGTATGTATGTTCAGATGTCCATGTATGCACGTCTGTATCTATATGCATGTTTGCGTATGTGTGTGTATATGTGTGTATATATGTGTGTATATATATACGTATGTATTTGTATGTGCGTGTATATGTGTATGTGTGTGTATGTATATAAATACAGATACCTACATATATATATATATATATATCAATCTCGGGTAAGAAATCATCGGAGTCTAACCTTACTGACAGATCTGTTTCGCCGTAGCACAGCTCATCAGTAAGGTTAGACTCCGATGACTTTCTTACCCGGGATTGATATATATATATATGTAGGTGTCTGTATTTATATATGTACGTATGTATGTGGATAGATAGATAGATAGATAGATAGATAGATAGATAGATAGATAGATAGATATGGAGTGAGATAGATAGATAGATAGATAGATAGATAGATAGATAGATAGATAGATAGATAGATAGATAGATAGATGTCTTAGGTTTGACGCTTTTTTGATCGTCTAACAAATTGTTTTAATTTTGTATTTAAAATGATGGAAATATGCAGAGATGCGTATATTGATGAATTTTTGGGAAGGTGGGAGGAACTTGGGGAGAAATATTTGTTGTCATGACGCCTTTTATACAAACACAGACATAAATTAACACTTGTATAGCCATTGACATGCGCAGAGGTACACGCACACGCGAGCTAAACAACTGGGGCCCACAGTCATAACTTCATGTGAGCGATATGGAGCTTAGCATATATATGTATATGTATGACGTTTTGCACTTGCATACGCATTTAACTTTAGCTTGTGTTTTTGCGTAAGTATATATTTGTGTTTATATGTTCATCCATTGAAATATGATTATGTCTATCCCGACCCAATTCATCCAAGGCCGGTAACGTTATGAATTCGCCTTGACTGTATCTAATATGTAGCAATTTAGTCTGTTTAAAAGTTAACGGACAAACTGACAAGTCGATAAAGACTAAATTTTGTAATTTGTGTATGTATATATGCGTGGGTGTATTAATCCGTATATGTGTCTGTTTGCTAGTGTTTGTGAATATACTCGTGTATTTTTCCATGTGTGGATGTTTGTAGATTTATTTATGTATGCATTCTTTCTCTTCCTCGTTTAATATATGAATAACTTTCTAAATCTACTAAATTGTTAAACTAAAAATATTTTTAAAAATTTTGCAACAAAAATAACGTAGGTATTATAGTTAATTAATAATGCTGATCTCAATTTAATCAATTCTTAATACCAATGCCCACCAAGATTAATTAGTGCCTATCGATATATATATATATATATATATATATATATACAATTCGGTCTGCATATTATATATCAATGCTTCTCTATAAATCAGTTCATAACAATCTATCTCTCTCTCTCTCTCTCTATATATATATATATATATAATGTTAACCTTTTATCTATATCTCTATTTATCCATGTGTTTATCTATTTACATCGTTTCCCTATGCATGTATGTATGTATGTATGAATCTCTCACTCTCTCTACTTTTCTCACAATCTATATATATATATATATATATATATATATATATATATATTTAAATGACTCGTTGATACTGAATGATTGTTATTTGAAACACAGACACACCCATATATATATAAATCAGACTCTCTCTTTCTCTCTCTCTCTCTCTCTCTATATATATATATATATACATGTATGTACGTACACACACACACACATATATATATATACACCTTTCTTCATATCAATCTGTTCCTATCGATATATATATATATATATATATATATATAGTCATCCGCAGACAGATCTGTTTCGCTGTATCACAACTCATCAGTACGGTTAGACTCCGATTGCTTTTAACCCAGGATTGAAACCCGACCGAAGTGGCGTCAGTCGGCGGTTCTACCTCTGGGCTACGGGTGGTCAGTAGAAGAAGCCAGATTTTTAGCATGTATATTGTCATTATACACGCTCAATAGCCAGAGTGCTCTAATTCATTAGTGAATGAGCGATATATATATATATATATATATATATATATATATATATATATATATATATATATCGGTCCGTACGTGATATATCAATGATCCTATGTAAATTAGTAAGTGCACAAGAATTTTTCTATATATCTTTTTCTCTATTGTTTTAACTTTTTATTTATATCTCTCTTTATCCACGTGTCTATCTATTCACATATATGTATGTATGTATGTATGTATGTATGTATGTATGTATGTATCAATATCTCTCACTCTTTCTACTTCTCTCTCTCTCAATATATATATATATATATATATATATATATATATATACACTACCGCCCATAATTATTAATAGGCTATCCCAGTGTTAAAAAATATATATATATATATTTCAAACTATTTTTTAGTATTTATTGCTAAATGAATAATTGTCAATGAAAATAGAAAGGTTCTTATTTATGTTAATATTACACAATAACATGTCCATCAAATTAATTTGTAAATATTTAATAATTACCTATATTGCAGTTTTATCAATGAAAGAATGAAAAAAAAATTAGGGTGATTCGGACGAGTTCATCTTTGCTTCCTTTCCTTGTAAAATCTTGCAAAGAAATAATAACAAAAAAACATTTTATTTTCATTTAGAATTATCCACCATGCAATAAATACTAAAATGGTATGACATACATAATTTCTTTAAAAAAAACTCGAGTGGCCTAATAATTATAACCGGTAGTATATATATATATATATATATATATATATATATATATAAGGAGGTAAATAAGTATATATAAAGTTTCATGCGTTATGCAATCATCAAGAGCAAAGTGAACTTAACCTTTCTCAATTTGAATTAATTACAGTTCCTTGCTTTAAGTTCGTTATAGTTAGGAAATCGGATGTCCGAATATTTTCATTTATTAAATGTATAACGCAGAAAACTTCTATACATTTATGAAATAAAAATATTTGCACATCAGATTTACTTCCTATAATGGACGTAAAGCAGAATATGCTTAAAACTAATTTAAATCGGGAAAAGCTCAGTTCAATAGGCACCTGATGATTGTGTAACGAATGAAAATTCGAGCCGTCACAAGAACGTAGAATAATATATATATATATATATATATATATATATATATATATATATATATATATATATACGACCGCAAGATCCATATGTATGCATGAATAAGTGTCGGTCTGTAAGTATGCATAAGCATAAATACAGTCACATTTGTATGTATATGTGGGGATGTGTGCGCATGTGTGTATATGGATATAAGTTAGTGTACATGGGAGGGTTAATTTTTGGGGTTACACTTACATACGTATCCATAGAATTAGAAGTAGACGGTTAATGACTTAGCCGTCAATATCTTCGCGACTAGTCTGGATACCCCCAACTGATATGACGCCAATGCCTCTGTCCTGATTCTCTTTTTCTTTTTCTTTTTTCTGTTTTCTTTTTTCTTCTTTTTTTTTTTATCTTTCTCTTCAGAGAATGCTTATTTCAGCAAAATGTTTTGTACCAAATGGAAGGAATATTGTGTGGTCTGAGGAAACGAGCTAATTTATCTCATTGAAATGAATTATAATTTATAACAAATTGTTGAGTTTTCCTTTATAAATATCATATTGCTCTATATAGATAACACCCATTGACCTCTCTATATAGATATAACACTTAATATTTTATATTAAGTTGATCTTGGATTATCCTCACGGTTTACGGACTGGACATATATATATATATATATATATATATAGTGTATCGAGGCAGCAGATAATTTTCTAGAAATATAATGTTAAATATAACAGACAACGAATGTCTATTATATTTAATCATGAGTCGTTCTAAAAATCGTGCTTTGGCTTTAATTTCAGATAAAAATAACGACAAAAATTGTCTAACATTTGAATATTTTCTTATTATGCTGGTTCTAAGATTTCGGATCAAATGAGCCATCTTCAGAGAGGTTACAGGGACGTTAACATAAAGACATCCATCACCAAATATGGCTGTAAATAGTCTGCAAAGAGTTGATCGGCCGTAGAAACTGAATGAATCAATCAATTCTGAAATTTCTCACAGTTTAAGACAACGCAAAAGTTTGTCCGGGCATATTTTGAATATTTGTTTAGGAAATCTTCATTTCTTTTCATAGCAATCATGACTGAATATAAAATCTGACATGGCTTATTCTTCATGCCTAAACTAAGACAAATAAAACCACCTCATCCATATAATATTTACTTTCAACCAACCCTTATTATGCACTTCACTCAGTAACCATCTGCATTGTATATTTAATATATACAGTATATATATATATATATATATATATATATATATATATATATATATATATATATATATGGGTATATATGAAGCTGACGTCCTTAATGCATTGGATGAAAAAAAAAGATTTAAGGTAAAAAAGGTTTAAGGAAAGTTTTGCAAAATTCACTGCAAGAATTAAATCTTGAAACATGATGACATATTTTTATTTTTAAAAGGCACATGCAAAGATCGTGTTAGCTCACATTCATTTTTTACAACATCCTCTTACACACGGCATTCATTAACATACTTGGGTGGCTCTCTAGCATTTTGCTGGGTGGAATCTAGTATGAAGAAAATACAGAACAGAAGAGAAGTGACGCTGGACTACTACATGGTCAACAAAAGGAATACTGGACTACTACGTGGTCAATAGAAGAGAATACTAAACTACTACGCGGTCAACAAAAAATATTGGACTACTACATGGTCAACAATAGAGAAATACTGGATTCAAGGGAATCACTGATGCTGCTGTCTGTGATGGAGATGGCCAAAAAGAAAAAAAATAATGATTTTAAAAGCTTGCGAAGTTCAAATGTGGAAGAATGTGATCTCAATTCTAAAGAAAGAACATAATGCAATAATATAAATCTTGTAAAATGATTAATTGGTGAAATTTTGGTTGGCAGATGCGACATAAAGATCGTGTCAGCTCGCCGAACACCCAAAAAAAAAAAATAAAAAAATAAATAGAGACAATCAGTCAACAACTCTGAATGATGCATTAACAGAGAAAAAATCTTTCTCTTTCATTTTTAAAATTTTTCATTTATTTCTATTTAGCAATTGTATTTCTGCAATCAAAGCCATTTTAGCAGTCATTTCCTACCATAATTGATTTGTAATTTAGCAACTTCATTACACCTGTTAGTCTGAGATTTCATTATACAGAAGCAATGTTATACATTGTTGTCGGCTTTATATCATAACCAATAATTCAATTTCTTCTTTATGATGATGGCGTTGATGACTAATTAGACCAATTCTTGCGCGGAAGAACCGATGGCATTGAATGCATAGCAAAGCTGGTGAAGGACGAGGTCGGCTTTGTTAAGACTTTCTCTTTTGCTGTTTGAGATCTTTTTCTTTTGTGGTACCTTCGGTTTCTTAGCTGAAGTGATGGAAAACTTCCAGTTGGAACCCTCTCAGAAGTAATCATAACATAAATGCAACATGAATTCCTGGAATATTTAACATTACTAAACTCAAAGATATATAACAAAATTAATTATAAAAAATGCGACATGTCTTTCCAGAAACTTTAACCTTTCGAAGATTTAAAAAGATATTCCAAACTAATCGGAAAAGAAATGCGACATGACTTTCAAGAATCTTTAACCTTCCTAAGCTTAAAAATTGTATTCCAAATTAATGTTAAAACAAATGCGACATGACTTTCAAGAATCTTTAACCTTCCTAAGCTTAAAAATTGTATTCCAAATTAATGTTAAAACAAATGCGATATGACTTTCAAGAAACTTTAACCTTCTTAAGCTTAAAAATTGTATTTCAAAGTAATGTTAAAACAATAGCGACAAGACTTTCAAGAATCTTTAACTTTCCTAAGCTTAAAAATTGTATTCCAAATTAATGTTAAAACAAATGCGACATGACTTTCAAAAATCTTTAACCTTCCTAAGCTTAAAAATTGTATTCCAAATTAATGTTAAAACAAATGCGACATGACTTTCAGGAATCTTTAACCTTCTTAAGCTTAAAAATTGTATTCCAAAGTAATGTTAAAACAAATGCGACATGACTTTCAGGAATCTTTAAATTCTTAAGCTTAAAAATTGTATCTCAAAGTAATGTTAAAACAAATGCAACATGACTTTCAAGAATCTTGAACCTTCTTAAGGTTAAAAATTGTATTCCAAAGTAATTTTAAAACAAATGCGACATGATTTTCAGGAATCTTTAACCTACTTAAGCTTAAAAATTGTATTTCAAAGTAATGTTAAAAGAAATGCGACATGACTTTCAAGAATCTTTAACCTTCCTAAGCTTAAAAATTGTATTCCAAATTAATGTTAAAACAAATGCGACATGACTTTCAAGAATCTTTAACCTTCCTAAGCTTAAAAATTGTATTCCAAATTAATGTTAAAACAAATGCGACATGACTTTCAAGAATCTTTAACTTTCCTAGCTTAAAAATTGTATTCCAAAGTAATGTGAAAAAAATGCGACATGACTTTCATGAATCTTGAACCTCCCTAAGATAAAAAATTGTATTTCAAAGTAATGTTAAAACAAATGCGACATGACTTTCAGGAATCTTTAACCTTCTTAAGCTTAAAAATTGTATTTCAAATTAATGTTAAAACAAATGCGACATGACCTTCAGGAATCTTGAACCTTCAAAAGCATAAAAATTGTATTCCAAAGTAATGTTAAAACAAATGCGACATGACTTTCAGGAATCTTTAACCTTCCTAAGCTTAAAAATTGTATTCCAAATTAATGTTAAAACAAATGCGACATGACTTTCAAGAATCTTGAACCATCCTAAGCTTAAAAATTGTATCTCAAAGTAATGTTAAAACAAATGCGACATGACTTTCAAGAATCTTTAACCTTCTTAAGCTTAAAAATTGTATTCCAAATTAATGTTAAATCAAATGCGACATGACTTTCAGGAATCTTTAACCTTCCTAAGCTTAAAAATTGTATTTCAAATAATGTTAAAACAAATGCGACATGACTTTCAAAAATCTTTAACCTTCCTAAGCTTAAAAATTGTATTCCAAATTAATGTTAAAACAAATGCGACATGACTTTCAGGAATCTTGAACATTCCTAAGCTTAAAAATTGTATTTCAAAGTAATGTTAAAACAAATGCGACATGACTTTCAAAAATCTTTAACCATCCTAAGCTTAAAAATTGTATTACAAATTAATGTTAAAACAAATGCGACATGACTTTCAGGAATCTTTAACCTTCTTAAGCTTAAAAATTGTATTTCAAAGTAATGTTTAAACAAATGCGACATGACTTTCAAGAATCTTTAACCTTCCTAAGCTTAAAAATTTTATTCCAAATTAATGTTAAAACAAATGCGACATGACTTTCAGGAATCTTTAACCTTCTTAAGCTTAAAAATTGTATTCCAAAGTAATGTTAAAACAAATGCGACATGACTTTCAAGAATCTTTAACCTTCCTAAGCTTAAAAATTGTATTCCAAAGTAATGTTAAAACAAATGCGACATGACTTTCAAGAATCTTTAACCTTCTTAAGCTTAAAAATTTTATTCCAAATTAATGTTAAAACAAATGCGACATGACTTTGAAGAATCTTTAAATTCTTAAGCTTAAAAATTGTATCTCAAAGTAATGTTAAAACAAATGCGACATGACTTTCAAGAATCTTTAACCTTCTTAAGCTTAAAAATTGTATTCCAAATTAATGTTAAATCAAATGCGACATGACTTTCAAGAATCTTTAACCTTCCTAAGTTTAAAAATTGTATTCCAAAGTAATGTTAAAACAAATGCGACATGACTTTCAGGAATCTTTAACCTTCTTAAGCTTAAAAATTGTATTTCAAAGTAATGTTAAAACAAATGCGACATGACTTTCAGGAATCTTGAACATTCCTAAGCTTAAAAATTGTATTCCAAAATAATGTTAAAACAAATGCGACATGACTTTCAAGAAACTTTAACCTTCCTAAGCTTAAAAATTGTATTCCAAATTAATGTTAAGACAAATGGGACATGACTTTCAGGAATCTTTAACCTTCTTAAGCTTAAAAATTGTATTTCAAAGTAATGTTAAACAAATGCGACATGACTTTCAAGAATCTTTAACCTTCCTAAGCTTAAAAATTGTATTCCAAAGTAATGTTAAAACAAATGCGACATGAATTTCAAGAATCTTTAACCTTCTTAAGCTTAAAAATTCTATTCCAAAGTAATGTTAAAACAAATGCGACATGACTTTCAGGAATCTTGAACCTTCTTAAGCTTAAAAATTTTATTTCAAAGTAATGTTAAAACAAATGCGACATGACTTTCAGGAATCTTTAACCTTCTTAATCTTTAACCTTCCTAAGCTGAGAATATGTATTCTTTAGTTTTCGTGCACGTCCCCCAAATGTATTTCAAAAGTAATCTTAAAATAATTGTTATATAACCTTTAAGAGAATTTAAAATTCGTACCGACCCCTAAAAAGTGTCTTCAAAGTATGATATTTCCCTAGGCATCCTATTGTTCTAACCACCTTCGCTCATCGACAATGATAGGGGTTGCAGGTTCGAATCCTGCCGAATGACACACATTTTCGTAACAAAGATTTATCATAAATAATCAGGCAGGGAGAAAGAAATATATCATACTGTTTGATCATAAACAGAATATCTACTTCAATACGAGTATCGATAAAAAATAATGCTCAAACAAATCATTTCAAGTATATAGAGAATATTCAGTAATATTATTAGTCAAACCTGGCGACACGGTTTCAGTTACGTTTCCACCGCTTCTCTAGGTCTTTCTATGAATATTTTCATCGTAATTTTTCGAATGAGCTCTTCACTATGGTACCTAGACGTTTTGAATTATAGCGCACTAGCAATATAACCCGGCGTTGCTCGGGTGTAATGAAGGCTTTAAAACTAATCCATGGTCTCGGAGCTCAGACTCTTTGGACATTGGCACGAAAGACCAAAAAGCAATAGTTGTTTCCAGTTAAAGCGAAACCGTAGACTGAAAGAAAAATGAATGGATGCAAGTCAAATTTTGATTTCCTGGTATCGATATCAAATAAGTGTTTTTCGTCGTCAACTGAATATTGAAGGCTAAATAAGTCCTCTGAGTAAATGGTATCATGGCTGAGACTAAGAACTACAATTACACCTACTTAGAGCAAAACCCGAAGCAAAAGCTAAAATAAAAGGGCTGAAAAAAATACAGATATTATAGACAGATAAACAGACACACACGCAAACATCTTGCCTTTTATATATATATATTATAACTGTAACCTTGAAACTTCTAAATATCGTTTCTTATGTCATGTCTAAGAGTGTATCAAATTTGATTAAAATCGGACCACTCCTTCTATAACTCGATTTTTTCGATTATCGATTTTCTATATTTATTGGGGGTACCTCGACACAAAACCTAGCTAAGAACACTCAGAGACTGTGAGAAATATATTCACATAGCTTAGCGCTTAAGCAGTGAAAGGAAATT
Source organism: Ascarosepion bandense (assembly GCA_037127315.1). Classification (NCBI taxonomy): domain Eukaryota; kingdom Metazoa; phylum Mollusca; class Cephalopoda; order Sepiida; family Sepiidae; genus Ascarosepion; species Ascarosepion bandense. The sequence continues at coordinate 2,332,199 of JBBBDQ010001697.1, forward strand.
ATCAAACATAACAAGACATACCTGGTATAGAAAAAACAATTTATTTGTCTTGCAAAAATATGCTGAATTTTGCTGCTACAGTGTAGCTTGGTATAGTCTCTTTTCTCTGCTTAGCTTGGTATAGTATCCTCCGTCTAGGAGTGGGATGAAAAAGACACAAGGAACTGCGATCCGCGACGTACAGGAACTTTCTTCTGGGACAGCTTCTTTCACAGTTTCTTATCTTGGTATAAGATGATAGTGCTTAGAGAATTTTTCTCTAGGAAGGCAAGGCTTTGCCCATAGGGTATCCTTTTTAAGGTAAGAAGGGTAACAAGAGATTTTCTCTGTTACAAAGTTATGGCATTAGCCTAAAAGATTACAAAGAATTGGTAAGATGGTCTCGATATAGCGAGACAAGTGGGCGCCAATTTAGGCCCTGCTGCAACAAAAATCCGGAGCGGCACAAATACGTCCGATACTGTTCGTGCTAGCTGAAAAAGGAGAGCACAAAACCATCGTGTAAAAAAAACATAAAACCTCTGGCAAAGCCCGCCTAAAGTTCAAAACGAGGTTCGGGTTAAATCAGCCAATCAGGAGACCCGTTACATCTGTAAATTTCCGACAAGACGCTTATAGTACAACTGTGTAAACTTTCAATAAAATCGGTTCAGCCGTTTCGGAGTCTGTAGGTAACGGAAACACACACACACACACAGACACAAGCAAACATACACCCCCCCCCCACGTCAAGATCTTATTCGTTTACAGTTGCGCTTACTGAATGTCGCAGAAATAAGATCTGTGCTAACGATTTCTTTTAAGTCACTTCTTGCTGGTGGAACTCACTTCCGGTTCTGTACATTCCAGCTAACTTTAATCTGCAAAAACGTAAACTCAAAATCAACCGCCATCTAGTTTCTTCTTTCCGCTAATTATTAGTTTCCGATGATAATTCTTCTACACTTTGTAATCTCTAAGTGCTTTTACTGTCTTGCAAAAAAAAAATATATATATACGTCGAGGTCTTTTGTGCATACTCAACTGCTATCCTCATATATTTTGATCATCTTGCATACACTTTTTGTCTTCTTGTCGATTGGAAAAACGTCAGCCGATTTGATGGCTTTTTGGAACATGAAGTCAAAAGATGACACACGCACAAAACTAGAGATGGCAGACGATGAAGCAATCGCAGTACGGAGTTTTCTAAATGAAGATAATCTCGTTGAGTTATAAAAAAAAGAAAAAGAAAACACATTCATGAACAACCACAATAAATTCTCCGATAACACGATTTCCCGAAAAAAAAAAAATAATGATAATAATAATGAAATTAAAAATATTAACAAAATACTGCAAACATTGTCAACAGAAAAAAGCAAAGTCAAATGAAAATGGCGTCGGTGATAATAACCGCTTGGATATGCCCTGCCACTGCGGTCATTTTCGCCACCGTCATGGCGTGTTTCTCCCGACGGTTTCTGGTACGTTTGATAAAAGACATTCTCGATTCAACTGGAGGCATCTGGCAAAGAGCAAGCTGTAAGCAAAACATCGATCAAAGAGCCAGTCAGATTCAAAAGAAATAATACATACATACATACATATATATATATATACATATATATATAGATCGATCACTCAAATAAATCAAATAGTCAGGTTGGTTGATAGATAGAGAGATGGGGAGAGAAGTGACAAATAAATAAAGAGATAAATAGGTAGAAGTAGTGAGAGATTAATAGTCAAAAAATAGATCGATAATAAACTGAGCTAGATAGATAGAAAGATAGATAGATAGATAGATAGATAATGAAGAAATTATATATATATATATATATAACAGACATAGATAGATAGGGAGAAACAGAAGCAGATATAGAAACAGACTTAGATAGATAGATAGATAGATAGATAGATAGATAGATAGATAGATAGATAAGAAATGAGAATAGATAGATAGATAGATAGATAGATAGATAGATAGATAAGAAATAGATAATAAGAAATAGATAGATAGATAGATAGATAGATAGATAGATAGATAGATAGATAGAAAAATAGATAATGAAGAAATTATATATATAAATAACAGGCATAGATAGATAGGGAGAAACAGAAACAGATATAGAAACAGACAGACAGATAGATAGATAGATAGATAGATAGATAGATAGATAGATAGATAGATAGATAGATAGATAACGAAGAAATGAGAAAGCTAGATAATGAAGAAATTATATATATATATATAATGAAGAAATTATATATATATATATATATATATATATATATATATATATATATATAACAGGCATAGATAGGGAGAAATAGAAGCAGATATAGAAACAGATTTAGATAGATAGATAGATAGATAGATAGATAATGAAAAAGTGAGATAGATAGATAGATAGATAGATAGATAGATATGAACAAACTGAGAGATAGATAGATAGATAGATAGATAGATAGATAGATAGATATAAACAAACTGTGATAGATAGATTCAGATCGACATATATATATATATATATATATATATATATTGGAATTTTGTTATTACAATTATTTATAAAAGGATTATATCACTACACAAAAATTTTAATGTTTCAGAACAATAATGTTCTTCTTCAGGTGACAGTTTAAAAATAAACGATGATAATGATTTATTTAGAAAATATATGAATTCATGGTTATTTAGAAAATCAAAGAGTGGTGGTTAGAGGAAGTTAAACAATGTCATTGTTGGTGTGTCGATATTGCTCAATCAAAAGTGAGAATTAGATTGTACTATGGTGTTAAAAATTTGGGTCGCGAAATAGAACAATGTGGTATATATGTTTTGATACTTTTTAATTTCGTCTGAGTAAAATACATACTTGGAACATACATTTTTAATTGAATAGAAACATTTTTTTATCAGAAGTTTCGATTTCAGAGTTTTGTAAAAAGGTTGATTTTGTTCTATCTCATCTGTTAATAGGGATGGATTATTTTGCTTAAAATTAGAATGAATTATTGTATACTAAGGTATATTGGAGTTATGAATCACAAATTAGTATTGTGTGGGTCATTAATTTTAGGAAAATAATTTTTAAGTAGTATTAGAGCATAAGTCATAATTGAACAGCTATAATTAATTAAATTTTAAAAATGAATATTTGCGGTGCTTACATAAAACCGTCAATTCATCTCTACGGTTTAGTAGTACACTCCTGATCAAAATTTTAAGACTACTTAAAAATCTTTAAAAAGAAATATTTTTTTAAGGATAGATTTTAAACTCCTCCCACTTAAGGTTACCAATACTACAATCTAAAAGGTTATGGAAACAAAAAGCTACATTCCAAACATTTTATTTAGAAATTTACATTTTTATAAAATGAGACGATTTACACATGATCAAAATTATAAATTGTACAAAAAGTGTATGAAAACTGTATGAAAACATTCAACAACCAAATTTAATAATGAGTTCTACCTCCACTGCTTTTGATGACTTCAAAAACTCTGTCGGGCATGCTAGAAATAAGCGTTTCCATTAAGGTGCGGGGGATGCTGCTCCAGCTTCTGAAGATGGCTTCATGTAGTTCATTTTTTGTTGAATATTGTTTGCCATTTCGATAAACATCTCTTGTCATCCATCCTCAATCATTTGCAATTGGGTTCAAGTCTGGTGAGCATGAAGGATGTCCCAAGTGATGGACCCCATTTTCTTGTAGAAAGGTCAAGGTCCGTCTTGCAGCGTGGATTACAGCATTATTTTGCTGGAATAACCATCCATCCACACACAAATGATGGCCCTCCATCATCAATGATGCTTTTTGTAGCATGCTAACATAACCAGCCGCTGTTTGACAACCCTGCACCACCTGGAGCCCCATCCTCCCTCTGTAAGAAAAGGCACCCCATACCATTAGGGGCGCTCCACCACTATGACGTGTGGAGAAAATTTCAGGAGGTATGTTTTTCTTATGCCAATATCGTTGGAAGCCATCAGGACCATCTAGATTGAATTTTTCCTCATCAGAAAACAGGACTTTCTTCCACTTCTCAACATCCCATGTTTGGTATTCACGACCAAACTTTAAGCGGTCCACCTTGTGACGTGGAAGCAGCCAAGGAATTTGTTTACGCTTTTTATTTACCTTGCCTTTTTGTCGAAAGTGTCATCTGATGGTTACGGGACTGCAATCAGCATCTGTGACTGCCTTAATTTGACAAGAAGAAAGTCCCCCCTCTTTCATAACAACCCGTCTGATTCTCTTACTCAATGCAGGAGAAATTTTTGGGAGTTTACCAGAGGATTTTGCTTTTCCATAATTCTCACTGTTATTTAGAAAGTTGCAAATCACAGTTTTACTGCGATTTACCTTGGCTGCGATCGCCCGCTGTGACAAACTTGCTTATGGAATTCTAGAATTCGAGAACACTCAACTTTGGTAAGTTTGCTTGCTTTAGGCATGATAACACCTTTACGCAGTGATTGCTAATCTCTAACTGAACTAAAAACATTAGAATTACCATAGATCTAACAATTTATACCCCTGGTCTTATAATTTTTATCATGCGTAAATCGCCTCATTTTATAAAAATGTAAATTTCTAAATAAAATGTTTGAAATGTAGCTTTTTGTTTCCATAACCTTTTAGATTGTAGTGTTGGTAACCTTAAGTGGTAGCAGTTTAAAATCTATCTGTAAAAAAAAAATTATTTTTAAAGATTTTTAAGTGGTCTTAAATTTTTGATCAGGAGTGTACTTTATGTTCAGGAAAGTTAATAATCTGCAGCTTACATATCTTTGTTTTTTCCAGAATTTTCCATTTTACTTTGGGGGTCTTATTTGTATCTTCTAACTGCTAAAAGTACGCAGAAAAGAATGTTTGGTTTCAGTACGTGTTATTTTTAAAGGAAGTTAAATGCAAATACGACCTTTGCTTAAAAGTATTCTTAGGAGATCCAATGTAAACTTTGTAAAGCAAAATTTACATTAAGCAATCTTTATAAAAAATAAATGCATGATCAATGGGTATTAATCCATCTATTCTTTCACTTCCTTATAATCTATCTATCTATCTATCTATCTATCTATCTATCTATCTATCTATCTCAGTCTTTGTTCACATCTATCTATCTATCTATCTATCTATCTATCTATCTATCTATCTATCTATCTATCTATATCTATCTATCTCAATCTCTCATCTATCTATCTATCTATCTATCTATCTATCTATCTATCTATCTATCTATCACAGTCTGTTCATATCTATCTATCTATCTATCTATCTATCTATCTATCTATCTATGCAGAGAGAGAGAGAGAGAGAGAGAGAGAGAGAGAGAGAGAAAGAGCGAGAGAGAGATTACCTATAGGTTTTTGTTCTTGATTATAATACTCTGTTAAATTTTAACAATAAATTTTAACATTGGATTTAATCTCCTATTGAATTTACCTTACCAAGTACCAAGGATACTTATATATATATATATATATATATATATATATATATATAGAGAGAGAGAGAGAGAGAGAGAGAGAGAGGGAGAGAGAGTTAGATAGATAGATAATGAAGAACTGAGATAGCTTGAGAGAAAGAAAGATAAAAACATACATAAATAATGAGTAACTGATATATGTAGTGAGATAGAGAGAGAGAATAAAAGAGAGTGAGTGCGATAGAAACAGACACAGATAAATATATATATATATATATATACATTCATATATATATAGTCATCCGCAGACAGATCTGTTTTGCTGTATCACAGCTCATCAGTACGGTTAGACATCCGATTGCTTTTTACCCAGGATTGAAAACCGACCGAATTGGCGTCAGTCGGCGATTCTACCTCTGAGCTATGGGCGCTTGGTTGAAGGAGCCAGAGTTTTTGGCGTATATATTATCATTTAATCTACTCCGCGACATGATACAAAAACAGAATATTATCCCAAGAATACGAGTCATGATTATTAAATTGAGGGAAAATCATATGGAAACAGTCAGCTATATACAACCAATATTCTTGGATCTATGAGTGAAAACGTCTTCAAGCGAATGAATCATAGATGTAAGAAAACCCCTTAACAGTCCTAGCGCTACTGACCACAAGACAGTTTCTAAAATAATGAAATCATCATTATAATAAAGCATAACAAATAATAAATCAATAATAATAAATCAACAACAACCACAAATAAAATGTATAACCCTTCCTCAGATCTTATATACTGGCGCAAAATTTCAAAAAGAGTATTACTAAATAACAAAAATCACATCACTTAAAAACTTTCCACAGCAGTAACAACTAAAATGGATAGCCCTTTATCAGATATTATATACAAAACCACAAACAATGATCTTTACCAAATAACAAAATTACATCGCTCGAAGATTTTCAACAGCAGCAATAACTAAAATGGATAGCCCTTCATCAGATCTTATATACCGCCGCTATAAAACCATAAACAAAGAGTGATACCAAATAACAAAAATCACATCATTTGAAGACTTCCAAGAGCAGCAATAACTAAAATGGATATTCTTTCATCAGGTCTTATATACCACCGCTACAAAACCACAAACAATGAACTTTACCAAATAACAAAACCCACATCACTCGAAGACTTCCAACAGCAGCAATAATTAAAATGGATAGCCCATTATCAGGTCTTATATACCGGCGCTATCAAATAATTAAAGTCACATCACTTGAAGAATTCCAACAATTGTAAGAAATATAGTTGATAACTCCTGATCAGATCTTACAAGCCCACAAAAAAGAGCTTTACCTAACAACAAAATCACATCAAATGAGAACTTCCAACAGCAGCAATAACTAAAATGGATAGCCCTTCATCAGATCTTATATACAGGGGTAATATCCGCAAACAAAGTAGCATTGTCAAATAAGAAAAACCACATCAATTGCAGACTTCCAAGAGTAGCAACACTTAAAATGTATAACCGTTAATCAGATGTTATATGCTGACGCTACAAAACCACAAAGAGCTTTATCAAATAACAAAAATACACACCACTTAAAAATTTCCAACAGCAGTGACTGCTTAAATTGATGGCACTTGTCACTTGAAGGGGGAAAATGATATGATCAAGATAAATTTCCACACTCGCTTAAACAAAATACCTGGAAGTTTAAATGTTCTACAGAAAGATATTGAGCATAACATGAACGGAGCAAGTGAGCAACAACGAAAGTCCAACGATTTACTGTAGGGATGCATTGCAATTGATTTTAATATAAGTATGCATTGGAAATGATTTTATTATAAGAATGCATTGGAAGAGATTTTATTATAAGAATGCATTGGAAATGATTTTATTATAAGAATGTATTGGAAAGGGTTTTACTATAAGAAGGCATTGGAAATGATTTTACCATAAGAATGCATTGGAAATGATTTTACTATAAGAATGCATTGGACATGATTTTACTATAAGAATGCATTGGAAATGATTTTACTATAAGAATGCATTGGAAAGGGTTTTACTATAAGAATGCATGAGACATGATTTTACTTTAAGAATGCATTGGAAATGATTTTAACTATAAGAATGCATTGGAAATGATTTTACTATAAGAATGCATTGGAAATGATTTTACTATAAGAATGCATTGGAAATGGTTTTACTATAAGAATGCATGAGACATGATTTTACTTTAAGAATGCATTGGAAATGATTTTACTATAAGAATGCATTAGACATGATTTTACTTTAAGAATGCATTGGAAGAGATTTTATTATAAGAATGCATTGGAAATGATTTTATTATAAGAATGCATTGGAAATGATTTTATTATAAGAATGGATTGGAAAGGGTTTTACTATAAGAATGCATTGGAAATGATTTTACCATAAGAATGCATTGGAAATGATTTTATTATAAGAATGCATTGGAAATGATTTTATTATAAGAATGCATTGGAAATGATTTTATTATAAGAATGGATTGGAAAGGGTTTTACTATAAGAATGCATTGGAAATGATTTTACCATAAGAATGCATTGGAAATGATTTTACTATAAGAATGCATTGGAAATGATTTTGCTATAAGAATGGATTGGAAATGATTTTACTATAAGAATGCATTGGAAATGATTTTACTATAAGAATGCATTGGAAATGATTTTACTATAAGAATGCATTGGAAATGATTTTACAATAAGAATGCATTGGAAATGGTTTTACTATAAGAATGCATTAGACATGATTTTACTTTAAGAATGCATTGGAAATGATTTTACTATAAGAATGCATTAGACATGATTTTACTTTAAGAATGCATTGGAAGAGATTTTATTATAAGAATGCATTGGAAATGATTTTATTATAAGAATGCATTGGAAATGATTTTATTATAAGAATGGATTGGAAAGGGTATTTTAAGAACTTTTATAAGAATGCATTGGAAATGATTTTACCATAAGAATGCATTGGAAATGATTTTACTATAAGAATGCATTGGAAATGATTTTACTATAAGAATGCATTGGACATGATTTTACTATAAGAATGCATTGGAAATGATTTTACTATAAGAATGCATTGGAAATGGTTTTACTATAAGAATGCATTAGACATGATTTTACTTTAAGAATGCATTGGAAATGATTTTACTATAAGAATGCATTGGACATGATTTTACTATAAGAATGCATTGGACATGATTTTACTATAAGAATGCATTGGAAATGATTCTACTATAAGAATGCATTGCAAATGATTTACTGTAGGGATGCATTGCAATTGATTTTAATATAAGAATGTATTGGAAATGATTTTAATATAGAGATGCATTAAAAATCATTTTAATATCAGGATGATTCAGAAATGATTTTAATATAAGGCTAACATGGAAATGGAAATTGTATACCGATAGTAACTGTTAGCCAAATGATTGCCGAATATTGACTGCACATTATCGTCTAAACCAACCCTTATCAGTACAATGTGAGCTTATCGACGTAATGCAAGCTTTCTGGTTAGAGCAATTACAACCGACTGGTGTGTTCGATTCTCACTGGGTGCTCTTTACTTTTGGCCTTATGTCACATTTAAATTGCTTGGTTGTTTTGTTTTTATGGTATATCAACACCTCGGTGGGTCATTTATTGCCAACTAAATTTTTATTTATTTATTGCTGGTAATACCTTTTTCTATCAACAATTAATTGTTGTTTTTATATACGTTTTGTGTCTAGCAATACTTTTTTCTTTTCGAATATCAAGATTCATTGGGATTTGTTTTTTTTTTAAGGGCAGGGTTCCCAAGTTCTACCTTTGTTATTTTAACCCATAACTGGAGGGAAAGGACAGATTAATATCTTTCCCAGGGATACCAGTGCTTAAGTGAATGCAGGGTATTCAACTGGAATTCGAACTCGGCTCACTGATTTCTCTTTCCGAGCCGATATCCACTGCACCACAACGTACAGCCGTCACTAAACGCTTACAGCACCTGGTATTCCCAAGCGGTCACCCATCTAAGTACTGACCAGGCTCAACGTTGCTTAACTTCGGTGATCGAGTGAGAACCGGTGTATTCAACGTGATATGGCCGTAAGCACGCACATCCGTCACTAAACGCTTACAGCACCTGGTATTCCCAAGCGGTCACCCATCTAAGTACTGACCAGGCTCAACGTTGCTTAACTTCGGTGATCGAGCTAGAACCGGTGTATTCAACGTGATATGGCCGTAAGCCGTCACATCTAAGGTAAGCTTAGGAAATCCCCAATTATCATTGCAATAGATAATTACGTCGTGATTATGTTTAGTAAAGATTAACTTCAGATAGAATTAGTTTTTCAGGATTGCAACACCTTATTTAGGTGAGTTTAATAGGATCTCCTTGATTGCACAACCGTCTTGTGCTACGATACCCTCTGGGTTACTTTAAGGCTAATTAACGTTGTTTTCGACCCGTACAAGAATTTTCCTTGGGGGTTAATAAAGATTGGAGAAATGGTTAAGTATTGGAAAGGGTTTTGGATGGGCTGGGCTGGCTTCGAAATAAATTAACGTTTGTGGCGGCTTGATTACGCTTCAATGGTGCGGTTCGGTTATCTGAGCGTTTGGGTGGTGAATATTTCTTTGGGTGGTTCAAAAACATTCCTAAATAGGCATTGGCTTTTTTGTCAGCCTTATAAGAAGGGATCAGCCATTACTCGTGTTTTCAGTCTTGTTGAAAGTCTTCGAATTATATCTTTTGTTATTTTCTAAAGTTATTTGGTTGTTAGCTTTTGGCGCCAGGAGACAAGAAATAAGAATTAATAGTTTAATTACAAGAGTTGAATTCTTTCCCCAAACAAGTTTACCTTGTTATACTGAGAAGTGAACGGAGAGAGTTATATCTTGGCGTCTTCAGCAAAGAATGAGAAAAGCAGTACCATATACGAGGAATAGCTTCGTTTATAACCTTGAGAAATTGCGAATAAATCTTAATTGCACCTGTTTCCATGTTGGAAAGATTTTTTAGAAACGATTCTAACTATAGGAGCCGGAGTCAGTCAACGAAATGGCGCCCATGCATTGTACATAGATGAGTAAGGGTAGAGACACACGTTGATATACCAGGAGATATTTTGAATGAGAATTCTCTCTTTTGTTGTAGGAAATATCACAATATTTATTCTACAGTACCCAGATTTTATGAATTTAAGCATACTACTACATTAACGACAAGATCCCATTTTTTTATAGTTGAAATAACAAAATGTAACCTCCAGTTCTATGGTAAAAACTTTTTCTCTTGTGCTTCTCGCTTGTGAAACTCTTATCAAGTTTCTTGCTATCTAGGCAACTTTGATCTAAAAATATCTAAATGAAGTCGTTATCTTCTGACTTCTGAATTACTATAAATTTTTTGTTCTCTCACAATGACTGAAGAATATTTTAGGCAGATTCTCTGTTTTTACCAAATAGACGGCTAAATGTCGATGATAATAGAAGCCATTTCCTTACACGGGAGAATTCATTGACAACGCAGCTAATGCTGCTCTCGGTAAAAGACTTTAAAAATTTTTCTTTTAAATCAGTTTTTATGGAAAATAGTTTTAGTTTGGTTTGTACAACTCAATTTCGACAAGATTTTTATGAGAGGTTCGCATGAATAGAATAAGTATTCTTTGTAAGAAATCAATTTCTAGATAAGTTATATTTTTGTTTTGTTTTACAGCATATCAACCTCAATGGGTTATTTAATATCGGCAAGATTTTTAGGAGAGGTTTGTATGAATCGAATATGCATTCTTTGTAAGAAATCAGTTTGTAGATCAGGTTGTGGGATCTCCCCCTTTTCTATGATCATAGACTCAACTTGAGTATACATATGCTCCTGCCATAGAGAGAACAGTGACTGATCAGTAAGTTACCGAGAGATTCTGAAGTTACACAGAGAATACCGCGTCAGTAGTCATAGTAGTTCTGAGCTCCTCTCAGTCAGAATAGTATTACATACTAATCCAGCACGGCTTCACTTCAAAAACTTATATATATATATATATATATATATATATATATATATATATATATATATTCCTACTAATCGTATTCGTGGATTACTAACCTGCGTTCCAGATTGTATCTTTAAGTTTAATATAACCTATTTTTCTTTCTCAAATATCGGTGTTGTTGTTCATTATTTTCTACGTTTTCTCAACCGGAAACCACAAGAGTTTATTTGTTTTATAACATACCAAACTCAATGGGTTATTTAATATCGGCAAGATTTTAGAAGATGTTCGTATAAATGGAATATGTATTCTTTGTTACAAATCAGCTTGTAGATCAAGTATATTTTGTTTTGTTTTACGGCATATCTACCTCAAAGGGTTATTTATTGCCGGCAATATTTTTAGGAGAAGTTCATATGAATCGAATATGTATTCTTTGTAAGAAATCAGTTTGTAGATCAGGTTTCACTGACGTACTTTTGTAAAATATTTTTCTCAATAGTAAAATTTTTTGCTGGTATTTTTGCTATAAAATGTATTTTTATACTTTTATGGTGTTTCGATTTCAGTTTTGGGGTTAAATATTTACGCATAGCTAAGACATCGAACACCATCACGGGTTAGGCTAGACCTGGGAACAACGGCAATTAGGAGCTCGTCAAAACCACCCGTTAAGAATCCTTGCTGCTGGATGTAGTCTATCTTCTTACCCAAGACACAGGAGAATAGGCGTCACATGTCCAGTAACTCTTATAGTGTTTTCCTTTATCAACGGCGGTTTCTATCCTAGCTTTTTACTTGAAGTGGTGCAGATTATCAACGTCTTGATTTTGTCATTATTTTCAATCCGAGTTGCATGGGATTTTGCTTTTGAAAATCCTCAAGCGATGTGGTTTCTTTTAGTTTCTACAGTTCCTTGTTTGTGATTGTGTAGCGCCAGCCGCTTATTATGTATTATGCATTATTATAGTATTATGCATTATTATAGTAAAACCATGTCCAATGCATTCTTATAGTAAAATCATGTCCAATGCATTCTTATAGTAAAATCATTTCCAATGCATTCTTATAGTAAAATCATTTCCAATGCATTCTTATAGTAAAATCATGTCCAATGCATTCTTATAGTAAAATCATGTCCAATGCATTCTTATAGTAAAATCATGTCCAATGCATTCTTATAGTAAAACCATGTCCAATGCATTCTTATAGTAAAATCATTTTCAATGCATTCTTATAGTAAAATCATTTTCAATGCATTCTTATAGTAAAATCATGTCCAATGCATTCTTATAGTAAAATCATTTCCAATGCATTCTTATAGTAAAATCATGTCCAATGCATTCTTATAGTAAAATCATTTTCAATGCATTCTTATAGTAAAATCATGTCCAATGCATTCTTATAGTAAAATCATGTCCAATGCATTCTTATAGTAAAATCATGTCCAATGCATTCTTATAGTAAAACCATGTCCAATGCATTCTTATAGTAAAATCATTTTCAATGCATTCTTATAGTAAAATCATGTCCAATGCATTCTTATAGTAAAATCATTTCCAATGCATTCTTATAGTAAAATCATGTCCAATGCATTCTTATAGTAAAATCATGTCCAATGCATTCTTATAGTAAAATCATGTCCAATGCATTCTTATAGTAAAACCATGTCCAATGCATTCTTATAGTAAAATCATTTTCAATGCATTCTTATAGTAAAATCATGTCCAATGCATTCTTATAGTAAAATCATGTCCAATGCATTCTTATAGTAAAATCATGTCCAATGCATTCTTATAGTAAAATCATTTCCAATGCATTCTTATAGTAAAATCATTTTCAATGCATTCTTATAGTAAAATCATATCCAATGCATTCTTATAGTAAAATCATTTTCAATGCATTCTTATAGTAAAATCATTTCCAATGCATTCTTATAGTAAAATCATTTCCAATGCATTCTTATAGTAAAATCATATCCAATGCATTCTTATAGTAAAATCATTTTCAATGCATTCTTATAGTAAAATCATTTCCATTGCATTATTATAGTCAAATCATGTCCAATGCATTCTTATAGTAAAATCATATCCAATGCATTCTTATAGTAAAATCATAATAATATAACTACTGTAAATACTCCCTCATCTCAGAAATATAGACAAATAGAATGATCTATTATTAAACGTCCCACAAATGGCAACAAAGATCAGGACAATGGTCCGAATAATGTAAATACTGTAAATACTACCTCATCTCAGAAATACAGACAAATAGAATGATCTATAATTAAACGTCCAACAAATGGCAACAAAGATGAGGACAATAGTCCGAATAATGTAAATACTGTAAATACATCATCATATCTGAAATATAAACAAATAGAATGTTCTATTATTTAACGTCGTACAAATGGCAACAAAGATGATGACAATAGTCCGAATAATGTAAATACTGTAAATACTCCCTCATCTCAGAAATATAGACAAATATAATGATCTATTATTAAACGTCGTACAAATGGCAACAAAGATGAGGACAATAGTCCGAATAATGTAAATACTGTAAATACTACCTCATCTCAGAAATATCGACAAATAGAATGATCTATTATTAAACGTCGTACAAATGTCAACACATATGAGGACAATAGTCCGAATAATGTAAATACTTTAAATACATCCTCATATCAGAAATATAGACAAATAGAATGATCTATTATTAAACGTCGTACAAATGTCAACACATATGAGGACAATAGTCCGAATAATGTAAATACTTTAAATACATCCTCATATCTGAAATAGAGACAAATGGAATTATCTATTATTAAACGTCGTACAAATGGCAGCAAAAATGAGGACAATGGTCCGAATAATGTAAATACTGTAAATACATCTTCATATCAGAAATATAGACAAATAGAATGATCCATTATTAAATGTCCTACAATTGGCAACAAATATAAAGACAATTTTCCGAATAATGTAAATACTGTAAATAGTACCCCATCTCAGAAATATAGACAAATAGAATGATCTATTATTAAACGTCGTAAAAATGGCAACTAAGATGAGGACAATAGTCCGAATAATGTAAATACTGTAAATACTACCTCATCTCAGAAATATAGACAAATATAATGATCTATTATTAAACGTCGTACAAATGGCAACAAATATGAAGACAATGGCCCGAATAATGTAAATACTGTAAATACTACCTCATCTCAGAAATATAGACAAATACATATGGAAACCTACCAAAATCTGTTCGTAACATGCTTGTAGTCAATACAAATATAATATCGCCATCCACATGTTTGATCGGGAAACGCATCTTTTAAAATGACAAACCAATGCTTCTATAATTCATGAACTGAATTCTGTTTCTTTTTTCGCTTTAGATTGAATTCTATTTTTGTGAAGTTTATTTATTTTTCTTTTCGTTTTTCTTGTTTTTGATAAATGTATCATTAAAAAACAGCCGTGCGTTTTGTTCATATTTTTCTTGTTTTGCCCGTTAAGAATTTTTTTTTTTGTGGGCTTTTTTGTTTGTTTGTTTCCCTTTGCTTTTCCTTTTCTCCTTAGGCAGGATTCATTATCATTGCATCATCGACAACGATGGTGTGCGCCATGTACCACAGCACCTGCTGACGAGGGGAAAATGAACGCCAGAAGTAAACAAATTAAAAAATAAATAAATAAATAAAAAAAACGGAAAAAAAATGCAGCCAATTCAACAAAAATATTATCGCTACATACAAACAAAAGTATGTACCAATACACATCTTATATGCGAACAGCGAAACACATGTTTTCCTGTGTACATTAATATTTACGAAATAGCGGAAACGAATAAACTATTGAACGGGGCTTTTGTTAGTTACAATGAAGTGGTTCCATTTTTAATTTAACGGATAGATCAAATCTATGTCGATAAATAGAGGTAGTCAGTCAGTTAAGTGCCATACGTGACACACGCTTGGGCGGTCATGTCTCGAAAGAGACATGACCGCCCAAGCGTCTCGAAAGAGACATGACTGACTGGGCAGAAGATTATCCAGCAGTAGGTTGCCATTGCTTTCTGCGGTAGACTGGTTGCCAACCAAGGCTATAGAACCCAATCTGTCCTGTTATTTGACTCATTGCTTAAGGGGAAAAAGATGTATTATATTATTAATTAATAATTAGTGGGGGATCAGTTTATTACCTCATGTCAATATAGAACTGATCCCCTACTTTATGTCCAGTAGTAGTCTTAATTATATTCCCAACTATTATATTCAGTCAGTCAGTTAAGTGCCATTCGTGATACAGGCTTTTGGCGATCATGTCTCAAAAGAGACATGACTGACTGGGCAGAAAATTATCCCGCAGTAGGTTGCCATTGCTTTCTGCGGGAGACTGGTTGCCGACCAAGGCTTTAGAACCCAATCTGTCCTGTTATTTAACCCATAACTGGAAGGAATAGACGGATTAATACCTTTCCCAAGGGTATTTGCGCGTAAGTGAATGCAATGAATTCAGCTGAAATTCGAACTCGCCTCCCCGATTTCTCGTTCCGAGCCGATTTCCAATGCACCACAACGCACATCCTCTGAAGCATAAT
Organism: Ascarosepion bandense; assembly: GCA_037127315.1. NCBI lineage: Eukaryota > Metazoa > Mollusca > Cephalopoda > Sepiida > Sepiidae > Ascarosepion > Ascarosepion bandense. The sequence continues at coordinate 2,348,271 of JBBBDQ010001697.1, forward strand.
TAGTATTAGAAATTCAAACTATTCAAACTATGGGGTAAATTTAGTAAAAAAAAATAAAAAAATGTACGAACATAACAGAAAGAGTAGCCATAAATAAAGATCCAAGAAACGGGTGTAACTCGGATTTGTTATTAAATAGGCGAGGGCGGGAAAATGCACTCTTCTGATTGGCTAGATTTAACAATAAAAAGTACGAATTTTGCCGAGAAAAAATAAAACTTAAAAAACAAAAAAAAAAAAAGAAAATTTAAATCAATACAAGAAACACAAAATTAAGGGGCCGACTTGGTACTTCTAGACCGAAAGTCGGGGTTACTGCCGGAGCCGATATGATGTTTAAAAACCCGAAATCGGCAATGAAGGCAGGACAACACTGAAGAGCTTTCTTTTAAGCACCAAAAATGTATTTATGGACATCATGGTAGATAAATAACTGAGCTGATTTGCAATGCTTAATATCATTCCTCCTATCTAGCAGTGAATTCTAAACAATTTCCTCACAGATGAAGACGAGACTAAAGCGAGGAAAATTTTGTTCTACAGAAGTTTGCCGAGAATGCAATGGACCAAACATATGAGCAACGACAAAATTTTAGATAAAATGAAAACATAAAGGACACTTAATAGTTAATATCCGAAAACGACAATTGAAAATATCTGGGACATGAGAAAAATTGCTTGGAAAGTTTAATACTCAAAGGACAGATTAAAAGAAAGTGAAATATATGTAGCTCTTAATAATATTTGTCTTAGGTTAGTAACTTAGAGAGTCGTGTTCAAGGGAGATAAATCATGACTACCAAAAAAGGATTCGCACAGGATGAGAATTATATAATCTAGTGATCGTAATAATAGGTTTGGTTTGAAATTCCTAGCATCTGAAGAAGGCCGAAACGTAGTACAGATGGCAACCAAGATGAGGATAATAGTCAGTTAGTTAAGCGCCATACGTGATACACGCTTATGACTTGACAGAAGATTATCCCACAGTTGGTTGCCATTGCGTTCTGCAGTAGACTGGTTGCCAGCCAAGGCTATAGAACCCAATCGGTCCTATTATTTGACTCATAGGTAGAGAGGGGGAAGAAATGTATTATGTTATTAAGTAGTAATTAGTGGGTGATCAGTTTATTACTTCATAACAATAGAACACCGATCCCCCACTTTATTCCCCGTAGAAGCCTTAATCATCTCTCTAACTATTATAATTAGTCAGTTGAGTGCCATTGGTGATGCACACTTTGGGCGATCATGTCTCGAAAGAGACATGACTCTCTGGGCAGAAGATTATAACGCAGTAGGTTGCCATTGCTTTCTGTGGGACTGAATAATTTAAGTGTAAATACTACCTCTTAGAAATATAGAAAAATAGAGAATAGTTCTGTGTCATTTAATTTGTAATGCTTGGATTCATTGTTCTAGTTCGGCTATATTGTTGGGACAAATTTTGCATATCTTTCTGTCGGCAAGTCTTCGGATTAATTCATTCGACCTCCGAATGGATGGTTGACAGTTTTCAGAATCTTGTTACGCCTAATATTCAAACACCAGTATTGCTAGATCTTCATCCCCTGTGAGTGGAGCGATTTTGTGAGAGATGTTAAATGACCCCATAGTAAAAAGGGTACTTTGAAAACTACTAATAGTAAGACAATGTCTGAAACGAAAAATAACCAAGTGATTCACATAACCAGGATTCAAAACAGTCAATTTAGTTCGAGATGAATATATTAAATAAACCTGCTAGGAAGCTATTCAAGCTAATATGTACAACTTTTCTCATGAAGATACATTTTTTTGTTGATATATATATATGTGTGTGCGTGTGTGCGTACGCGCGTGCGCGCGTGTGGGGGGGGGATGTATTCAGGCAGCAAATTCTTTTTTAGGTATGTCAGCTTAAATAAATTACAAACATTTGGTTAGCCGGTTTTTAATAAAATTCGTTCGAACTCACGGATAATCTTTCGAGTCTTATAATTGAAAGATGTAATAAATGCGCTGTAACTTTGACAGTTGATGTTATTATTCATTTCTAGATATTTCCAAGTACTTTCAATCTCCTTTCGAGATCATCTTAAGGAGTGTAAGTTGTGGTAAAAACAACTTAGTAACAAAAACTAAAAATACTCGAAGCCATATACATAAAACAGTTGAAACCTAACTTGAACAAAATTAACAATAAAATCTCCACAAACATTCTCAAATGCCTATAATAAATAACAGAAGCGATTGCTTATCGCAATGGCTTTCCATAATTAAAACATTTCGTCTCCACTCTCTCGTGGTCATAGGAGACGCCACAAGCTGTAGTGCGAATTTCGCTTCCAGCACGCACGCACGTGTTCGCCAATCTTCCATACAAACAAAATAGACGACTACTACTATCGTTCGTCCGCAAACTGCTTAATACAATCAATAAAATTGTCATCTTTGATAATGGCGGATGTAAGCCAAAAGCTTAAAAAGCATTAAATAAAAAACATGTATCAATATTGTGATTTTCTTTCCTCTTTCAACGATAATGTTATTAAGCTTATCAGACGGTATGAAAAAAAAATTCATAAAATAAATAGATAAAATTGTCTATATTATATAATGAAATATCCATCCATGAATATATATATATATATATATATATATATATATATATACACTAAGGTCAGAAATAAATTAAATTTAATACTTACAGGCATTGTGGAAGAAAACAAAAACAAAATATTAAAAAAACAAAGGAAGAATGACCGACCGGTTTCAATCGAAACCTCCTCAGAGTCACCTGGGAAATTTATTTCATTTTTGAAAATTTTAAAATGAAGATGAAAATTTATAAGAGACAACAGAAACATACAGACAGCGAAAAGGAAGGATCAGGAAAATAAAAAGTTAGGGAATTATTTTTCTCTTCTATTCCTTTCCTGTAAACATTAGACATTGATAATATGAAGTCCAAGGAGGCTATCTCTCTGTTTACAGAGGGACACCCTCCTGAACCTAATATACAGTGACTCCAATGCCTACAAATTAAATAACAAGTGCGAACCTGACAGAAAAATCGGTTCGCGCTTAAGTCATATATACATAAAGACATATATACATAAAGTCATATATATATATATATATATATATATATATAAAGTTGAATCCTTGAATTTTGGTAAGGTAAATTCCAATAGAGACAATCTTCAAAACTCAATGGTAAAATTTATTGTTAAATTTAACAGAGTATTATAATCAGGAAACAAAAGTTAGATACTTTTACAAATCCATTGGTAATAATATATTTGGCGACCGGCTTCGCCACTCGTCAGACCAAATTCAATCAATGTTTCAAATTTATCCAGACGAAGTCAAGTAAAACAGAAAGAATAAAAAATAAATATTAAACAGAAGAGAAAAGAGAAAGAAAAGGAAAAGAGAAGAATAAGGAGAAAAGGGTTTAACTTAACGTATTAGATTTTGGCTTCGCGCAACGTCTTTGAGTTATACATGTCCTTATAATTAACCCATATACTGGGAAGAAGGGGTGGATTCTTATCGCACAATGTCTTTGACCTGTAGGGTGAGTCATTAAATAGGGATCATTAAATGGAGCATTATTAAATATGTTCATACTCCCAACAACTTCAGGGACAGATGTAATCTATTCTTTGAGAAGTAAATAGCTATTATCAAATATAATAATCCAAAGAAACTCTTGAACCAACGAAATGAACTGATTTTTAAATGTAGACATAAGAATAGGTATAGGATCACTTAACAGATTAAAATCAAGCTTCAAAGTTTGTTTTAGAAAATGATCTAGAATGTCCCGTTTAAGACTTTATACCCCACAAAATAATTTTATATCATTATTGCTATCATAGGTACTCTACTACTATGTTATTATTATTTTTTTTTCATTTTTATTGAGAGTAGCTAATCATACTATTACTACTATTATTACGATTAAAATTAAATCGAAAACTAACAATTTATTATTCTAGAATAAATTCAATCTCTAATATATATATATATATATATATATATATATATATATATATATATATATATCTCGAGCCGCGAAATATATTATAACCAATGGATTTGTAAAATATCTAACTTTTGTTTCTTGATTATATATCTGTAAATTCAGATGATATTTAGAGATGGAATCGCAATTTTCAAAATGTTGCAGGTTACTTCATAGGATTTTTGATGGAGAAGCAAAACGGTTTTAATGGTGGTAAGATGATAATGATAGAGTTATACATGTCCTTATAATTAACCCATATACTGGGAAGAAGGGGTGGATTCTTATCCTTAAGTCAGTCAGTTAAGTGGCATACGTGATACACGCTTGGGCAATCATGTCTCGGAAGAGATAAGACTGACTGGGCAGAACATTATCCCGCAGTAGGTGACCATTGCATTCTGCGGTAGACTGGTTGCCAAACAAGGCTATAGAACCCAATATGTCATGTTATTTGACTCATAGATAGATGGGGAAAGAAATGTATTATATTAACAGGTAATTAGTGGGGGATCAGTTTATTACTTCATAACAATAAAAAACCGATTTCCCACTTTATGCCCAGTAGAAGCCGTAATCATATCTCCAACTATTATATTCAGTCAGTCAGTTAGGTGCCATACGTGATACACGCTTGGGCGATCATGTCTCTTCCAAGACTAGGTAGAAGATTATCCTGCAGTAGGTTGCCATTGCTTTCTGCGGTAGACTGGTTGCCAGCCAAGGCTATAGAACCCAATCTGTCCCATTATTTGAATCATAGCTTAAAGGTGAAGAAGTGTATCATATTATTGAGTAGTAATTAGTGGGAGATCAGTTTATTATCAGTTCATAACAATAGAAAACTGAAACCCCACTTTATGCCCAATGGAAGACTTAATCATGTCTCCAACTATTATATTCAGTCAGTCAGTTAGGTGCCATACGTGATGCACGCTTTGGGCAATCATGTCTCGAAAGAGACAAGACTGACTAGGCGGAATATTTTGGAGTAGCTTGCCATTACTTTCTGCGGCAGACTGGTTGATAACCAAGGCTATAGAACCCAATCAGTCCTGCTATTTAACCCAGAGCTGGAGGGAGAAGCGACGGATTCGTGTCATTCCCAAGGGCATTTGCACGTAAGGGAATACAAATTATTCAACTGGAATACAAACTCGCCTCTCCTTACCATTAATAAGTGTATTGGCGTGTTGTTGATCATATCGAACCATTTGAACTCGACTCTCCGATTAAAAAATCCGGACCATTATTCATTACACCAACCGCACACTCAAGCTAACAACAACAATTGGAGTAGATAGACTAAACAATTGAAGTAGACAGACTAATCTATCGCCCGTTTCACACTCCACCCACGTCTATTGATCAGGTGGAGAGGCTCATCCCTTGTTCCCTGTTTAGGATGTGGTTTCCCGTTTTCTCTCTTCAAATATTTTCACTCCTTTTCATCTTTTTTTTCAATTGGAGTAGATAGACTAAACTATCGCCCGGTTCACACTCCACACACGTCTATTGAACAGGTAAAGAGGCTCATCCCTTGTTCCCTGGTTAGGATGTGGTTTCCGGTTTTCTCTCTTCAAAGCTTTTCACTCCTTTTCATCTTTTTTTTTCAGTTGGAGTAGATAGACTAAACTATCGCCCGGTTCACATTCCACCCACGTCTATTGAACAGGTGAAGAGGCTCATCCCTTGTTTCCTGTTTAGGATGTGGTTTCCGGTTTTCTCTTTTCCAATCTTTTCACTCCTTTTCATTTTTTTTTCAATTGGAGTAGATAGACTAAGCTATCGCCCGGTTCACACGCCACACACTTCTATTGAACAGGTGAAGATGCTCATCCCTTGTTCTCTGCTTAGGATGTGGTTTCCGGTTTTCTCTTTTCCAATCTTGTCACTCTTACGTAGCCCCCTGCACATCAGTGGCGTTACCGCCTTGCTCGAGATGATATGATTAAAAAAAAAACACCTGCTATTCCCAAGCGGTCACCAATCCAGTTTGCTTAACTCGACGTTGTTTAACTTCAGTTATTGTATAGGGACCGGTTTTTCAACCATTTTTTGGCCGTAAATATTTCGTTTTTTTTTCTTCCTTTTTTTCTTGTTGAATTCTATGTCTGCGTCTATTTTCATTGGGGTTTAATTGCTTTTTTTTCTAAACAATCTTTGTCTGACACAAGGCAACCTTAGACCGAATGTCCAGTGAAGATCCTATCCGAAATTCCAGTGGATTTGTGCGCAACTACATTGGCTTTGATTGCGTTTTCGTGCAGGTGTCTTTCTCTGTCATGATCGTGTCTGCACATATGCACGGGGACTGGGTGTGTCGTTGGATAGTGGGTGGTATGTGCTCCCTACACATATTTTCCCCGTCTGCTGATGAAAAATGAACGTCATGAATACAATAATTTTTAGGAATGAACAATCAAGCCGTTATTCTCCACCAGGTGTTTTTAAGATTAATCTAATGCTGGAAATTCGTTTCTGTTTCATCTTTTGAGATATTGCGGAGGAAAGCAAGTATACACGAGGTCTGATCAAAAAGTATCAGGAATGTCAGGCATGTACTCTAAGTTATAACGTCCCCGCCCATTTTCGTTGTTTAGAGAAGTGCTTGGAAGGGAAGTGTGTAGGGTGCGGTCGTCGTGCAACACCACAGAGGTTCCATCGTTGACCGTGGTTTGTGCAGCAGATTTTTATTAAGGACAATATTCCCCAGGTTCGACAACCACTATAATCCCCAGATCTCGCACTTTGAAATTTTCCCTCTTTTTTTAAACTCTAATCCTACTTGAAATGATACAAAATTTGAAGATCTCGAGGAAATCCAAGAAAATGCTACGAGGCAATTGCTCACTACGCCTCCTCGGACTTACCCTGTCCTCAGACCTCAAATGGAACCACTATATTGAATCCATAACAAAATCTACTGCTAAGAAGGTTGGGTCACTATGTCGATCCAGGATGTTTTTTCCACCTGAATCCATCCTGCATATATACAAGTCAACCATCCGTCCGTGCATGGAGTACTGCTGCCATTTATGATCAGGTGCCCCTGCCGTTCTCCTCAGTGTTCTTGACAGGCTCCAAAGGAGAGTCTGTAATGTGATAGGTACTGATCTGGCGACTCGACTGCAGCCACTTTCCCATCGTCGAAATGTGGCCTCCCTCTGTCTCTTCTATAAATATTTTCATGGCTTCTGCTCGGATGAGCTTAAGTCACTGATGCCTCCTCAACAGGTGTTTACCCGTGCAACCAGACTGGCAACTGGGTCCCACCCATTCACAGTTAGGTTAGCCAAATGCAGACAACAATTCTACGCCTGCAGCTTCCTCTCTCGTACTTCCCGCCTGTGGAACTCGCTCCCGTATTCTTGCTTTCCTGACGGCTACAACCTCCAGAAATTTAAATGCAAAGTTAATACTCACCTACTAACTACTGGCCTCTAGCTCTCTCCCCTCCCCTGTATAACCTTCCCTTTCTCTCCTCCTATGTATCTGTCATCGCACCTTCTTTCTCAGCTTTCTATTGTTCCTTTCTAACTAGCTTTTACTCCGCACTCTTTTCTAATTAATCTTTTTACATTTATGTAACCCCCTGCACATCAGTGGCGTTTCCGCCTTGCTCGGGGTGAAATGATTAAAAAAAAATGTTCCAGCATTGATAAGAAATGTTTGGTTTCAGGAGGAGAATTTTTTAATCATATCGCCCCAAGCAAGGCATTTTATTGCCCCTATTGCGCAGGGGGGGGATACATCGGAGTAAAGTTATGAGAAAGAGTGACAGGTTATAGGGGGTGTCAGGAAGTGGGTAAGAGAAGGATGAGAATACTGATAAGAGTGGAGTGGACGGAGAAAGATGCATGAGAAAGAGGTTAATGAGATAGGAGGTGACTATTGACTTTACATTTAAATTCTTCGAGATTATAGCTGTCGGGGAAGTAAGTAAAGGGAAGAGAATCCCACAGTCGGGAAGTGAGAGAAAAGAAGCTGATAAAGTGGAAGTTGTATTTACAATTTATTGGTTTCACAGTAAAAGGGTGGGACCTAGTTGCTAATCTTGTGACTCGAGTATATTTATATGTAGAGGGCACCAGTGATCTAAGTTCATCGGAGCAGAAGCCGTGAAAGTATTTGTAGAAGAGACACAGGGAAGCCACATTGCATCGGTGGAAAAGTGGCTGTATGAGAGCTGCTAAGTCGGGATCGATGACATTACAGATGTTCCGTTGGATTTTGTCAAGGACCCCAATGTGGATAGCAGGGGCACCCGACCAAATATGGAAGCAGTATTCAATGCACAGGCGCATGGTAGATTTATATATGTGCAGGATTGTTTCAGGCGGAAAAAAACTTCCTGGCCCTACACAGATCATCGACTTTCTTAGCAAAGGATTTAGCTATGGATTCTATATAATCATTCCACGTGAGGTTTTTTGTGTGGGTTAAGTCGAGGAGGCGCATTGTTTTGCTTTCAGGGACACTAGCCTGATCCATGTTAATGGGTGTGAGGGTAAGAGCGATTGCTTCGTTTTGGAAGCATTAAAATTAACAAGCCATTTCTCACCCCAATCCGCCACGGATGGGAGGTCCTTTTCAACTTCGGCATCGAGGTTTGCTTTGTCAGCCTCAGCAGATTTTTGATCGATGCGAGCGTAAATTGTAGTGTCGTCAGCGTATATGCAAACTTGGGATCGTATTACATCTGGGAGATCATTGATGTAGATAAGGAAAAGCATAGGACCTAGAATAGAGCCTTGAGGGACACCCGCGTTCGTATGATAGTACTGGGAGGCATATCCGTTCAATACTACCTTCATTGTGCGATTTGAAAGTCATGACTGGATAAGGTCAAACAAATAACCAGTTCTACCATAACCTCGCAGCTTGCGTAGAAAGCCAGCATGTCAGACTCTGTCAAAAGCTTTGGAGATATTTAGGGTAGCAGTTCGGGCTTCACCTTTCTTGTCGAGAGCCTGATGTATATATTCAGTGATGGTCGTGAGCATATAAGCAGTAGACCTGGTGAACCGAAACTCATCCTGTTTGTCAGAGAATAGTCTGTCGGCTGTGAGATGTTGAACCACCTCGGCGTTGATGATGCCTTAGAACACTTTGCCAAAAATCGGTAGGAGGCTGATAGGGAGATAATTAGAGGGGTCAGATAGTTCACCAGTGTTTTCATATATTGGAACTACGGAGGGGGACTTCCAGCAGGCAGGAACGCAAGAAGCAGAGGGGCAGTAGTTATAGAGTTTGGAGAGAACAGAGGAGAGTTCAGGGAAACATTTCTTCAGGACAGTGATTGGGATTCCATCGCCGCCGTTCGCTTTATGGTGGTCAAGCTTTGAAATTATCTTAGAAACCACCGAGGCAGTAATGTGGATGTCATTCAGTTGGGCCTCAGATCGGGGTGGGAAGTCGAATACAGATACTCCATAGGAGTATAGTGTCGAGTTGGTGGAGAATCTGAGAGCGAAGCACTCAGTCTTTTGTGTTGCAGAGGTAAGGAACTCAAATTTGTTGATTAGAGGGGCTTGAGGCCTTGCTATTGTTTAGTACACCTTTACAGAGCCTCTAGTAGTCTTTGGAACCGAACTTACGGGATGTTATGCGCTGCTTCATTCTGGCTGCAAACAGCAGCTTGGCTTCTTTAAGTATCTTTTTGCACTCATTGCAAGTAGAGGCAAAGAGGCGCCTGTTATAGTCCGACGCGTGACTCCGATAAAGCCGGAAGAAGTGATTTCGAGCAAGCCGGGGAGAGCCAAGGGGATGAGTGGGATTTAAGTCTCAACTTCCTGGCTGGGATCAAAGCTTCTTAACCCAAGAAGAGACCTCAACCGCACTGTCTTCAATGGGAAGACTAAAGACTTTGTTCCAAGGGACGTAACACAGAAAATCGTGGAATGAGTCTCAATCGGCTCTTTGGTAGCAGTAAAATATTTTGCTAGTCTGAGGTTCTTTGGTGGAGTGGGAATGGAAGGAGATGTTAACGGAAACCACCGTATGGTCAGAGTTTCCGAGGGAGCAGAGTTGCTTGACATTGCAAGAGTCAGGGATAGAAGTAAAACAGATCTAGTAGTGAGTCGTGTATATTAAGGTTATTCTGAGGGTACTGTGTTGGCAGTTTCCTGGTTGCTGCTTCCGACTGGTAGTTAGGAGCCCGAACTTATGCGTAGCGTCATGAGATACTGTTCTGATCAACAGTTGAATAATATCGGGGTTATATGTAGCGCATGGATGGGTGTCCTTGCATGAACCTCCAGTGGGCAACCCTAAGGCCACATTATGCTGCAGTATGCGACAGTTTCCCTCCCACACATGCTGCATACAGCAAACGACTGATTCTACCCTAGGCCCCTCTCCTAATAAAAAAAAATCACGACTTCCTACAGAAGGTTCATGAAGAGAATGAGAAGGAAAGACTACAAATAAACTGCAAGAAAACCGAATGTATGGCCATCAGCAAAAACAACAGCCCAAAATGCCTAATACAGGTGGAGGGAATACTAAAATCAAGCTGGTACAGAAATTCAAATATCTGGGAAGTGTTCAAACAGAAGACGGAAAGTGCGACAAAGATCCGAAGGAGAATTGGCATGGCAAAAAATGAGTTCCAGATACTGAGTAGAATATTAAGAGACAGGACAATTTCGCTAGAAACAAAGAAAAGTGTACTAGATTGCTATGTGATGTCAGTTCTTCAATATGGCAGCGAATGCTGGACAATATCATCAAAGATGAAGGGAAAACTTGAAGTAGCTGAAATGTTGTTGGTTGGTTGTTTTGTTTTATGGCATATCAAGCTCGTTGGGTCATTTATTGCTAACTAAATTTTATTTATTTATTGCTGGTAAAACCTCTTTCTTTCAACAATTTATTGTTGTTTTTTTTATATAAGTTTCGTGTCTAGTAATACTTTTTCTTTTCGAGTATCAAGATTCATTGGGATTTGTTTTTAAGGGTAGGGTCCCCAAGTCCTACCCTGTTATTTAACCCATAACTGGAGGGAAGAGACGGATTAATACTTTTTCCAGTGCTTAAGTGAATGCAGGGTATTCAACTGGAATTCGAACTCAGCTCACCTATTTCTCTTTCCGTGCCGATATCCACTGCACCACAACCCACATCTGTCACTAAACGCTTACAGCATCAGGTATTCCCAAGCGGTCACCCAAGTTCAACGTTGCTTAACTTCGGTGATCGAGCGAGAACCGGTGTATTCAACGTGATATAGCCGTAAGCCCAGCTGAAATGTGGTTCTACAGAAGGATGCTGAGGATATCATGGATCGAGCAGGGGAGCAATTATGAGGTTTTGGAAAGGATGGAAACGAAAAGGATATTAATATTGGGTCTCAGAAAAAGACAACTAATGTTCCTGGGACATTCAATGAGGAAGGACGGCTTCGAGAACCTGATACTAACAGGTCAGACAGTGGGAAAAAGTAACAGGGGAAAACAGTGGATAATATATTTGAAGAGTCTGAGCGGGTGGATGACATGTTGCGTGGTCTAACAGGAAAAAGCGTGCTAAGATACACCAGGGATAGGGAGACGTGGAAAGCCATGATCGCCTACGTCTTGAAAGGATAAGGCACATAGCAGAAGAATATATTTGTCAACTGTTTCTAAGAAATTATAATGTGGGTATGAAATGGGGGATTAATGCTATATTATAATCAATATATAAACTGATCCCTCATTTTGTGACCATGCTAGTTTCTATAAATTTATATTCTAGATTTATGGGCTTGAGCTAGTGAATGACAGAACGGGGTTGCATGGTGTAACAGGAGAAAACCTGCTAAGAGCCACCAGGGATAGGGAGACGTGGAGAGCCATGATCGCCTACGTCTTGAAGGGACAGTGCACATAGAAGAAGAATATATATGCCAACTGTTTATAAGAAATTATAATGTGGGTATGAAATGGGGAATCAATTCTATATTATAATCAATATATAAATTGATCCCTCATTTTGTGACCATGCTAGTTTCTATACATTTATATTCTAGATTTATGAGCTAGTGAATGACAGAACGGAGGTTGCGTGGTCTAACAGGAAAAAGCGTGCTAGGAGGCACCAGGGTTAGGGAGACGTGGTAAGCCATGATCGTCTACGTTCTTAAAGGATAGGGCACATAGCAGAAGAATATATTTGTCAGCTGTTTCTAAGAAATTATAATGTGGATATAAAATGGGGATCAATTCTATATTATAATCAATATATAAAGTGATCCCTCATTTTGTGACCATGCTAGTTTCTACACATTTATATTCTAGATTTATGGGCTTGACCTAGTGGATGACAGAACGGGGGTTGCGTGGTCTAACAGGAGAAAACGTGCTAAGAGCCACCAGGGATAGGGAGACATGGAGAGCCATGATCGCCTAGTTCCTGAAAGGGTAAGTCACATAGAAGAAGAAGAAGAAGAAGAAGAAGAAGAAGAAGAAGAAGAAGAAGAAGAATGTTAGTTTACTTCGAAATGAAAGACCTGGATAAAAATAAAGGTCTAGAGCAACGCAGGAACAGTAAATAAAAGATAGAAATATTTTTAAAATGCCTTATTACTGTTTCTTCCTTTGCGCGTCTATAATTTTGAAAAAAAAGAAAAAATTATAATTTCTATAGATGTTTAGTTTATCGCATTTTATATTCGCTGATTATATTTAAACAAATGAACTCGAAAGCGGACCAGGAGATTTTCCCCAAAGTATTTTGTAAACGCGTTGGTCGAAAAGATCACAGTTTTGACAGTAATGACATTGGGAATCTTTGATGTGAGACGCAGTGGCAAAACGGGTTCATTAACTTCTGTCAAGTGTCGGTTAATTATCAAAACGCGAGAGGTTTACATGCAGAGGGAGTCAGTGCCAAGCTTACCAAGGAAAAGAGCGGGAAAATGTCTCGGAGAAAACGTAATCAAAACAAAAAAAATGAGAGAAGGAGAGAGAAAATAAAGTGAAGTCAACAAAGAAAGAAAGAAAGTCGTTAGAGAGTACGGTAGCTAACAAATAGGAATATACAGGGTGTCCATAAATTCCGGGTCCAATTTAAAATACATGTAGTTTTGTAAATGCGACTTGCACTTTTATAAATCTACCATTCGTTCTTGCTTTGAATAATGTTGCCATGTGTGGTCGGGTGCTACTGCTATTCATCTTGAAGTTCTCAACCAAATCTAAAGACGAATCTGCAATGTAATCGGTCCTGACTTGTCATCTCTTCATTCACTTTCTCACCACCATGATCTGGCTAAACTCTACAAATATGTTTATGGTAACTGATAAAAAAAAATGATTATAATTTACTCAAGATGCTGATGGATTGGTTGGTTGATTTGTTTGTTTAACGACTTCTTAACTCCTTATTGGTCATTTAATACTTAAATTTAGTTTTCTTCGAAGCTCTAAAATCTCATTTGCAGTTGAATACAGAGCAGACGATACTCAATTTTTTTTTTATTAGAGGCGTTTTTGCTGTACTGCTGTTTATCACAAGGTTGTCGACAAATTCCAACGAAGAATCTGCAATATAATCGGTCCTGACTTGGCATCTCGACTTCAGTCATTTTTCAAAGACAAATTAAGGCAATCCATCATGTTTTTTTTTTTAATCATCTCACCCCAAGCAAGGCATTCCACTGCCACTATTGCGCATGGGGCTACATAGGGGAACGTAAAGAGAAGGAGTGTTTAGACATAGGGAATGTCAGGAGGAAGGTGACAGATGAGTAAGGATAGCGAGGATGAGGGTTGGGCAGATGGGAAGAGTGTTTGATAGAATGGGAGCAGGTTAGTGTGTTAGGAGGTGTCTATTGACCTTACATTTAAACTTCTGGAGATTGTAGCCGTCGGGGAAGCAATCGTTTGGAAGAGAATTCCACAGTCGGGAAGTGCGAGGAAAGAAACTATTGGAGTAGAAGTTACGGCTGCATTTTATCGGTTTCACTGTAAAAGGGTGGGATCTAGTTGCTAATCTAGTATCTCGTTCAAATACGTATTTAGGGGGCACTAGTGATCTAAGTTCATCGGAGCAGAAGCCGTGAAAGTATTTATAGAAGAGACACAGGGAAGCCACGTCGCGCCGGTGGGAGAGAGACTGCAGGCTTGAGTAAATTATAGCCATTTTTTTATCAGTTACCATAAACATATTTGTAAAAATGACAGAGTCAAACCAGGTCATGGTGGTGAGAAAGTGACTGAAGAGATGCCAAGTTAGGACCGATTATTTCAGAAGTTGAGTAAAGTATTAAGAAACATGAAAAATTCACTAGGAACAAAGAGGAGAGTACTGGATTGCTATGTGACGTCGGTTCTTCAATATGGCAGTGAATGTTGGACAATATCTCCGAAGATGAAGGAAAAACTTAACGCAGCTGAAATGTGGTTCTACAGAAGGATGCTGCGGATATCATGGACCGAGCATGTGAGTAATGATCAGGTTTTGGAAAGGATAGAGACGAAAAGGAAATTAATACTGAGCAACGGGAAGAGACAGCTAACGTTCCTGGGACATGCAATGAGGAAGGAGGGCTTGAAGAACCTGATACTAACAGGCTAGAGGGGAAAAGAGACAGGGGAAAGCAGCGGATAACATATTTGAAGGCCCTGATCAGGTCGATGACGGAACGAGGGTTGCATAGTGCAACAGGAGAAATCGTGCTAACAGCCACTAGGGATAGGAAGATGTGGAAGGCCAGGATCGCCTACGTCCTGAACGGACAGGGCAAATAGAAAAGAATATATATGCCAATAATTTATAAGAAATTATAATGCGGGTATAAAATGGGGATCAATTCTATAATACAATCAATACATAAACTGATCCCTCATTTTGTGGCCATGCTAGTTTCTATACATTTGTATACTAGATTTACGGGCTTGAGCTAGTGGATGATGGAACGGGGGTTGCGAGGTGTAACAGGAGAAATCGTGCTAAGAGCCACCAGGGATAGGAAGATGTGGAAGGCTAGGATCGCCTACGTCCTGAAAAGACATGGCACATAAAACAAGAAGAAGTTGATGGATTGATTGGTTTGTTTGTTTAACGACGTATTAACTCCTTATTGGTCATTTAATACTCAACTTTTTTATTAGAGGTGTTTTATGTTGTACTGCTGTTTGTCACGAGGTTCTATAGTTACCCGGCTAGAATTATTGCGGGCTTAATGTGAGTCCAGGTAAAAAAAATGTAACACAAGTCAGTAAATATAAAACAGCTACAATGCATGTATTAAGCCATGGAATTTGATGTGTCAAAAAAATGTAACAATCTATAATAAGAATTTGCTTATTTGTGTGTGTGTGTGTGTGTGTGTGTGCGTGTGTGTGTGTGTGTGTAACAAAGGGTAAAAGAGTCAGGAAAGAAAACCTTAAAAATGAAGGTGCTCCAGCAGGAAACACTTTACCCACGGAAGATTACATCTGAAGGCCAGAGATAAAAGTCGGAAAAGAGACTAGGGAGATAAATGTCCGCCTTTTTCTAGGCCCCAGGAGCATTCCCTAGCGACGGTATTTTAGCAAAATCAAGTGAAATACATGAGAAAAATTTCAAAATTGAGTTGTTTCTTTTTAATCTTGAAACCTTTATATTTTTCATGATTCCTCTTTGACGCCAATGGATTTCTTTTGATGAGGACATGTGAAAAGTAATCTTTATTCAAAGAAATCTCTATCTTTAAAGGAATGTCAAGTTAGCCATAACTGAAGTGATTCGACCTATCAGCTGCAAACTGCTTTTTTTTTGCGAGAACTACAGAATCGTGTTACCATTTGTATGTGTCATGATAATAGTCATGTTGAAAATTACCAATCATAAAAACTGAATTTAAATACTTCTTTTTTCTTATGCTTTTTATAGACTAGCAGTATAGCCCGGCGTTGCTCGGGTGTAATGAAAGCTTTAAAACTAATCCATGGTCCTGGAGATCAGACACTTTGGATGTTGGCACGAAAGACTAAAAAGCAATACTTGATTCCAGTTAAAGCAAAACCGTAGACTGAAAGAAAAATGAATGGATGTAAGTCAAATTTTGATTTCCTGGTATCGATATAAAATAAGTTTTTTTCGTCGTAAACTGAATTTTGAAGGCTAAATAAGTCCTCTGAGTAAATGGTATCATGGCTGTGACTAAGAACTACAATTATACCTACTTAGAGCCAAACCGGAAGCAAAAACTAAAATAAAAGGGCTGAAAAAATACAAACATACAATCAGATAAACAGACACACCCACAAACATCTTGCCTTTTATATAAATATATTATCGATTGTCTGCACTATAGTAAGCACTACAACCTTGAAACTTCTGAATATCGTTTCTTATGTCTTTGTCTATGAGTGTATCAAATTTGATTAAAATTGGATTTTCTTTCCCCTCTGTGCATTTTCTCACTTGTTCCTCTTTGTTAAGCCCAGACATAGCGTGACCGATATTCTGTAGCTGTCTATATTTTACTCCCTATCTAAATTGGGGGCCTGTTTCTTTCTGAGCCGTTTTCATTGGCTTTTTCCTCTCGTTTCATTCTTTCTATCTTTCTTGTTTTCCTCTTTGCTTTCTATTTCTTCTGAGTCCTTCTCTTTCCTCTTTCTTTCCTCTTTTTTTGATTTCTCTTTTTGCTTTCTCATCGTTCATATCCGTTTTAATTCATACGAAAAGTTTTATAAAAATAAAACGAAGTGAGATTTTTATAATTTTCCCTTAAAAAATAACGTTTATTACCATCGTCATTAACTGCCTGATGAGACATTGTTCTTTCAATGTCGAAACAAAATGTACAATTTTGTAGTAGATTGTAGTTTGTACATGTTCTAAAGTATAATTTATAATAAATATTAATTGTTCTATTTTTATATTGAACACTCTTTTAAATTAATGTTTTGAAAGTTGCAAATATCTCGTTTCCTTATTCATTTGTATATATATATATATATATATATATATATATATATATATATATATATATTATGTATGGGTAGGTATTTGAAGGCTATCACAATGCGTTTAGTATAATAAAAGAAGGTAAAGAAAGTGTTGGGTATTACCTAATTATCATTCATTAATATTTCGAGATCATAATCTCATCTTCAGAATGATAGGAGAGCTTGGTTTCAAGTTGTCTGACGCTGGACGGTGCCTTTAAATGAGTGGTCCTTTTTCGCTGCTGCTGCTGCTGCTGCTGTCATTAATTGTAGTGAGTATATGTGTGTGGACCTGTAAGTGAGTTAGTTCATGTATGTGTGTGTTTATATATATATATATATATATATATATATATATATATAGTGAACTCTCTTATCATAAACGATAAAAGAGAATCAGCAATGGATGGTGCTATTCGTTACAGATTTATGCATGGAAGTTCTGTCCCGCATGTATTTGTGTTGGACTATTAGCCATACAGCAACAGATCAACCTGCACTAAGATTTGTTTAAAGTGGTCAGTTGCTTGTGCAGCTGAAAGCACACTCTATCCATTAAATAATAATGTAAGCCTATACAAGTGCACTGTGTGCCTCGCGTTAGTTGTTTGTAATGATCACATGTTATATTGTCACGGAGTTTTAACCTCCCTGGGGCCTTAAATACATTGAGTAGTGCATGGTGGACCACACAATATACATAAGGGGATTTGATGTCAGAGTTCTCGGTCTCTAGTACGAGGGTTGATTGCGTGGGAGCACCCATGATGACTTTACTCAGGCTTCGAAAAGCCCCTTACACACACACACACACACACACACACACACACACACACACACACACACATATATCCATGATGCAAATATACTTTAAAACGAATCCTTGCATTTAAACGACACACACACACACACACACACACACACACACACACATATATATATATATATATATATATATATATATATCCATGATGCAAATATTCCTTTAAACGAATCCTTGCCTTTAAACGACACACACACACACACACACACACACACACATATATATGAGGGTCGTCAGTGGATGACGCCTTTCATTCCAAACTTATGCATTGGATTTCTGTCCAACATGTATTTGTGTTGGACTATTAGCCATCCGGCTACCGATCAACCTGCACTAATATTTGTTTGAAGTGGTCAGTTGCTTGTTCGGCACAAAGCACCCTTTCTCCGTCAAAACAACATAAGTCCAGACAGGAGCATTGTGTGCCACGCATTAGGTGTTTGTGATGTTCTCATGTTATATTATCACGGAGTTTGACTTCCCCGGGGCCTTAAAAAAATTGGGTAGTGTATGGGAGAACACACAATATACGTAAGGGATTTTGATGTTAAAATTTACTGTCTCTGGTGTGAGGGCTGTGAGGGCTGATGGATTAGGAGCGCTCATGATGACTTTGCTCAGGCTTCAAAAAGATCCTGCACATTAAAACATATACATGATGCAAACATCTCACACTCACAGTACATATTCACGTAGCCATCCCAAAAGTTCACACACACACACACACACACACACACACACACACACACACACACGGCGCTCATTCAGTGTGTTCACATAACAAACACGCAGGCATACACGTAAATTATTTGACCCATAGATAGGTACCACAACTCCAGGCCAGAGTGAATTTGGGAGTAATGGCATTTAAGAGTTAACACTCACAGTACATATTTACAAAGCTATCTCATGTTTTTTAATTAAACAATTCATTTCAAATTGTCGGTTGTTTATAACCAAGTTTCGTTAAAATTCGTTAATTTTTACATTTGTTGACATTACGATACATTTCAGAGCAGATATGGTTGTTTGCGATGAATCGATAATTGTCTTATATAGGCTTGATTAAAATCTCGTTTAGACTGGAGGCTATTCGTGGTCGAGAGGTCTAAGACGTGGCCAGATCAAATGGTAGCTTCCCCTATCTAAATAGGGGTCGCAGGTTCGAATCCTGCCGAATGGCAGACATTTTCGTAATAACAATTTATCGTAAATAATCAGGCCGGTAGATATAAATATATAACCCTGTTTAATTAAATCGATAAAAAATAATGTTCAAACAATTCATTTCAAATTGTCGGTTGTTTATAAAAAGTTTCGTTAATTTCCGTAATATGTTTATATATATATATATGAGAAAAAAATTAGGCAGACTCGTTATTATATAGTAAATCGGAAGTGTAGGCCTATTTTAGGCGAACCATCATCAGCTTCCGTCTTTATTTTACAGAAGATTTTACACAAATCCGTGTAAAATTTTACACAAATCCGTGTAAAATTTTACACCAATTCGTGTAAAATCTTCTGTACAATAAAGACGCGAGCTGATGATGGTTCGCCTGAAATAGACCTACACTTCTTATTTACCATGAAATAACGTGTCTGCCTAAATCTTTTCTTATATTTGCTCTATATGTATTTATATACATATATATTTAGAGCTCTCTTAGAGAGTTATCCTACCACTGGATATACAGGATACTCCTTTGGATTCTTCTATATCTACACCGCATGCTTATATATATATTATTATGTTCTACAAAAAAAAAAAAAAAATCTAGTTAATTTCTGTAAGATAACGCTTTTGATACGTGCAGTAATTTTTGTAAAACTGTCCAATATTAAGATATAAAGCATTGAGAGTAAGAAATAAATGATCTGTAAGCATTCATACATCACATTACATTCAATTCATCTTCTTATGAGTAAATTATATTCGCTTTTAATTAAAATGGGATTTCGCTTTTTATTAAAATCCTGTGAGTTATATTGACTTTTTATGAAAACGGGTTTCAACACGCGGAACATTTGCTTTTATTTTTCTTACAATTTTGTCTGTTACGACACACACACACACACACACACACACACGTGTGTGTGTGTGTGTGTGTGTGTGTGTGTGTGTGTGTGTGTGTGTCGCTCTACCTAAGTATTGAGCGCTTTTTGTTACTTGATTACTCGTATTGGGGTTTTTTCTTTGGGCCATGTGCTGACACGGTCCGAACTATTTCCACTGATACTCATGTACTTAGCTATTTCTTTTTTTAAAACCGTTTTTCCCTTCTTCGTAGATACGTGGAAGGTTTTTCGATATGATTATAGTTATAATCTCATATATATATATATATATAGTCATCCGCAGACAGATCTGTTTCACTGTATCACAGTTCATCAGTACGGTTAGACTCCGATTGCTTCTTTTAAACCCAGGATTGAAACTCGACCGAATTGGCGTCAGTCGGCGATTCTACCTGTGGGCTATGGGCGTTCGACGGAAGAAGGCAGGCTTTTTTAGCGCATATATATATATATATATATATATATATATATATATAATAATAATAATAATAATAATAATAAAATCGACTCTCTACGTATCCAAATCTTAAAATCTTACACAAGTAATTTTTAATGACCACGAATAACCGACAGAATCTAACTCCGTTATTGTCCGCCGCTATAAAGCTTTGGACAATGAGGGGAAAAAAAAAGAAAACTGCGGAGCACCGACAATACATACAGTACTTCACAGCAAAGAAAAAAACCCCTCAAACGGAACGAACCACAAAGAAAGAAAAGTGCTCGATACAAAACTAACCAAAAAGGATTAACCAAGAGGCAGTGACGTAGAGCAAAATATATATATATATATATATATATATATATATATAAATACGATTTTTAAATCTGTTGGATAGCCATTTCTACGAGGTTTGCTGAAGAAGCGAATATTTCCTCCTAGAAATGGTTATTCAACGGATTTAAAAAAAATATATATATATATATATATATATAATGTAGATGTTCCTTGAAAATGATGCCAATTTGAAGGTTTAATAAAAAATGCTTATAATTGATTCAGGCCATTGATTGAGTGCTGGTTTGTTTCTTTAACGGCATATCAACTCTTTATGGCTAATTTAATACCAAATTTTAATTTTTTTTTTTAAACTCTGAAGCCATATTCACCATTGAATACAGAGTAGATTATATTCAGCTTTTGCGCATATACATATACGTGTGGACATAATTATTAGAGGCCTTTTATACTGCACTGTCATTCATCTCGAGGTTCTCAACAAAATCCAAAGAGGAATCTGCAATATTATCGCTCCTGACTTGGCATATGGATTTCAATCACTTTCACAGAGCCATAACATTGCCTGTCTCTGTACTTTCTACAAATATTTTCATGGCAACTGCTTTGATAAGCGTTTTTTTTTCCTGGAATCCCGTTCACATGAATTTAAGCGTTCTACTAGATTAGAGTCTAGGTCCCAGGATTTTACTGTTGAAATAGTTAAAATGTAACCATCATTTCTACGCTAATAGTTTCTTTTCTTGCACTTCCCTCACATGGAACTCCTTTCCGTTGGCATTTTTCCCTGATAGCTACAATCTCCAAAATTCAAATGCAACGTCAACTACAACCTTCTGTTTTCTTAACTCTCGTTCATCTTTTATCCTTTCTTTAATATCCCTTGAAACTACCCTTTTTTTTTTGTACCGTAGCTCTCTGCACCCTAGTAAGGAAAAATGATTAAAAAAAAAAGTTTGAATTTATATTTTGGAATAAAATTTAATTGAAGAAAGTTTTGAGTAATATATAGCTTAATGTCATTAAAGAGTTCTTCCACGTTGGTTGGTTGATTTTTCCTTGGCGCTCTCTCAACTTCTATAATTTTCATGAATTCAGCTAAATGTTAGTGGAATGCAGATGTATGCCTTCAATCAAAGATAAAACGTATTGCTGGTCATGTTGTTTTGAAAATATATTGTTGCTAATTTTCTTTTCTTTTTGTTTTCACAAAAAATATACTGCTAGCATTTTTACTATGAAAATATACGTTAATATTTTCAGCAAAACTATTATGGTGCCCTATCTATGGACTCTTACTTCATCAATAAATATTAACCTGAGTGACTTCCGGGGATGCAGCTCTGAGGCAGTCAAGAGGCAGTCGTGAGGCAGTCAAGACGCAGCTTAACTATACAGTTTGGATGTACATTTCTATCTTCTGATTACTATCATTTTCCTTATATATATATATATATATATATATATATATATATATATATATATGTGTGTGTGTGTGTGTGTGTGTGTGTGTGTGTGTGTGTGTGTGTTTTGTTATTCTAATACACTGGCTCAACCTATCTTCTTGTTTCCGTGTCTTTCTTCCTGGCTCTAACAGGTCACAACAGATTGTAAAAACATGACATTTATCAGGGGCTAGAAAGGATAGGAAATTGTGGAGAACCATGATCGCTAACGTTCTGAAGAGACAAGACGCAACAAAGAAGTAATTTATTGCCTTTTTTTTAAATATTATTGAAAAACTGGAGGATTAAAAACAAATCAAAATAAACTAATTTATATAATGATTCAGTTAAAATAAAATTTTGTCTCGTTGATGTTGATTTAATTCTTATAAAGTAACATTCATTTTGTAATATAAGTGAAACAAGACAAAGGATTTTTTTTCAGCTTATGAAATATTTGTAGATTAGTTAAAGCCAGCATATTTAAAAAAAAACAAAACAAAACAAAAAGACAATGATTTTCTGATATTAGATCCACTAATTAACCCAGAAGTGGGGAATCCATAACATTTGCCAAACGTATTTGCGCGTAGGTGAATATAATGAACCGGACACGACTGCAGTCGTAACTCGGATATTCGATTTCCAATACTGAGCCGTTAGCCGTTATACTACCCGCACAATCAAAGTTGCAGCGCGTAATGTTTCCAATGGGTACTAAATCGCTCGATCATGCTTGATTTCGATAATCATCTGGGAATAGGTATTTCAACGCAATATGGTCATAAGCCCGCAGAATCCTCTCTCTCTCTCTCTCTCTCATATATATATATATATATATATATATATATATATATATATATATATATTACGCTCTCACACCCCGATTGACCACTATGGAGGAACTGTAAGCTTTGAAAAAACAGGAGCTACTCCCGCATCTACTCATCGTTCATTCACTAATGAATTTGAACATTCTCGGCTACTGGTGTGTGCTTACATTGTATATAACACGCTAAAGTCCGCCTTCCTCTACCGAGCGTTCATAGCTCAGAGGTAGAATCGTCGACTGATGTCAATTCGGTCGGGTTTCAATGCTGGCTAGACGCAATCGGATGTCTAACCGTACTGATAAGCTGTGATACAACGAAACACATCGATCTGCGGATGACTATATATATATATATATATATATATATATATATATAAATGAAATGAATTGAGTATGATACCATTTACTCAGAGGACTTATTTAGCCTTCAAAATTCAGTTTACGACGAAAAAAACTTATTTGATATCGATACCAGGAAATCAAAATTTGACTTACATCCATTCATTTTTCTTTCAGTCTACGGTTTCGCTTTAACTGGAAACAACTATTGCTTTTTAGTCTTTCGTGTCAACGTCCAAAGAATCTGAGCTCCAGGACTATGGATTAGTTTTAAAGCTTTCATTACACCCGAGCAACGCCGGGCTATACTGCTAGTATATACATAAATATAAGAGAAAGGCAGACCTTTAAAGACGAAGACGTTAATCCAAAATATTTTATCCAATTTATATAAATTATTATACAGTAGATAATAATAAAAAGCACGAGGTATATTATCCATAGCATTATCAAAATATTAAGAGGGAAACTCAACATATATTTAGATGGTTATAAATCAGGATTTATTTCAACAGTGTTAATTTACTTACATTGTCTCTTTCAGACCGTTGAGATTTTTCAAAGGTCTGTAAGAGACAACGTAAGTAAATTTACACTGTCGAAATAAATCCTGATTTATAACCGTGTATAAATATGTGTTGAGATTTCCGCTCTCACTCCCCCCTCTCTCTGTGTGTGTGTGTGTGTGTGTGTGTGTGTGTGTATGTTTTGTTTAATTTTCTCTTTATCGAATTTTTCCAGTATCCTAATAAGTAATGAGTAATCTCTGTCTGTCGTTTTCAAGAAAATATACTTGAAGGAAATTTTGCTTCCCAAATATATATATATATATATATATATATCTGTATGGAAAGGAAAAGACACATATCCAGATACAAAAAGAGAGAAAGGGTGGTGCGAAATTAATCGTCTACCATACTGAGTTACTGGCAGATAAATAATTAGACGTTCCATATTGATGATAATGTCTGACCTACTTCCCGTTATTATCGTGTTCTTATGCCTTATTCCTCATCGCCTAACATGATCATATTTTTT
>JBBBDQ010001697.1:2375000-2447500 GCA_037127315.1 Ascarosepion bandense
GCTATTTGTTT
This sequence comes from Ascarosepion bandense, assembly GCA_037127315.1. Taxonomy (NCBI): domain Eukaryota; kingdom Metazoa; phylum Mollusca; class Cephalopoda; order Sepiida; family Sepiidae; genus Ascarosepion; species Ascarosepion bandense. Next base: position 2,375,012 of record JBBBDQ010001697.1, read on the forward strand.
TCATTCTTTTTTCTGTATTTCTTTCTTTCTTTCTTTCTTTCTTTCTTTCTATCTTTCTTAATGCTATTTGTTTTCTTTCTTTTTTCTGTATTTCTTTCTTTCTTTCTTAATCCTATTTGTTTTCTTTCTTTTTTCTGTATTTCTTTCTTTCTTAATGCTATTTGTTTTCATTCTTTTTTCTGTATTTCTTTCACTTACTATCTTTCATTCGAATGAAAAACAGGGGTCGATTAAAATTTAGATTGAAAGCAAGTAAGAAACAAAGATAGCCATTGTGAAAAAATAAACCAATATTATTTGAAAAAAAGAAAGAAAGAATATCATTGGAAAGAAAAACAAAGAAACAGAGAAAGAACGAATAGCACTGGAAGGAAGAAAGAAATAAAGACAGAAACAAATAAAGAAAATAATATATGAATATCATTGAAAAGAAAGAAAGAAAGAAAGAAAAACGAATATCATTGGAAGGAAAAACGAAAGAATGAATAAATGAATATGATTGGAAAGAAAGAAAAAAGAAAGAAACAAAGAATATATGAATACCATTGAAATAAAAGAAAAAATAAACAAATGTCAGTAGAAAGAAAGAAAAAAGAAAAAAGAAAGAATAAACGAATATCATTGGAAAAAAGAAAGAAAGAAAGAAAAGAAGGAAGGAAAAAGAATACACGAATATCATTGGTAAGAAAGAAAGAAAGAAAGAAAGAAAGAAAGAAAGAAAGAATAATCGAATATCATTGGAAAGAAAGAAAGAAAGAAAGAAAGAAAGAAAGAAAGAAAGAAGATGAAGGTTACTGGAGAAAATATCGAAAAGTAAGAAAAACGAATTGAAACATTGAAAAAATAAAAATGAAGAAATGAAAAAAAAAAAAAGAAAGAAAAGCATAAAATTTGGAAATAAATAAAATAATGAAAGAAAAGAACAGTAGAAATAAATAAATACGGGGAGAAAGAAAGAAGGTATGAAAAAAGGGGGAAAAAGAAAGAAAGAAAGAAAGAAAGAAGGAAAGAATAAACGAATATATTTGGAAAGAAAGAAAGAAAGAAAGAAAGAAAGAAAAAAAGAAAGAAAGAAAGAATAATATCACTGGAAAGAAAGAAAAAGAAAATTGGAAAGAAAAAAGAAGAAACGAATATCATTGGAAAGAAAGAGAGCATAAAAGAAGGAATAAACGAATATCATTAGACACAAAGAAAGAAAGAAAGAAAGAAAGAAAGAAAGAATAAACGAATATCATTGGAAAGAAAGAAAGAATTATGAAAAAAGAAAGAAAGAAATAAAGAAAGAAGGAAAGAATAAATGAATGCCATTGGAAAGAAAGAAAGAAACAAAGAAACAAAGAATAAACGAATATCTATGGAAACAAAGAAAGAAAGAATAAATGAATATCATTGGAAAGAAAGAAAGAAACCATAAAAAAAAGAAAGGAAAGAAACAAAAAGAAAGAAAGAAATTATAAGGAGAGAAAAATACACAAATCCAAACAGTAAACAACCGGAATAAATTCCGAAAAGAATTCGTGAACGGAAAGCAATAAGATAATGGCGGAGATGATAAAGACAGATTCTTATCGTCATTGTTAAAAAAAAAAAAAAAAAAAGAAACACAGATCTTTCAAAACGGAAATAATTAAAACCTTAAAGAAGAGAAATAGTTGAATAACGAAAGAATTTATAAAAAAAATGAGTTCAACTAAAAAGACAAAGAAACTTAAGCAATAATATACAATAACAAAATACCAAATTGGTAAATCATTTTACGCATATTATTATCTCTTAATACGTTTTATACTTTTCTGTTATTAGCAACAATATCCTCATTATCTATCATTAAAGTCTTTCTTTATTATCGCTTCTATTATTGATATTACAAAACTTGGTGTGTAACTTGTCAAAAATCTCTTAGATTAACAGCTCGGCTACTAGGAGACGGCACATTCTTGTGAAAAAATCAATAAAGAATACAAAAAGAGAGAAAAAACATCATAAATACAATTTATAACATGAAATTTTAATCAAAATTACAAAAGTATATGTAGATGAATGAGTTAGGATTCGTCATCGTTTGAAAAGATCCTTTGGCTACAAAATGGAAGACTAGAATAATAATAATAATAATAATAATAATAGTGATAACACATAAAGTCATAACTAAAGACTTCCTTTCTATTTCACCGGGAAAAAAATGAGTTCACAGTTAATTTAAGGGGAGAAAATTTTGAAAAATTTGATCACATGCCCGATGTAAACTAAATAATTTAGTGTATATATATATATATATATATATATATATATATATATATACTTCGAAGTCGGCATGAATCTGCTCTATTAAAGAGACACATTCTTTATGCTTATATATATATATATATATATATATATATATATATATAAAGAGAGAGAGAGAGATTTATTATAAATTATATTTTAGAACTTGTACATAACTTTTCTATATATATCCACCACAAAGGTACGTTTGTTTCGACATTGAAACTTCAATGTCTCATCAGGCTATGTGAAAAGTAATGGAAAGTCTCTATCCTTATATTTGTTTAGATAGATAGATAGATAGATAGATAGATAGATAGATAGATAGATAGATAGATAATGAACAGAATAGATAATGAACAGAATAGATAGATAGATAGATAATGAATAGACATAGATAGATAGATAGATAGATAGATAGATAGATAGATATGAACAGGCAGATAGAGATAGATAGATAGATAGATAGATAGATAGATAGATAGATATGAACAGACTTAGATAGATAGATAGATAGATAGATAGATAGATAGATAAAAATAATGTGTCTCTTTAATAAAGCAGATAAATGCCCACTTCGAAGTCGTGATGAATCTGCTCTATTAATGAGAAAAACTCTTTGTACCTATCAAGATTATCTCCACCCCGATATTGAGTATAATAAAATACTTGCTTGCTTAAATACATTTTATCAGTGAACTGAAAAATAACAACCTTGGCTCAAAAAATTATCACAACATATATATATATATATATATATATATATATATATATATATATATATCGTTCATTCAGTAATGAAATGAATTTGAACATTCTCAGCTACTGGCGTATGTTAGATTATATATAACACGCTAAAAGTCTGCGTTCTTCTACCGAGCGTCCATAGCTCAGTGGTAGAATCGCTGACTGATGTAAATTCGGTCGGGTTTCAATCCTGTCTTAACTATACTGATGAGCTGTGATGTAGCGAAACAGATCTGTTTGCGGATGACTGTTTATATATATATATATTCCATTTGTAAACGAGTTATTACGCGACCCAGGTTTCTACTATGAGGGGTGTCTTCTGGCAATTTCCAATAACTGATTTTACCGTTTTTTTTTAAGAACGGTCTAATTTTATTATGACCAAAAACTAAACAATATATATATATATATATATATATATATGTCAGTGTTCAGTACAATTATATTGTAGAACTTTTTAATATTTTCCATTTGCAAACGGGTTACCATTACGTGAGCGTTCTTAAAAAAACGGTTAACGGTAAAATCAGTCATTGAAAATTGCCTGAAGACACCACCCAGTTACTGTTAAGTTGGCATTGTTTTTACGGATGTTTAGTCTGTAATTGTTAGTACTGCCTTATTGTAATTAAGTATATTAATATATATATGTATATATTATTCATATAAACTATTTTATGTACATACATACAAACAGACAGTCATCGCTTGGTGTTGACATCAGTGATCACGAAGGTTCAAACAATACAAGGCTCAAGAGCCACTCAAGTTAAGAGGGTTTACTGTATGGTGCTGTTTGAGCGTAAGAAACGGTAAGAAGTGAAACTCTTATGGCTATACAGGAAATGTAAACGTCTATCTCTAGACATACAGCGGTTAAGATTTAATTAGTAAATATCATTTCAGAATTCAGTCAGAGACGTTTGAAGGATAGTATGGTCGTGTTGTATCGTGGAATGAAGAGATACACAGAGAAAGGAGATAAGCTACTTTATTAACTGGGTGGTACAAACAAGATGTATACATAATATTTACAGTCTCTCACAGTAGTACGTGTTACTTTCCGAAGTTCGTGATAATGACAACCTCCGTGCTAAGCGCACATCCGGGCGACAACAAGTCGGTAGACTGTAGAAAGAATCGGGAAAAAAGACACACTGAAAGAGCAAACCACAAATTATAGACTATTTCTGTTCAAAAGAACGCGGACGTGTGTGAACCAAACGATAGTCGAAAAGCTCTACTACTGTAATATCTTTGGTATGACGGTAAACTGCATCCGGCAGCAAGGCCTCTGATCGGGAGATTGTAAGGAGCATGGAACCGACTCTTAATTGCTGTTGTTCCCAGGTCCACCCTGACCCGAAGTGGTAGCAAGGCCTCTGATTGCGAGGTTGTGAGGAGCCTGGAACCACCTCTTAATTGCTGTTGTTCCCAGGTCCACCCTGACCCGAAGTGGTAGCATGGCCACTGATTGGGAGATTGTAAGGAGCATGGAACCAACTCTTAATTGCTATTGTTCCCAGGTCCACCCTGACCCGAAGTGGTAGCAAGGCCTCTGATTGCGAGGTTGTGAGGAGCCTGGAACTACCTCTTAATTGCTGTTGTTCCCAGGTCCACCCTGACCCGATGTGGTAGCAAGGCCTCTGATTGGGAGGTTGTGAGGAGCATGGAACCACCTCTTAATTGCTGTTCTTCCCAGGTCCACCCTGACCTGAAGTGGTAGAAAGGCCTCTGATTGGGAGGTTGTGAGGAGCATGGAACCACCTCTTAATTGCTGTTGTTCCCAGGTCCACGCTGACGTGAAGTGGTAGCAAGGCCTCTGATTGGGAGGTTGTGAGGAGCCTGGAACCACCTCTTAATTGCTGTTGTTCCCAGGTCCACGCTGACGTGAAGTGGTAGCAAGGCCTCTGATGGTGATGTTGTGAGAAGCATGGAACGACCTCTTAATTGCTGTTGCTTCCAGATCCACCCTGACCCAGAGTGGTAGCACCTATTAGGGTCCCGGCTATGGGAAAATAGTTAACCCTCCAAAAAGGGGTTAAAACACCATGAAAGTATAAAAAAATGTTTTATGAAATATATACATAAAAATTTTTGAAGGAAAAATATATCCAACAAAACTTTTTTTTGAATGATAAATATTACCAAGAAAACATCTTTGAAGGACAAATGTTACCAACAAAAGTACGTTTTTGAAGTAACTAATGCTTTGTCATTAAATGACTCCTAGAGGTTGATATGCCGTAAAGCAAACCAAAGCAAACGAAACCAAATCAACTACGGTAGACATATAAAACCGAAGCAAACTTTGGAAGGAACCGTCGACTCGATCGTAAAAAAGCACAAAAAGAATAAACGTCTTTTCTATTTCAAAAGATAGATAATAGGTGAACCTAAACAGGAAACAAGGGAGAAACCATTATTTCCGTACGAAATAACAAGGTGGGATATGAATCAGTTGACTGGCGAACCTGTCTACTACATTACAGTTATAGAGTTGAAGTAGACTTTAAAAAGAAACCAGGGACTCAATTCTAATGACCAAAACAAAAATAAACCTCTACCCATGTTCAAAAGACCGGGGAGGCGTATGAACTTGACGATAGGGAGATCTATCTAATAGCTTAAAGGTAAAGAAGTGTAGTAGACTTTAGAAAGAAACGGAAAACAAATTACAAAGAAACTGTAAACAAGAGATAAATTTGGAATACTTTTAAAAACAACGAGTAGTGTGAACAGAACGAGAGGGAAACATATATACAACGTTAGATGCATAAAGTTCAATTAGAATTTACAAGGAAAAGGAAAGTCAATCCTAAACATGAAACATGTAACAATCCTTGACTTCTCTTCAAAATAAAGAGGATGCATATGAACTGTACGAGAAGCGAACATATATACACAATTTTAGAGGTATAAATTTGAAGTAGGCTTTAGAAAAAAGCAAATACTAAAAAAGTAAAGAAGTGATAAACCTCGAATCTTGTTTAAAATAGAGTGAAGCAGTGTGAACTCGACGATTCTTCTACTATGTGCCCTGTCTCTTCAGGACGTAGGCGATCATGGCTTTCCACGTCTCCCTATCCCTGGTGGCTTTTAGCACGCTTTCTCCTGTTACACCATGTAACCCCCATTCTCTCATCGACTAGCTCAAGGACATAAATCTAGAATATAAATGTATAGAAAATAGCATGACCACAAAATGAGGGATCAGTTTATATATTGATTATAATATAGAATGAATCCCCCATTTTGTACCCACATTATAATTTCTTATAAACATTTGGCATATATATTCTTCTTCTATGTGCCCTGTCTCTTCAGGACGTAGGCGATCATGGCTTTCCACGTCTCCCTATCCCTGGTAGCTCTTAGCACGCCTTCTCCTGTTACACTATGCAACCCTCTTTCCATCATCCACCGGATTAGGTCCTTCAAATATGTTATCCGTTGCTTTCCCCTGTCTCTTTTCCCCTATATCTGGCCTGTTGGTATCAGGTTCTCCAAGCAATCCTTCCTCATTGCATGTCCCAGGAACTTTATTTGTCTCTTCCTGATGCTCAATATTAGTATCCTTTTTGTTTCTATCATTTCAAAGACCTCCTCATTGCTCACATGCTCGATCCATGATATTCGCAGCATCCTTCTGTAGACCCACATTTCAGTTGCTTCAAGTTTTCCTTCATCTTTGACGATATTATCCAGCATTCACTGCCATATTGAAGAACTGACATCACATAGCAATCCACGACTCTCTTCTTTGTTTCTAGCGAAATTGTCCTGTCTCTTAATACTCCGCTCAGTTTCTGGAATGCATCCTTGTGATTTTTGATATCAGGAATATAAATGTATAGAAACTGCTGTGACCAAAAAGTGAGGGGTCAGTTTATATATTGATTGTAATATAGAACTGATCCCCCACTTTATATCCAGTATGCTTCTGTAGAACCATATTTCAGTTGCTTCAAGTTTTTCCTTCATCTTCGATGATATTGTCCAGTATTCACTGCCATATTGCAGAACTAGCATCACATAGCAATCCAGTACTCTCTTTTTTGTTTCTAGCGAAATTGTCCTGTTTCTTAATCCTTTACTCAACTTCTGGAATGCTTCCCTCGCCATGATAATTCGCCTTCGGATCTCTGTGTTGCACTTTCCGTCTTCTGTTATAACACTTCCCAGGTATTTAAATTTTTGTACCTGCTTGATTCTAGTATCCCCGATCTGTATTTAGTATATTGGGCTGCCTTTTTTACTGATGACCATGCAGGAAAGCATATAAATACTACATATGAGATATAGGTTGAAGTAGAGTTCAGAAGCAAAAAGAAAAATAAGCCACTCCTAAACAGGAAACAAGGCATAATCCTTGACTCCTGATCAAAATACAGGGAAAGAGTGTGAACAGGTTGAGAGGCGAACACACACACACACACACATACACACACGCACACACACACACACACACACACATATATATATATATATACTAGCAGTATAGCCCGGCGTTGCTCGGGTGTAATGAAAACTTTAAAACTAATCCACGGGCCTGGAGCTCAGACTCTTTGGACGTTAGCACGAAAGACTAAAAAACAATAGTTGCTTCCAGTTAAAGTGAAACTGTAGACAGAAACAAAAATGAATGAATGTAAGTCAAATTTTGATTTCCTGGTATCCATATCAATTAAGTTTTTTTGTCGTAAACTGAATTTTGAAGGCTAAATAAGTCCTCTGAGTAAATGGTATCATGGCTGAGACTAACAGCTACAATTATACTTACTTTGAGCCAAACCCGAAGCAAAAACTAAAATAAAAGGGCTGTACAAAATAGACATACAGGCAGATAAACAGGCACACACACACAAACATCTTGCCATATATATATATATATATATATATATATATATATATTATTTATTTTCTGCACTATTGTAAGAACTGTAACCTTAAAACTTCTGAATTTCGTTTCTTATGTCTTTGTCTATGAGTTTTTCAAATTTGATTAAAATCGGACCACTCCTTTTATTACCCGATTTTTTCGATTATCGATTTTTGATATTTATCGGGAATAGCTCGACACAAAACCTCGCAGACGCTTATAGTAGAACTGTGTAAATTTTCAAGAAAATCGGTTCAGCCGTTTCGGAGTCTATAGGTAATGGACACACACACGGAGACACACACACGTACACACACAGAAAGAAAGTTCCATTTATAAATAAGTTTGCATATATATATATGCATATATATATATATTTGTGCATTTAGGCAGCAAATTTTCTTTTAAACATGTCCGATTAAATAAATTGCAAACATAATATTTGCTTATTTTTTAATAAAATCCGTTCATACCCATGGATAATCCTTCCCGTATTACAATTGAAAGATGTCAGAGATCAGCTGTAACGTTGACAGATGTTATTATTATTCATTTCTCAAGGTACCCAAGTACCTTCAACCTCTTTCCGAGATCATCTTCGAGAATGTTAGTTATGGTAACAAATCCATTTCTAGACTTCTACAACAACATTCCTGTCTCCATTCACAATATAAAAAAATAATGATCGATAACACAACTATCCGACACCAAGAAAACAACAAAAGCAAACTACAGATTCTCGAAGCAATATTCATTAAAACATTAAACCGTCAATTAATAGAATCAGCTATGAATAATGTAGCAATGTTCTAAAATGTTTGTGAAAAGAACAATTTTTTTATGCTTTAACACGTGCATGACCATGTCGTTACAACATATAAAAAAAATTCCATTTTGGATAATTTTCACGTTTTAATGAACGCTAACAATTTGTCAACCGTTATATTTGAAACAGAAAAAATGTACAGTAATTTTTAGCAACACAATTTTTGAGGTTATTTTGTTACCATAACTCACGCTCCTGAAGATTCGATGACGGTTTCTATCCGAGCTCTGAATATTTTACACGCTAGGATCAAGTGGTCCTTATTCATTTTCGACATTAGTCTGAACATGGAGACTTTTATGGATTAGTGTAATGAGGGTGCTTATTAACCTCTTTCTCAACTACTCTCCATGCATAGTATTTCAGTGGATTGAGACCCGGGAGATAGGAGATCGAATGTTAGGGATTATGTGATCCTAAAATAATTCAGCCATTTATTCTTGTGTTGTTTAAGACTTGTGTTATGGTACCGAGTTTTGCTGAAGCACATAAGGTCTTCCGTTGCGTACATTTTCGACCCACGGCTTAACCCCTTTCCAGAACATCTATATATGTAGGCAGCAGTGTTTAACCTAAGACCTCGTCGAAAAAAGCGAAGAGGCATCGCATATCCTTCGTTGCTGACAACTCACAAAACCATGACAGTTGCAGGGAAATTTGCATACTTACGAAAGGTTTGCACATAACCATCTTTAATTTTTTCTGTTTCTATTTTGATATTGGCCAAACCTTTTCGCGATAAACCAAGTGACATTTTTCTCAGCTAGATTTTAAAAATTATTTAAGAGCTTCTTAGATCTGATTAACACTGGAACACTAATCATCAATTAAGAGTACACCACTACTAACCACTAGTATATCATACCCGATTTTAAAAATATTAAAAAAATATTAAATATAAATCTTTATTTGAAATATTTTATCTGCAGACACTTCAAGATTTGTACTTTGATTTAACATTAGTAGAAACTGAAAAAACATTATTTAGGTAAGAAAACCAGGTACTGAAAATTTAATTAAATTGTAATTAAAATGGCATTATTTGCGCTGGGTACTACAGGATGTGCGTTGTGGTACAGTGGATATCGGCTCGGAACAAAAAATTAGCAGAGCCGAGTTCGAATTCCAGTTGAATCCATTGTATTCACTTACGCGCAAATACCCTTGGGAAAGGTATTAATCCGTCTCTTCCTTCCAGTTATGGGTTAAATAGCAGGACAGATTGGGTTCTATAGCCTTGGTCGGCAACCAGTCTACCGCAGAAAGCAATGGCAACCTACTGCGGGATAATCTTCTGCCCAGTCAGTCATGTCTCTTTCGAGACATGGTCGCCCAAGCGATGGCACTTTAACTGACTGACTATATACCTATGGTTAGTGTACTCGGGTTAAGCCAATTTCTTTCAGACTTAAAATGACCTTTTATCATCTCTTAAGACCTGATGTCTTTGTGGACAACATTTTGTATTGTTTTTTCTGGCACATGCTGCTATTTTTAAAATAGACCTCATAGGTTTTCTGGGATTACCATCAGTAGTCTACTCGCTGAATATATTCAAGTGTTCTAATGTTATCAGTGTGTCTGGAATGTTTCTTGTGTTTTGATACTGGCGATGCATCTTTGGCATCTAACCTCTTGTGAACTATGCAGACGAAGGATCTTTTAAAATTCGTGCTGTTTCTAAATTGCTATGTTCAGCCCTTATAGCTGTCATGGCGGCATCACCGACAGACTTAATGAACTCGTCCAACCATTACTTATACCTTCCCTCGCAAAAGGTGAGAGGGAGAAGCCTGAGGAGAGCAACCTCAGAGCGGCCCTAAATCAGCCGAAAGTCGGTCTACGAACATTACCACCTTGACGACCATTACGAGTCCTAGTTCTAAGGCCGAGGGTCGAATCATAGTATCCCACACTAACTCGTATTATCGTTCCTACTAAACAATATCCAAGTATTGTATTCTTTCCGTATTTAATATAGATTCGTTATTTTCTATTTGCTTCTTTTTGCGTTATTCTTGCTGGACCTATAACCATGATAATTGCGTATCTCTGCATTTCTTTTGTGCGTGTAGGGGTTGATAATTCCGAAATATAGAAAATATAAAGTAAAAAAGAATATGTTGCTACATAATCTTCAAATAAATTTTGTTGTGGGACCTCCCCTTTTTCTATGATAATGGACTCGACTTGAGTATACATATACTCCTCTGCATAATGAGATCCGTGAGTTATCGGAGAATACCGGACTGATACGTAAGATACCGAGAGATACCGAACTTACACAGAGAATACCAAGTCAGTAGTCATAGTAGCGCTGAGCTGCACTCAGACAGAATAGTATTATATGGGCATAATAATTCCAGCACAGCGTCGCTTCAAAGACTTGTATATGGATATTCCTTAGTAATCGTATTCCTGGATTACTAACCTGCTTTCCAGTTTGTATTTTTATGTTTAATATAACTTATTTTTTTATCTCAATATCTGTTTTTGTTGTTCATTATTTTGTGTGGTTCCTCACCCAGAATCCCCAACACATTTGTAACAGTATTTTTGGCATTGCAACGGAGAGAAAGAAACTATATTAGTTGTATTATTAATTATTGCAGATCAAACTGAAGAAATTGTGTTGGTTCGTATTGTTCATTTTTGTAATTCGAAAAGAAACAAATAGAAAAATTTGTTTTGTTCCAATATGAACAGGAGAAATAAATTAATTATGTCCCAATATGAGGGGAAAATTGCAACCAAAAAGCTGAAATATGAACTAATTAATATTTCATTGCAGGTGTAAGTGTTACCCGACAGCCAGGCCAGACGAGGTCAGCGGAAGCAGCTTAGCTGACAAAGGGTTCAAAACTGATACAGAGAATTTTATTGACCCAGACGTAGTTTTGGATTGTCGAAAACGATTGTCACAAAATAAAGGGAATATTTGACACGTGCAAAGGTTAGATTGCTTGCTATGATAAAGGGTTAAATTAAAATTTCCTGAGAAAGAAGTTGTACGCATAAAGGCTAAATTTGTTGATGGCAAGAAAAAAAAGGCGGAAAGACATGATGTCATAGAAATTGCACTGCTTCATTGGTTAAACCAAGGGAAAGGAGTAACTTTCACAAAAAGTAGGGGAAAGGAGTAACTTTCTAAAAAGTGGGAGCGAGAGTGATTTCATTGGCCACAAGGACCAGCGACTAGATTTGCATGAACAACCCAGTGTTCGTCATTCCCCACACCAGTAAAGTAGGCACAAGTATAAAAACAGAGCACCGGGGGGGTGCATAGACCAGTTGTTGCGCTAAGACAGGGAAGACGACTTACCGCCAGTGCTAGCTTTACCCACCACACACAACGACCAGCCTTCGGCAGTTTCCATAAAGTTTCGATGTGAAGCGAACAAAGACATTTTGAATCGTCACAAACTTGAAACTCTGATTGGAGTGAAGTGATATTGCCAACTAGAGAAGTGAATTAAAGATAAGAAGAAAAATTCTTCGCAAATTACTACTTAGAGAAATTGGTCGAAACTTCCCTTCCGTTGCTGGCTTGATAGGAACAGGGTTAGAAAGAAACGATAGGTGATTGTTTTTATTCTATTTTCTTTTTGTATATAAAGACTTTTTCCGCAACTTATTCGGGCGTCATTCAATTTATTTTTGATGCCGTTTTCATTTACCCAGTTGTGCGCGCATCCAGTCTGGTTTAACTTGGCGGAGAGACAGTTAGCGAGAATTCAGTATGACTTTCTTGAAATCGAATTTCACAACGTGGGCGAGGAAGAACACCGTTATAAAAGTCAACTCGAAGACCAGCTATTCGATCGAATCCATCAACGACCACTGGCCGGGTGGGCGTCACACATTACGCAACCTGTATATATAGGATAACGATATATAAGTTGTTTTTTGTTTTGTATACGAAGAAGAGTTTCGGAGAAAAGATGTATAAGATTATGGAAAAATAGTTTTGTGTGACCCGTTTCGTTTCATAGGACTTCATCGGAGTACGTTTGTTTACACTGATGTGACTACACATACAACAAACAAGAGACGCGAGGAATTTTAACTTTTGAAAATATTTTGAAAAAAAATATTTTTAATACTCTTTCATGGATATTTTTTTTTCATAAAAGAAAGCATATCTCAAAACGCATTTCAAAATAATAATAAATTAAAAAATTAAAAATATATATATATATATAAAATTCCTAGCGTTTCTAATATGTGCGCATGTGTAGTCACCTCATTACAAATACACTTCGTCCAATAAAATTCTATGGCAGGAAAGGCGTCACCTCAAAATGTTTCCACTTTGCCATACAGCTTTCCTTTAAATCTACTCGTCTTTCCTTTTTTTGATCCAAACTCATAAACGCACACATTCATTCGCTTGACACGTGTACACCTTATTTCACATATTAACTTTACCGACTCATAAACACACACATTCTTCTTTTTTAATCGTTTCAACCCAAGCAAGGCGGTACCGCCACTGATGCGCAGAGGGCTACATAAGAGAGTAAAACTTTAGACAGGAGGAGAGTAAAGAGAAAGACGATCCATTTACAGGGTGTGGCAGAGAAAAGGTAAGAGAAGGATGGGAACACAGGTGTGAAGACAGTTTTGAAGGTAGAGAAAAAAGAAAAAGCAAGATATACGGGTTGATGTAGAAAGGACTGGAGTCAAGTGGATAAGTGATGGGAATTGACATTGCAATTAAATTCCTGGAGCTTGTAGCTTTCAGGAAAGCAAGCATATGGCAAGGAGTTCCACAGGCAGGAAGTGCGAGAACAGAAGCTCATAGAGTAGAATTTTCGGCTGCATTTGGTTGATTTAACTGTAAATAGGTGGGACCTTGTTGTCAGTCTGGTTGCACGAGTAAATTCTTGAGGAGGGGTCACCAGTGACTTAAGTTCGTCGGAGCAGCAGCCATCAGAGTAGGTTTGTTTACGCTGATGGGGCTACACATACATACATCAAGAGTCGCTAGAAATATTAACTTTTGAAAATATTTAGAAAAAAATTTTTTTTAATTTTAAAAAATTTTTTAAATTTAAATTTAAATTTAAATTTTTTAAAAATAATTTCACCGCTATCAAGGCATTTCACTGCCACAGTTGTGCAGGGGGTTACGTAGGGGAAAGTGATGAGAAAGAGTGGTTAGGGGGTTACATAGGTGAAAGTTTAAATAATCATTTGTGGGTAGTATTTTTATGTTAAAAAAAAACAAAGCATATCCCAAAACGTATTTGAAAATAATAGAAAATTAAAAATACAAAAAAAAAAAATTAAAAAATTAAAAATAAATGTAAAATTGCTAGCGTCTCTCATGTGTGCGCATGTGTAGTTACATCAATACAAATAGGCTTCGTCCAATAAAATTCTATGGCAGAAATGGCGTCACATCAAAACTTTTCCCACTCTGCCATACACCTTTCCTTCTAATCTATCTGCCTTTCGTTTTATGATCCAAACTCATAAACGCACACATTCTTACATGCTTCTCTCACGTTATTTAGGTTAGAAAACAGTTCCATCGCTATGACACGTGTACACCTTTTCTCACATATTAACTTTACTCACTCATAAACGCACATATCCACACAGAATATCTCTCATACACTTACATTCATAACTGATTCTCGTTCCATTTCTTGACAGGTGTCTACAATACTCGTTAAGTAATTTGAATAGAAATCCGTTTCCTTGCTGTCATTCACACATACTAACGTTACTAACATATCCACACACTTAATTCGTCTGTAGTTTAACTAGCAGTATAGCCCGGCGTTGCCCGAGTGTAATGAAAGCTTTAAAACTAATCCATGGTCCTGGTACTCAGACTCAGCCTAAAGAATATTTGAAAGAATAAAATAAATGCGACAATTTACTAATCGCACCTAATATATATATATATATACTAGCAGTATAGCCCCGCGTTGCTCGGGTGTAATGAAAACTTTAAAACTAATCCATGGTCCTGGAGATCAGACACTTTGGATGTTGGCACGAAAGACTAAAAAGCAATACTTGATTCCAGTTAAAGCAAAACCGTAGACTGAAAGAAAAATGAATGGATGTAAGTCAAATTTTGATTTCCTGGTATCGATATCAAATAAGTTCTTTTCGTTGTAAACTGAATTTTGAAGGCTAAATAAGTCCTCTGAGTAAATGGTATCATGGCTGAGACTAAGAACTACAATTATACCTACTTAGAGCCAAACCCGAAGCAAAGACTAAAATAAAAGGGCTGTACAAAATAGACATACAGGCAGATAAACAGACACACACACAAACATCTTGCCATATATGTATATATATTATCGATTTTCTGCACTATTGTAAGAACTGCAACCTTGAAACTTCTGAATATCGTTTCTTATGTCTTTGTCTGTGAGTGTATCAAATTTGATTAAAATCGGACCACTCCTTTTATTACCCGATTTTTTCGATTATCGATTTTTGATATTTATCGGGGGTACCTCGACACAAAACCTAGCTAAGAAGACTCGCAGACGCTTATAGTACAACTGTGTAAATTTTCAAGAAAATCGGTTCAGCCGTTTCGGAGTCTATAGGTAACGGACACACACACACAGACACACACACACAGACTAAGTTCCATTTATAAATAAGTTTAGATTACGCTTGACATGTGTTATTATTTTTTTTTTTAATCGTATCACCCCGAGCAAGGCGGTAACGCCACTGATGTGCAGGGACTACATAAGAGTAAAAAGATTAAGTAGAAGAGAGTGAAGAGGAAGACGAACCAGTTAGAAAGGAGCAAGAGAAGGATGGGAATACAAGTGTGATGACAGCTGCAAAGGTAGAGAGAAAGGAAAGGATATACAGGGTGGGGTAGAAAGAACTAGAGTCAAGTGGTTAAGAGATGAGTATTGACATTGCATTTAAATTCCTGGAGCTATGACCAACCATTTCACATACATTGTTATGAATAACACCACACCCTTCGTATTCCATTAGTTAGGAGGAAGTTCTATTCACGGAGATTAATCCCAAGAATCACCGCATTCTGAAACAGACTCCAGAGAGAGTGTTTCCTCGATAATGACAATCTTAATTCGTTTAAGTCTCGGGTCAACCGTAATTTTTTCTACATATCCTCATCATTTGAAATTCTTAAGCACATCCAAATGCGTTCAGACAACATCATTGAAGAACCCCCCTCCTTGGCGGTGCGTTGTGGTGCAGTGGATATCTGCACGGGAGCCGACTTCGAATTGCAGTTGAATTCCTTGCATTTACTTAAAAGACCTCCAGTCCATGGATCGTGAGTTTTAATGTCTCTAAAACGAAGTTGCTATCTATTAACCATCACAGACAATCGCTCCTACGCCCCATTACCATGGATCAGACTAGTCTCTCTCATAGTAAAACATTGCGCCTCCTCGGTTTAACTTCGCAACAGACCTCAGGTGGAATGTCTACATAGAATCCATAGCTAAATCCGCTGCTAAGAATGTCGGTTCTCTGTGGAGGACCAGGAAGTTTTTCCCGTCTGAATCCCTCCTGCACATGTATAAATCTACCATCCGTCCGTATATTGAATACTGCTGCCATATCTGGTCACGTGCTCCTGCTATCCACCTAGGTGTCTTTGACAAAATTCAACGGAGAATCTGTAATGTGATCGATCCCGACTTAGCAGCCAAGATACAGTCATTTTATCACCGGCGCAGTGTGGTTTCCCTGTGTTTCTTCTACAAGTACTTTCACGGCTTCTGCGCTGATGAACTGAGGTCACTGGTGCCCCCTATATACGAATTTACTCGAGCCACAAGATTAGCAATTAGGTCCCGCTCTTTTACTGTGAAACCAATAAGGTGTAAACGCAAATTCTACTCCGTCAGCTTCTTTTCTCGCACTTCCCGGCTGTGGAATTTTCTTCCGTTTACTTGCTTCCCCGACAGCTACAATCTCCAAGAATTTAAATGTAAAGTCAACAGTCATCTCCTATCTCCCAAACTTGCATCCTCTCTCTTATGCTCTTATCTCATTTCTTCAGTATTCTTATCCCTCTCTTACCCGCTTCCTGACACCCACTGTATTCTGACACTCATTCTGATAAATTTCCTTCTATGTAAGCCCCTTCACATCAGTGGCAGTATAATGCCTTGCTTGGGGCGATAAGATTATTAAAAAAATGTGCAAATACTCTTGGGAAAAGTATTAATCCGTCTCTTCCCTCCAGTTATGGATTAAATAACAGGATAGATTGGGTTCTAAAGCATTGGCTGGCAACCAATTTGCCGCAGAAAATAATGGCAACAGGCTGTGGGATAATCTTCTGCCTAGTTAGTCATGTCTTGTAATATATGTATTGAGCACTTTTGATACAACTGTATACTGGTCTAATTTAATCCTGATCAATACAGTCAGTCAGTTGAGTGCCATACGTGATACACGCTTGGGCGATCATGTCTCGAAAGAGACATGACTGACTGGGCAGAAGATTATCCAATGTTCTTTGTCGTCACTTTTTTGCTTGCTTTTTCTTTTCAACATCGTAGTCTCTCCTTTTCTCGACCCTTTTTCCCTCTCAGTCAGTTAAGTGACATACGTGATACACGCTTTGGGCGATCATGTCTCGAAAGAGACATGACTGACTGGGCAGCAGATTTTCCCACAGTGGGTTGCCATTGCTTTCTGCGGTAGATTGGTTGCCGACCAAGGCTATAGAACCAAATCTGTCCTGCTATTTAACCCATAACTGGAAGGACTTGGCGGATTAATACCTTTCCCAAGGGCATTTGCGCGTAAGTGAATGCAATGAATTCAACTGGAATTCGAACTCGGCTCCCCGATTTCTCGTTCCGAGCCGATATCCACTGCGACACCAAATAATTATATATATGTATATATGTATATATTCTTGTGTGTGTGTGGGGGGGATTTATACTTGATTTCATACGTAACCATTCGTTGCGTTTATACTTCAGTCTATAAAAAAATTTTTTCGGTTTTCTTAGTCGAGTCTGTAGGTAAAAATATATGACGTTTATACTCGATTTTATGCATAATCGTTAGTTGATTTTATACTTTAGTCTATAGATAAAAATGATTTGGTTTTTTACTCTAGAAAAATGTGCAAACGAAAGTTGTAGTGCAGTAGATATCGACTCTGAACGAGAAATCGGGGGAGCCGAGTTCGAATTCCAGTTGAATTCATTGCATTCACTTACGCCCAAATACCTTTGGAAAAGGTATTAATCTGTCTTTTCCCTCTAGTTATGGGTTAAATAACAGGACAGATTGGGTTCTATAGCCTTGTATGGCAACAAATCTACTGCAGAAAGTAATGGATAATCTTCAGCCCAATCAGTGATGTCTCTTACGAGACATGATCGCCTAAGCATGTATCACGTATGGCACTTAACTGACTAACTACCTTGGATCTTGTATTTTAGTAAATAGCATTTTTTATTATGTATTAACATTTTAAACGCTATGAAGCAACTACCTTGAAAGTACCCGACTGAGAGTGCAGCTATCAAAGTACTTGTGTCGTGTATTGTTTAACATTGAAGTAAGTTTAGCTTAAAAATGGCGCAATTAGAACAACTAATTTTGCATGTTACTTTAATATACTTAGTCAGTTAAATGCCATACGTGATATGCACTTGGGTGGTTATGTCTCTTTCCATCCAAGCATGACTAGGTAGAATCTTTTCCCACAGAAGGTTGCCATTTCTTTCTGCGGTAGACTGGTTGCCAACCAAGGCTATAGAGCCTAATCTGTTCTGTCATGGCAGGATGGAGAGGAGAGAGATTAATAACTTCCCCAAAGATATCTGTGCGTAAGTGAATGAAACGAATTCAAATTACTTTTTCGAATTCGAGTCTCTGATTTATCATTCCGAGCCGATATCCAACGCACCCCAGCGCATATATATATATATATATATATATATATATATATATATATATATACTCAGTCATCGAAATAAATACCCCAACGAATTGCACTCCCTGCGGGATCTCTTCAGGTCCGACAATTTTTCGACCTCTCTTTCAATTCTCCGAATTTTGGAACTTTGTTCTATTTTGATTCTCTCACCTTACAATGAATGTTTTAAATTTTATACACTTTCAGTAATTTTCTTTCTTTCTTTCTTTCTTTCTTTCTTTCTTTCTTTTCTTTCTTTCTTATGCGTTTTGCTTTATTTCTTTATTTTTCTTTCTTTTTTCTTTCTTTCTTCATATGTCTTTTCGTTCTTTGATATGTTATTCATTTATTCTTCAAAGCGTTCTTCATTCTTTCTTTCAATCTTTCTTACTTGATATGCTCTACTTTTCTTTCTTTCTTTCTTTCTTAATGCGTTCTGATTTATTTTTCTTTCTTTCTTTCTTTCTTTCTTTCTTTCTTTCTTCCTTCATATGTTCTTTCTTTCTTTCTTTCTTTCTTAATGCGTTCTGATTTATTTATTTTTCTTTCTTTTTTTAGTTCTTTCTTTCTTCTTTCATATTTTCTTTCTTTCTTTCTTTCATTCTTAATGCGTTCTGATTTATTTATTTTTCTTTCTTTCGTTCTCTCTTTCTTCCTTCATATATTCTTTCTTTTTTTCTTTCTTTCTTTCTTTCTTTCTTTCTTTTTGATATGTTATTCATTTATTCTTCAAAGCGTTCTTCATTCTTTCTTTCAATCTTTCTTACTTAATATGCTCTGTTTTTCTTTCTTTCTTTCTTTTTTAATACGTTCTGCCTTATTACATTATTTTTCTTTCTTTCTTTCTTTCATTCTCTTTCTTTCTTCATAACTTCTTTCTTTCTTTCTTACTATGTTATTTAATATTTTTTCAAAGCGTTCTTTATTCTTTCTTTCACTATTTCTTCCATAAAATCTTCTGCTTTGTTTGTTTGTTTTTTCTTTCTTTATACGTTCTCAATTATTCTTTTATTTTCTTTCTTTCTTTCTTTCTTTCTTTCTTTCTTCTATGTTTTTCTTTCTTTCCTTGTCAATGCATTCAGCATGCTTTCTTTTTCAAATTCCCTTTCTTCTTCTTTGTTTCTTATCTGATTTAATTATCTTCATGATCATCATTTTCTTCTTCATTCTTCCTTTTTCTTGCCATATTCATCAGTTTTTCATATTCTTCTTTTGATATTGTTAATATTTCTTTTTTCTCCTCATCCTCCTGCTTTTGTCTTCTTTTTTTTCAAATTCTTAACATTCTTCTTCTTTTTACCTTCTTCATCTTCGTCTACATCTTCATTACTGTCTTCTTTTTCATCTTCTCCTTTTTCTTTTACCTTATTCTTCTTCACCTTCTTCTTCACGCTTTTAATGCCTTTAATTTGCTAACCCATTCCTTTACGTCCTCTTTTCAAAGAAGGGTAATCTTTTCCCGCTGTAAAACAATGGAGAAGAGTTTTAATTTCAAAGGCTGATGCCTTGGAGTTCAAACATCAAGAAGCAGCCCACGATTATGAATTTCAGCCCCCAAATCATCATCATTATCACCATCGCATGGAGAGCAGAACGTTATATATTGTTATCAGTTTTCATCGTTTCAGTGTTCGAAAAATATCCCCTTTCTTTCTGTAAAAATTAAAAAAAAAGAAAAAACAGAAAAAACAAAAAAAAACAAACAAATATCAGTACACAATAAGAGACACTGGAAGCATTTTTATTGATTCTTAATTGTAAGCTGTTTGATGGTTGGAGACATATATTACTTGTTCTCTTTATTAAACGACAAACACACAAACACATATATATGTATATATGAACATTATCTATATATATATATATATATATATATATAATGTATAAGTTTCTTTATAAATGTAAGTATTTCAAAATTTCTTGACGTCCGTGTTCTTATTGTTAAAATGATTTGAGAGAAAATTATCTCCTCTGCGTATATTTTTACGTATAGGAGAAATATATATATATATATATATATATATATATATATAGTATAATTATGTGATTATACATATCAGGGTATATGCATTTATATATTCCTGCACAGATTAATATATATATATATATATATATATATATATATATATGGGGAGAGAGAGTGCAAGAAGGATAAATGGATTTATGATTATATTTGTAAAGGGTCTTCTGATCCACGCTAAATTAAATACGCAATTTTGTTCTTGATATATATATATATGTATATATATGAATTCGTGTGCGTGTGTGCGCTTGTAGGTATATGCACGTATATATATATATATATATATATATATATATAACTAGAGAATTATACATATATATCGATACATATATGTATATAAGGGTTTGTATATACATATAGGCATAAACGCTTTCACATAAAAACTAACACATACATATACATACATACATGCATATATATATATATATATATATATATATATATATATATATATATATATATAATGCACACTTTATACTCCGCATTAAAATCTTCCTTCAAATTCAAATTGAAAACAGAGCAATTCGTCAGAAGGGGAGGAAAAAAAATCTAATCATAAAACAAAATGGCGCCCTTCGAATACTGTTATTTACGCTTGCAATTATACCTTGAAAATCCCCGGCCAGTTTTTCTACTTCTTTAAAGAATTGCCTTCACTTCAGACCTGTGGCAACGGCGGCCTGCTGAGACATAACTCACTCTTCCAATGTCGTCATCTTGTGTCACATTCGTCATTTACTAGCAGTCGGCTTTGGCAAAATTATGCAGGTGAAAAAAAAAAATTATTATTTACGACGTAAATGCATTTTGCTCAAATTTATGTTTGCCCGCTTTTATCTTTTGCATTTATTCGTTGACTTGAAAATTTTATTTTGTGTTTTGACGTTAACAAACTGCCAATCTCAGCTTTCCGTTCTTTTCCGTTGCAAAATCTCTCTTCACTCAACCATTGGCTCTCTTTCACCTGTATCTACATACATGTACATCGGCACTTTCATTATCTATCTATCTATCTATCTATCTATCTATCTATCTATCTATCTATCTATCTATCTATCTATCTTTGCCTCTGTTTCGTTATATCACTATCACTCTATTTTTCTCAGTATCATTTCAGACTGTCTAGTAATCTCAGACTGTTCCTTGACTATATACATCTATCTCAGGATTATCCCATTATCTATCTATCTATCTATCTATCTATCTATCTATCTATCTATCTATCTATCTATCTATCTATCTCAGTCTTTTCATATCTATCTATCTATCTCAGTCTTTTCATATCTATCTATCTATCTATCTATCTATCTATCTATCTATCTATCTATCTAAGTCTTTTCATATCTATCTATCTATCTATCTATCTATCTATCTATCTCAGTCTTTTCATATCTATCTATCTATCTATCTCAGTCTTTTCATATCTATCTATCTATCTATCTCAGTTTTTTCATATCTATCTATCTATCTATCTATCTATCTATCTATCTATCTCAGTCTGTTCATATCTATCTATCTATGTATCTATCTATCTATCTATCTATCTATCTATCTATCTATCTATCTATCTATCTATCTCAGTCTTTTCATATCTATCTATCTATCTATCTATCTATCTATCTATCTCAGTCTTTTCTATCTATCTATCTATCTATCTATCTATCTATCTATCTATCTATCTATCCTAGTTTCTTTATATATATCTAATTTGGCTTAGAATGTCCTAGCTATCAATTGCAAGGAGACCGAATGTATGATTGCCAGCAAAATAATTAGCGTAAGTTTCGAACAACGAACTGGAAATATCAAAATCAGTAAGGTGGATATATTTAAATATTTTTGAAATTTTTTAGCCGGGGATATAAAATGCGACAACGAAATTGAAAATTTAAAATGTCTTCCAAATGCTAAGCAAAATATTAAGAAAGAGGAAATTTTCGTAAGAAAAGCGTAATGAACATCACTCATTCGAGTCGAGGCAGAAAAAATGCTGTCGTAAAGAAGGAGGTTCAGAATAAATGTTGGGATGCTGAAATTTAACATTTTCAAATCAATTTACTTAGGCGAAAATTTTCATCCAGATGTTTACATTTTTCTTGACAGATTTTTTTATGATCTGTAGGATGCTTAATTATAAAATTAATACAAAGTTAAACGAAAACTGAAGGAGACTGAATAAAAGCGACTCAAAAACAAAAAGAAAATCCTCCTTATTTTATATATATATATATATATATATATATATATATATATATGTGTGTGTGTGTGTGTGTGTGTGTGTGTGTGTGTGTGTGTGTGTGTGTGTGCGTGTGTGTGTGTGTTTTATAATTATAACTAGCAGTATAGCCCTGCGTTGTTCGGGTGCAATGAAAACTTTAAAACTAATCCATGGTCCGGGAGATCAGACACTTTGGACGTTGGCACAAAAGACTAAAAAGCAATAGTTGTTTCCAGTTAAAGCGAAACCGTAGACTGAAGGAAAAATGAATGGATGCAAGTCAAATTTTGATTTCCTGGTATCGATATCAAATAAGCTTTTTCGTCGTAAACTGAATTTTCAAGGCTAAATACGTCCTCTGAGTAAATGGTATCATGGCTGAGACTAAGAACTACAATTATACCTACTTAGAGCCAAACCCGAAGCAAAACTAAAATAAAAGGGTTGAAAAAATACAGACATACAGGCAGATAAACAGGCACACACATACAAACATCTTGCCTTTTATATATATATATTATCGACTGTCTAATTGTAAGAACTGCAACCTTGAAACTTCTGAATATCGTTTCTTATGTCTTTGTCTATGAGTGTATCAAATTTTATTAAAACCGGACCACTCCTTCTATAACCCGATTTTTTCGATTATCGATTTTCGATATTTATCGGGTGTACCTCGAAACAAAACCTATCTAAGAACACTCGCAGACGCTTATAGTACAACTGTGTAAATATTCAAGAAAATAGATTCAGCCGTTTCGGAGTCTATTGGTAACGGACACACACAAACACAGACACACACACACAGACGAAGTTCCAATTATAAATAAATTCAGATAATATCGCCTCAAGCAAGGCATTTTACTGCCACTGTTTTGCAGTGGGTTACATAGAAGGAAAATTATGAGAAAGAGTGACAGGTTATAGGGTGTGTCAGAAAGTGGTTAAGAGAAGGATGAGAATATTGATGAGAGTTGAGTGGACGGAGAAAGGAGCATGAGAGAAAGTTATGAGAAAGAGTGATAGGTTATAGGGGATGTCAGGAAGTGGGTAAGAGAAGGATGAGAATACTGATGAGAGTTGAGTGGACGGAAAAAGGAGCACAAGAGAGAGGATAGGAAGAGGTTATAGAGGGTCTCAGGAAGTGGGTAAGAGAGGGATGAGAATACTGATGAGAGTTGGGTGGACGGAGAAAGGAGCATGAGAGAAAGTTACGAGAAAGAGTGATAGGTTATAGGGGATGTCAGGAAGTGGGTAAGAGAAGGATGAGGATACTGATAAGAGTGGAGTGGACGGAGAAAGGAGCATGAGAGAGTGGATGCAAGTTCGTAAGATAGGAGATGACTATTGGCTTTACATTTAAATTCTTAGAGATTGTAGCTGTCGGGAAAGCGAGTACACGAAAAGGAATTCCACAGGTGGGAAGTGCGAGAAAAGAAGCTGATGGAGTAGAATTTGCGTTTACATCTTATTAATTTCACAGTAAAAGGTTGGGACCTAGTTGCTAATCTTGTGGCTCGAGTAAATACATATATAGTGGGCACCAGTGAGCTAAGTTCATTGGAGCAGAGGCCGAGAAAGTATTTGTAGAAGAGACACAGGAAAGCCACATTGCTCCGTTGAGAAAGTGACTGTATCTGTGCTGCCAAGTCGAGATCAGTCTCATTACATATTGCCCGTTGAATTTTGTCAAGTACTCCTCGGTGGATAGCAGGAGCACCCGACCAGATATGGCAGCAGTACTCAATACATGGGCGGATGGTAGATTTATATAAGTGCAGGATTGTTTCAGACGGAAAAAAAAACAAACTTCCTGGCCCTTCACAGAGAACTGACCTTCTTAGCAGCAAATTTAGCTTTGGATTCTATAGTCTTGAAGTCTGCTGTGAGAGTAAAACCGCGGAGGCGCAGTGTTTTGCTTTCAGGGAGACCAGCCTGATCCATGCTATTAGTGGGTAGGAGCGATTCTCTGTGATGGTTAATAGATAGCATCTTCGTTTAGGAAACATTAAAATTCACGTGTCATTACTTACCCCAGTCCACTACGGAATGGAGGTCCTTTTCAAGCTCGGCAGCGAGGTTTGCTTTGTCAGCCTCGGCAGATTATTGATCGAGCCGAGAGTAAACCGTAGTGTAGTCAGCGTATATGCCTACTTGGGATCTGTGACGTCATAAAACCGCATCGCAAACTTAAGAACAGCGTTTATTATTTTTGGTAACTATTGCCGTTGCCAAGCGGAGTTTTATGTCAACGCAAAATAAAATCGTCGGTGATGGTGGATTTTATAATATTTCAGTTTAAACAACCTCTCTGAAGATGGCTCATGTGAACCGAAAGCTTAGAAGAAAACCAATAAATAATTATCCAAGTGTTGGAGAATTTTTGTCTTTATTTTCAACTGAAATTAAATTAAATACGACGTTTAGAACGGCTCATGAATAAACATAATAGACATTCATTGTCTCTTATATTTAATAGAATATGTTTAGAAAATATAGAAAATATGTTTAGAAAAAATATATATATATATATATATATATATATATTGTAAACATACTAATTCGAAAAACTACAAAATAACTTTTTCAACGTAAAAACCGGTTTCAACATTTAGGAAAGCATCCATATGAAGCAATGGCATTGTTCAACTTAAGTGGTTTCCGTTCTTGATAGCCACTACATTTGCGACGGGCGATTTCAATATGTTATTGATATTAGAAGTAATCAAGGAGATGAAAGTCTGATGAACAAGAGACCATGTTGATGACCAGATCTTTAAAAATTTCTCCGTCAGTCAAACCTGGGTGATTGTTTTTTCGACAGGTGCATGTTGCATAGAGTAGAGTTATGATTATTCACAGGTAGGGAAGTGTCATTAATTCTGAGAATGGAACTTGAAAGAAAAATCTGCTGCTATGAAAGGTGGTTCACTGTGTCCTGCTTGAAAAATTTACTTTCCTGAATATCTCGTACATATTTATAAGTTGACCAATATGTTATGCTCATTTTTTAGTGAATTTGAGGAGGTAGAAATTTACTATTATTTACTATTTAATAATATTTTAATAGTAATTCTTATCGATTCCATTAGTTCAAATTGACCTTCTTCTTCTTCTTCTTCTTCTTCTTCTTCTTCTTCTTCTTCTTCTTCTTCTTCTTCTTCTTCTTCTATGTTCCTTGTCCTTTCATAACGTAGGCGATCATGGCCTTTCACGTCTCCCCATTTCTGGTGGCTCTTCGCACATTTTCTCCTGTAACACCACGCAACCCCCGTTCTGTCATCCACCGGCTCAGGACCTTCGAATATGTTATCCGCGGCTTTCCTCTGTCTTTTTCCATCTATCTGGCCTGTTAATATTGTTATATATTGACAAATAACAAACACGCATATATATAAAAATATGAGTTATATTTTTATTAGTGACGATGGACCGTGTAGAATAGAGGCAGGAGTGAGAGAGAGAGCGCTTCTAATGGGTTGACGGGGGGGGGGGGGTGTCGTATCTGTTGCTCCTTCTGGTCTCTCTGTCCAGACTCGTCTGTCGTGAAATCCGTGCCCGAGGTCTTTTTATCTCCAAACCGGTACTTCCGATTTTTGCCTCGCCTACGCACGCCCACGTAATTCTCAGAGACACCTGTTCTGTTTGCCTCTTGTGGCCATTTCCGCTACTGCCGGAAATAAGGTCAAACAACCATCCGTTCCTTTCAACGGCCGGAAAACGCCCCCGCTTCCTCACTTCCTCGGGTGGGCCTAGATTGTTATATTACAATATTAGCTTCTCCAAGCCTCCCTTCCTCATTGCATGTCCCAGAAACTTTAGCTGTCTCTTCCTGATGTTCAGTATTAATTTCCTTTTCGTCTCTATCCTTTCCAAAACCTCGTCATTGCTCACATGCTCGGTCCATAATATTCGCAGCATCCTTCTGTAGAACTATATTTCAGCTGCTTCAAGTTTTTCCTTCATCTGCGAAGATATTGTCCAACATTCACTGCCATATTGAAGAACTGACATCACAGCAATCTAGTACTCTCTTCTTTGTTTCTAGTAAAATTTTCCTGTCTCTTAATATTTTACTCAGCTTCTAGAACGAGTTCTTCGTCATGCCAGTTTGCCTTCGGATCTCTGTGTCACACTTTCCTTCTTCTATTAGAACACTTCCTAGGTATTTAAATTTTTGTACCTGCTTGATGTTAGTATCCCCCAACTGTATTTGGCATTTTAGGCTGCTAATTTTGATGATGACCATGCATTCGGTTTTCTTGCAGTTTATTTGTAGTCTTTTTTGTCATTCTCTTCAGCTTCCTTCTGCAGGACGTCTTGATTGTTAGCCGATTTAAAAATGACCTACAGTCTGTTGTTAACTGGTGCCTGAAACAGCTCGATTTAATCGTCTGAGAGACCCTCCTTTTGTCTATCAGTATGGTTGATGCTAATCGTCAGGGAACGACTCATTGTACCTTCTCAGGCTAACATGAAAGGATTTTGCTAGAAAAGTCAGTTCCCGGTGTCGTGCTAGACAATTTTTTTTATCAGAATCTATCCGATCAGGTCGGTGCAAAAATTTTGCCGGTTTGTAAAAGAGGCATTTTAAATCATTGTAATTTATTTTATGCATATTGTTATTACTTAAACATGTCACCATGATTAATTTATAACTTTTTCTTTCAGATTATTAAAGCATTATTCATATTTTTCTGCAATATTCTCACCGATGTTCTTTCCACCGAAAGAACACATTAGGCATGCTCTACTCTATGAGTTTCACAGAGGTTCTAATGCAAGTGCAGCAGCACGATTTATTCAGGATGCCTATGGAATCGATGCAGTGAAAGAAAGAAGTTGTAGTGGTGATTTTCTCGTTTTCGGAAAAGAAATTTCAGCTTGAAAGCTGAGGCTAGAGGTGGTCGCCCAAAAATCTTGATTCAGATGTGTTAAATGTCGCTGTTACTCAAAGCCGTACGGTAACCTCAAGAGAACTTGAACACCAATTTAATGTGCCCCATGTAACTGCGTCATGCCAACTGAAAAGAATGGGAAGATTTCAGTATTCGGAAATGGGTGCCGCACTGTCTCCATAGAAACTGCGACAACATGTTTCTTGTTGCAAATTGTTGCTTTCACGACACCTTCAGACACCATTTTTGGGTAGGCTTGTCACCGGTGGGGAGAAGTGCCATCTTGCCCCATCCTGCATATTCTCCTGACCTAGCTCCCTCGGATTATCACTTTTTTCGAGGATTACAAAATCATTTAGATGGCCTTAGGTTAACATCACGAGAAGAGGTTGAACATGAGTTAGATTCATATTTCACATCAAAGCCTAAAGAATTTTACGAGCGTGGCAATTATAAGCTCGTTGAGAGATGAAATCAAGTTATAAAGAGCAAAGTTCGTTTTTTTTAGAAATAAAGATTTTCAAAAACACGCAGTTTTTCATTTTCAAGTTGAAATTTTAAATCGGCAAAAACTTTTGCACCGATCTGATACATATCTGTAAGTCTACCATTCGTCTATGCTTTGAATATTGCTCGCTCATTTTGTTCCGTGCTCCTGCTGTAAATTTAGGGATTCTTGATAAAATCCAAAGAATCTGCAATATTATTATTCTTGACCTGGCATCCCGGCTTCAATGACTTTATTACCACAGCTTCCCTGTGTTTTTTTTATAAATATTTTCATGGTAACTGTTCAGTTAACTTTTCGATGTGGTATTTTGACTTTATGAATTTAGGCAAAGAGTGACAGAAAGGCCTCATTAATTTAAAGCGGATTTGGCTAGATGTAACCGTAAGTTCTATGCAAACAGTTTCTTTTCTCGATTATGGAACTGTCATAGTGAAACACGTCTATTATATAGGGAATAGACTCTCCTACGTAATTCAAGTAGGAGTAGTAAGAGAAATGAGGGTCGGTCGATGTTGGACGATAGTAGTCGACAGTTAGTCGAATACGAAAGTAGTCAGCGACCTGGCAAGATTACACTGCGTAATATATATTATATCAAGTTCCTAACGTTTTGTACGGCGAACCTATTAGGACTGACTTTGGCACAAATACTGGCCTGCACTGCGATAATAACTCTACAACAGGAACTCTTTTCCGTATTTACGGTTTTCAGCCAAATTTGATCTTCAAAAATGTAAATGCAGTTTCAGTTGTCAACCATTACAGGCAACCTCTCCTGCCTCCCATAAGCATGAACCAAGCGATTCTCCCGGAGAGTAATACACTACGCCTTCTCGGACTGACCCTGTCCTCAGGCCTCAAATGGAACCACTATATTGAATCCATAGCAAAATCTACTGCTAAGAAGGTTGGGTCCCTATGTCGATCCAGGATGTTTTTTGCACCTGAATCCATCCTGCATATATACAAGTCAAAGATCCATATTCTTCTATTGCCATCGGTTCTTAATAATTATCCCCCATTGTCTTAGTGTTTTACTGCCCTGCATGGGGTGAAATGTGGATCTACAGACGGATGAGGCGAATATCATGGACCGGGCATGTGAGTAATGATGACGTTTTGGAAAGGATGGAGACGAAAAGGAAATTAATGCTGAGCATCAGGAAGAGAGAGAGTTAAAGTTCCTGGGACATGCAATGAGGGAGGAAGGCTTGGAGAGGCCAGATAGACGGAAAAAAGAGACAAAGGAAAGCCGCGGATAATATAAAATCTCACAGCATAGAAGATGTCAAATTTGAAAGCAGTTATATTAACACTCAGGTTTCATTTTGAAATGAATATGTTACTCTTTAGCGCATCCAGCTAAAATTGTTCCCTTTTATTCTTTTTATCAGTCAGTTAAGCGCCATACGTGATACACGCTTGGACGATCATGTCTCGAAAGAGACATGACTGAGTGGGCAGATAATTATCCCGCAGTAGCTTGCATTTGTTTTCTGCGGTAGACTGGCTGCCAGTCAAAGCTATAGAACCCAATATGCCCTGTTATTCGACTCATAGCTAGAGAGGGAAGAAATGTATTATATTATTAACTAGTAATTATTGGGGAATCAGTTTATTACTTCATAACAATAGAAAATCGACCCCCCACTTTATGGCCAGTAGAAGCCGTAATCATGTCTCAAACTATTATATTCAGTCAGTCAGTTAAGTGCCATACGTGATACACACTTGGGCGATCATGTCTCAAAAGAGACATGACTAACTGGGCAGATGATTATCCCGCAGTAGGTTGCCATTGTTTTCTGCGGTAGACTGGTTGCCAGCCAAGGCAATAGAACCCAACTTGTCCTGTTATTTGACTCATAGCTTCAGGTCATCTTTGGTGTTACTTGGAATTTTGTTGGTCTGTCGCTCGAATCAGCTCCATACAGATGCCTGCTGAAAAACATTATATGGTTTTGTTAAACGCTAGTGACTTATACTTATGTAGCTTAGTTACAGTTACAGTTATGTTGCTTAGTTACAGTTGTCCATGATATTGCGACAAAAACCAAAACAAAACAATCAGCCTTACTTCAACAGGAATATGCACTAAAATAATTTTTAAGTGATAAAATCTGTCGGATTAATAAATAGAAAATCAATTACTTCTCTAGAATATATATATATATATATATATATATATATCTCATTCAGTAAACTGAATTAGAGCACTCTGGCTATTGGGCGCGTATAATGATAATATACGCGCTAAAAGGTCTGCCTTCTTCCACCGAACGTCCATAGCCCAGAGGTAGAATCACCGACTGACGCCAGTTCGGTCGGGTTTCAATCCTGGGTTGAAAAGCAATCGGAGTCTAGCCGTGCTGATGAACTGTGATACAGGGAAACAGGTCTGTCTGCGGATGACAATATATATATATATATATATATATATATATATATATATATATATATATCAGCATGCGGTGTAGATATAGAAGAATCCATACAGTGGTAGGATAACTCTCTAAGAGATCTCTAAATATATATATGTATATAAATACATATAGAGCAAATATAAGAAAAGATTAAGACAGACACGTTATTTCATGGTAAATCGGAAGTATGGGCCTATTTCAGGCGAACCATCATCAGCTTCCGTCTTTTAAAATCTTCTGTACAATAAAGACGGAAGCTGTTGATGGTTCGCCTGAAATAGGCCATACTTCCGATTTACCATGAAATAACGTGTCTGTCTTAATTTTTTCTTATATATATATATACATATATTAGTCAGCCCTATACAAGTCTGTTTCGCTGTATCACAGCTCATCAGTGTGGCTAGACACATCCACTTGCTTATAGCCGGAAACCGATACTGGACCGATTTGGTGTCAGTCGAGGTCGCTACCTCCTAAGCCACAGGCTCATGGAATCATAGAAAGAAAATTTTAACGTCTTGTATATAAGCAGTGTATACATACGCCAGTCATCGAAAGAACTCAATTCATTTCTAAAGAGTAACGCATATATCACAGAAGTGGAAACTGTTTTTAAAATGTTTTTCTCTAGAGAGCTCCATCATAATGAGAGCACAATATATATCTATATGTCTGCGTGTGTGTGTATGTGCGTGCGCGCGCCCGTGTGTGTGTCAGATTAAATAAATTGCAAACAATATATTTGCTTATTTTCAATAAAATCCGTTCATACTCACGGACAATCTTTCTCGTATTACAATCAAAAGATGTCAGAAATGAGCTGTAACGTTGACAGATGTTATTTTCATTAATTTCTTAATGTACCCAATTACTTTCAGCCTCTTTCCGAGGTCATCTTCAGGGGTGTGAAAAAAAATGTACAGTAATTTTTAGCAACATAGTTTTCTGGTTACATTTGTTACCGTAACTCACATCCCTGAAGATGACCTCAGAGAGAGATTGAAAGTACTTGGGTACCTTAAGAAAGGTTTAGCAGAATATCAACTCCTAATGGGTAATTTAAAGCCGAAATTTATTTTTACAGGTTGAAAACCATAAAAATATAATGTTATTCTGATTTCACAACTGAATACATGGTAGATAATACTTTGCTTTTGTGCATATACAGTAGTGAGCATAGATAATTATCAACCCTCTAGGGCCATTCGTATCATATTTGATACAGTATTTCCCTATAAGGAAACATTTGGTATTTCCCTATAAGGAAACATTTGGTATTCATTGACTGAGCAGTCAGTACTGCTTTCATTTGAAATTTATAAAATATTTATCTTAAAAAATTTTTCAGGAAAATATTTCTTTCAAGTCTTGTTTTCATACTGTATCAAATATGATACGAATGGCCCTAGAGGGTTAAGGCTTCTACTTGTCATAAAGTGGGGGATCAGTTCTATATTGTTATGAAGTAATAAACAGATCCCCCACTAATTACTACTTAACCCTCTAGGGCCATTCGTATCATATTTGATACAGTATTTCCCTATAAGGAAACATTTGGTATTTCCCTATAAGGAAACATTTGGTATTCATTGACTGAGCAGTCAGTACTGCTTTCATTTGAAATTTATAAAATATTTATCTTAAAAAATTTTTCAGGAAAATATTTCTTTCAAGTCTTGTTTTCATACTGTATCAAATATGATACGAATGGCCCTAGAGGGTTAAGGCTTCTACTTGTCATAAAGTGGGGGATCAGTTATATATTGTTATGAAGTAATAAACAGATCCCCCACTAATTACTACTTAACCCTCTAGGGCCATTCGTATCATATTTGATACAGTATTTCCCTACAAGGAAACATTTGGTATTTCCTTATAAGGAAACATTTGGTATTCATTGACTGAGCAGTCAGTACTGCTTTCATTTGAAATTTATAAAATATTTATCTTAAAAAATTTTTCAGGAAAATATTTCTTTCAAGGCTTGTTTTCATACTGTATCAAATATGATACGAATGGCCCTAGAGGGTTAAGGCTTCTACTGGGCATAAAGTGGGGGATCAGTTCTATATTGTTATGAAGTAATAAACAGATCCCCCACTAATTACTACTTAACCCTCTAGGGCCATTCGTATCATATTTGATACAGTATTTCCCCTATAAGGAAACATTTGGTATTTCCCTATAAGGAAACATTTGGTATTCATTGACTGAGCAGTCAGTACTGCTTTCATTTGAAATTTATAAAATATTTATCTTAAAAAATTTTTCAGGAAAATATTTCTTTCAAGGCTTGTTTTCATACTGTATCAAATATGATACGAATGGCCCTAGAGGGTTAAGGCTTCTACTTGTCATAAAGTGGGGGATCAGTTCTATATTGTTATGAAGTAATAAACAGATCCCCCACTAATTACTACTTAACCCTCTAGGGCCATTCGTATCATATTTGATACAGTATTTCCCTATAAGGAAACATTTGGTATTTCCCTATAAGGAAACATTTGGTATTTCCCTATAAGGAAACATTTGTTATTCATTGACTGAGCAGTCAGTACTGCTTTCATTTGAAATTTATAAAATATTTCTCTTAAAAAAGTTTTCAGGAAAATATTTCTTTCAAGGCTTGTTTTCATACTGTATCAAATATGATACGAATGGCCCGAGAGGGTTAAGGCTTCTACTTGTCATAAAGTGAGGGATCAGTTCTATATTGTTATGAAGTAATAAACAGATCCCCCACTAATTACTACTTAACCCTCTAGGGCCATTCGTATCATATTTGATACAGTATTTCCCTATAAGGAAACATTTGGTATTTCCCTATAAGGAAACATTTGGTATTCATTGACTGAGCAGTCAGTACTGCTTTCATTTGAAATTTATAAAATATTTCTCTTAAAAAATTTTTCAGGAAAATATTTCTTTCAAGGCTTGTTTTAATACTGTATCAAATATGATACGAATGGCCCTAGAGGGTTAAGGCTTCTACTTGTCATAAAGTGAGGGATCAGTTCTATATTGTTATGATGTAATAAACAGATCCCCCACTAATTACTACTTAACCCTCTAGGGCCATTCGTATCATATTTGATACAGTATTTCCCTATAAGGAAACATTTGGTATTTCCCTATAAGGAAACATTTGGTATTCATTGACTGAGCAGTCAGTACTGCTTTCATTTGAAATTTATAAAATATTTCTCTTAAAAAATTTTTCAGGAAAATATTTCTTTCAAGGCTTGTTTTCATACTGTATCAAATATGATACGAATGGCTCTAGAGGGTTAAATTTTGTGGATTTAATCAATCGTTCTGATGTTTTTGATCATCTTTTTTTTTTTCGACTATTCTAATAACTTTATCGAAAATAAGTTTATTGAGCTTTATATTTTGGAATGATATAATTTACCTTTATATCCTTATATTTCCTTGATAAAATGTTTTATGAAGCATTAAATTAAAACGTTATTTCATATTTAGACTTTTTCTTAATATCGTTCCGAACTTTATGCTCGCTACTGTACATGTTTCTGTGGACATTGTTATTCAAGGCAATGATACATGTTTTATGTTGTAGTCTTGTTGGAGTTATATTCTGAACTCAATTCAATTTTAGGAATTTTAAAGATATATAGATTCATGTCATGAAAGTTGTTTTATGTTTGTTCTTTAGTAGTATTTTAAACAAATTTTAATGAACTCGTTACAGCTTATTAGTATGTACCTATTGTTGGTACTTTTTAGTATAAAACTGTACTTTTATAGTTTCATACTGTTTTAATTGCGGGATTCACAATTTCTCCATAGTTGGGACACTAACAGATGCTACTAGCTCAGGTTAAGCAATTAAAAAGTGTTCCACGCTCTTCAAAACCTCCCGATCAGAGGCCTTGCTACCGGATGTAGTTTATCGTCGTACCCAGGGCAAGGGGAAGAGAGAGAGAGAGAGAGAGAGAGAGAGAGAGATGAGTGATGAATGGAAGAGCAATTGAGAGAATCGTAAATCGGTAAAGAAGTAGAAAGAATAGTCCATAAAAAGAGAGAGAGAGAGAGATAGAGAGAGAGAGAGAGAGAGAGAGAGTGAGAGAGAGATGAAAAGTTAGAAAAAGAAAGAGACAGTAAAACCGAGAGAGGAGACATGCTATGAAAGGGTGCTGAAGGCATTCCGAGAGAAGAGGGGCGTATAGGAAAAAGAGAGACGGTATCTGTGAAAAGAGCATGGAGCTGAGATATGTGTGAAAGAAAGAGACAGCAAAACTGAGAGAAGAAAAACATTAAAAAACGTGTACTAAAGCAAATCTGAGAGAAGGAAAACGTGTAGAGAAAAGGAGTGACTAAAATGTTGAAAAGGGAAAGCAAACGAAAAAGTCACGAAAAAGAAAGAGGTAGAAAAAATTAGAGAGGAGTTATGTTAGAAAACTGTTTTAAAGCAAATGAGAGAGAAGAATCGTTTAGAAAAAAAGGAGAGACTAAAATGTTGAAAAGGGAAAACAAACGAAAAAGTCACGAAAAGAAAGAGAGAAAAAACTGAGAGAGAAGGAACGTTAGAAAAATGACTTTAAAGCAAATGAGAGAGGAGAATCGTGTAGAAAGAAGTGACGATGATGTTAAAAAAAGGAAAGCAATCGAAAGAGTCACAAAAAAAAAAAAAAGACAGAAAAGCCGAGAGAGGAGGAACGTTAGAAAATTTGTTTTCAGGAAATCGACCCAAAACGACAAATCGGGGAGCCGAGTTCGAATTCCAGCCGAATTTTTAGTTTCTTTCTTTTCTCTTTCTTCTTCAATTCATCACTTTCTTTTGAATTGTGTATTGTGGTGCAGTGGATATTGACTCGGAACGACACATCGGGGAGCCGAGTTCGAATTCCTTGCATTCACTTACGCACAAATACCATTGGGAAAGGTATTAATCCATCCCATCCCGCCAGTTATGGGTTAAATAATAGGACAGATTGAGTTCTATAACCTTGGTCGGCAACCAGTCCATCGCAGAAAGCAATGGCAACCTACTGTGGGAAAATCTGCTGCCTAGATTGTCTTTCGAGACATGATCGCCCAAAGCGTGTATCACGTATGTCACTTAACTGACTGAGAGGGAAAACGGGCTGAGAAAAGGAGAGACTACGATGTTGAAAAGAGAAAGCAAGCAAAAAAGTGACGACAAAGAAAGAGATAGAAAAACTTAGAGAGGAGTTAGGTTAAAAAAATTGTTTTAAAGCAAATGAGAGAGGGAAAACGTGTAGAGACAGAGAGAGAGAGAGAGAGAGAGAGTCTATAGCGGTGAAAGAGAGAGAGAGGGGAAAATACATAGAAAAAAGAGAGAGCGAGAAAGAGAGAGAGAGAGAGAGAGAGAGAGAGAGAGAAAACTCACAGATGCAAAATGTGAGTGAAAACAGCTGTGAGTTTATATGAAAAAAAATAGATAGATAGATAGATAGATATGAACAGACTGAAATAGATAGATCGATAGATATGAACAGTCTGAGATAGATAGATAGATAGATAGATAGATAGATAGATAGATAGATAGATAGATAGATAGATAGAATAGATAGATAGATAGATAGATAGACAGACTAGATAGATAGATAGACAGATAGATAGATAGATAGATAGATAGATAGATAGATACGAACAGACTGAGATAGATAGATAGATAGATAGATAGATAGATATGAACAGACTGAGATAGATAGATAGATAGATAGATAGATAGATAGATAGATATGACAGACTGAGATAGATAGATAGATAGATAGATAGATAGATAGATAGATAGATAGATATGAACAGACTGAGATAGATAGATAGATAGATAGATAGATAGATAGATAGATAGATAGATAGATAGATAGGGACTCGGGGATGCGAATTGTGAGTGAAAACGCCTGAGTTTCTTTGAAAAAAAATGACTGAAGATGAAATCTTGTGTAGAAAAAAAGTGCCAATCGGCGAAAAAAGAACTGTTAGAGAAAGAGTGAGAGAGAGAGAGAGAGAGAGAGAGTGAGTGAGAGAGAGAGGGGGGAGAAAGAGAGAGAGAGAAAGAGAGGTTGAGAGGGGCAGAGAGATATTGAGAAACAGCGATGCGAAACGTCAGTGAAAACGACAGTGAATATCTCTGAAAAAAAAAAAGGCCGGGATATGAAATCGTGTGTAGAAAGAAAGAGCCAGTCGGCGAAGCGAGGGAACTGTTAAACAAAGAACGAAAGAGTATATCTGAGAGTGAGAAAGAGAGAGAGAGAAAGAGAAATAGTGGGAGGGGGACGCTTGTGCGAAGAGAAAAAGAAAGAAAAAGAGTCTCTAATTAAAAGAGTAGCTTATAAAAAAAAAAAGAAAAGAAACATCCAATAGACAGGGAGAGCAAACCAATATGTAAGAGAAGTTTCAGTCTAAGAAGAAAAATCTTTAAACCTCAATGAAACAAAATGGTGAACAATGAAAAGAGATCATTCAAACGAAAGAACAACAAACGAAAGTAAAAATTGAAGTAAAAACAAAAATGATCTCTTTAAAAATTACAAAAAAAAAAAAAAATCATTTCATTTTAATATCGTGATTCCCAAAACTATTTTTGCTAAAATTTTAAGAAACGTTGACCTTTCCCCGTGGAAAATACATTTTTTAAACTTTCAAAGAGTAAGATGTCTAGCATTGTTAACATTACTATTAAATACCAACTCATTATGATTTGTCGACGTTAATTTTAGCCTCTTTGTTACGACTGAAAAGATTTATTTTCTTAATCCTTTCATGCCCAAATAAGACAATAATGCCAATAAGACGCTAGGGATTAGTGGCAGTGAATAAGAAAGACTTTAGTGAGGATCAGTCTGTCAGTTAAAAGCCATGCGTGATACACGTTTGGGCAATCATGTCTCGAAAGGGACACGACTGACTAGACAGAAGATTTTCTCACAGTAGATTGTCATTACTTTGTGCGATAGATAGATAGATAGATAGATAGATAGATAGATAGATAGATAGATAGATATGAGCAGACTGGTACAGATAGATAGATAGATAGATAGATAGATAGATAGATAGAACAGAATGCAGATAGATAGATAGATAGATAGATAGATAGATAGATAGATAGATAGATAGATAGAACAGACTGAGATAGATAGATAGATAGATAGATAGATAGATAGATATGAACAGACTGAGATGAGATAGATAGATAGATAGATAGATAGATAGATATGAACAGATTGAGATAGATAAATATATAGATAGATAAATAGATATGAACTGATTGAGATAGATAGATAGATAGATAGATAGATAGATAGATAGATATGAACAGATTGAGATAGATAGATAGATAGATAGATAGATATGAACAGATTGAGATAGATAGATAGATAGATAGATAGATAGATAGATAGATAGATATGAACAGACTGAGATAGATAGATAGATCGATAGATAGATAGATAGATAGATAGATAGATAGATAGATAGATAGATAGATAGATATGAACAGACTGAGATGAGATAGATAGATAGATAGATAGATAGATAGATAGATAGATATGAACAGACTGAGATAGATAGATAGATATGAACAGACTGAGATAGATAGATACTATGCAACCTAATCTGTCTTCTTATTTAATCCATAGCTGGGTGGAGGAGAAGCGACGAATTTTATATCTTTCCCAAAGGTGTTCGCGCGTAAGTTTAAGCAACGAATTAAAATGGAATTCGAACTCGGTTCTTATTTTATTTTTTGTTCCGAATTGATATAAGAACTAGAAAATAACAAGATTCAAGAGAACAGAAGATAACGATTCAGAATGCATTTAAATTTTTCTTTTTTTAGGTTGTAGTTAGTAGAGAAGCAAGAAATTGGAAAGGAGTTCTAGAGTTAAAGAAAGAGAGAGAAGAGAAACTATTAAAATAGGTTTGATCCACGTATATTCTTTACAACTTCCTCGTCTCTCATAATTACTCACTCTTTTTTCGTCGCGTCTTTCTTCAACCAAATTTGCCCCCGACTTCAGATATTTTCTTCTTTCAGTCTTAATCGTCATCTTCTCTCGAATTTACTTTCCATTGCTTCATATGCTCCTCTTCTCTAAGATTTACTCCCTCTTACTCCATCATATATTTGTACACTCTCAGATTTACTGTCCCTTATTTGTTCACATACTTCTCTTCTCTCAGATTTACACTCCCTTGTTTCATGAGCTTCTCTCATCTTAGATCTACTCCCTCTTACTTCCTCATATTTCAGACACTCCCAGATTTACTGTCCCTTATTTGTTCACATACTTCTCTTCTCTCAGATTTACACTCCCTTGTTTCATGTGCTTCTCTCATCTTAGATCTACTCCCTCTTACTTCCTTATATTTCAGACACTCCCAGATTTACAGTCCCTTATTTGTTCACATAATTCTCTTCTCTCAGATTTACACTCCCTTGTTTCATGTGCTTCTCTCATCTTAGATCTACTCCCTCTTACTTCCTTATATTTCAGACACTCCCAGATTTACAGTCCCTTATTTGTTCACATAATTCTCTTCTCTCAGATTTACACTCCCTTGTTTCATGAGCTTCTCTCATCTTAGATCTACTCCCTCTTACTTCCTCATATTTCAGACACTCCCAGATTTACTGTCCCTTATTTGTTCACATACTTCTCTTCTCTCAGATTTACACTCCCTTGTTTCATGAGCTTCTCTCATCTTAGATCTACTCCCTCTTACTTCCTCATATTTCAGACACTCCCAGATTTACTGTCCCTTATTTGTTCACATACTTCTCTTCTCTCAGATTTACACTCCCTTGTTTCATGAGCTTCTCTCATCTTAGATCTACTCCCTCTTACTTCCTCATATTTCAGACACTCCCATATTTACTGTCCCTTATTTGTTCATATACTTCTCTTCTCTCAGATTTACACTCCCTTGTTTCATGAGCTTCTCTCATCTTAGATCTACTCCCTCTTACTTCCTCATATTTCAGACACTCCCAGATTTACTGTCCCTTATTTGTTCACATACTTCTCTTCTCTCAGATTTACACTCCCTTGTTTCATGTGCTTCTCTCATCTTAGATCTACTCCCTCTTACTTCCTTATATTTCAGACACTCCCAGATTTACAGTCCCTTATTTGTTCACATAATTCTCTTCTCTCAGATTTACACTCCCTTGTTTCATGAGCTTCTCTCATCTTAGATCTACTCCCTCTTACTTCCTCATATTTCAGACACTCCCAGATTTACTGTCCCTTATTTGTTCACATACTTCTCTTCTCTCAGATTTACACTCCCTTGTTTCATGAGCTTCTCTCATCTTAGATCTACTCCCTCTTACTTCCTCATATTTCAGACACTCCCATATTTACTGTCCCTTATTTGTTCACATACTTCTCTTCTCTCAGATTTACACTCCCTTGTTTCATGTGCTTCTCTCATCTTAGATCTACTCCCTCATACTTCCTCATATTTCAAACACTCCCATATTTACTGTCCCTTATTTGTTCATATACTTCTCTTCTCTCAGATTTACACTCCCTTGTTTCATGAGCTTCTCTCATCTTAGATCTACTCCCTCTTACTTCCTCATATTTCAGACACTCCCAGATTTACTGTCCCTTATTTGTTCACATACTTCTCTTCTCTCAGATTTACACTCCCTTGTTTCATGTGCTTCTCTCATCTTAGATCTACTCCCTCTTACTTCCTTATATTTCAGACACTCCCAGATTTACAGTCCCTTATTTGTTCACATAATTCTCTTCTCTCAGATTTACACTCCCTTGTTTCATGAGCTTCTCTCATCTTAGATCTACTCCCTCTTACTTCCTCATATTTCAGACACTCCCAGATTTACTGTCCCTTATTTGTTCACATACTTCTCTTGTCTCAGATTTACACTCCCTTGTTTCATGAGCTTCTCTCATCTTAGATCTACTCCCTCTTACTTCCTCATATTTCAGACACTCTCAGATTTACTCTCCCTTATTTGTTCACATACTTCTCTTCTCTCAGATTTACACTCCCTTGTTTCATGTGCTTCTCTCATCTTAGATCTACTCCCTCTTACTTCCTCATATTTCAGACACTCCCAGATTTACTGTCCCTTATTTGTTCACATACTTCTCTTCTCTCAGATTTACACTCCCTTGTTTCATGAGCTTCTCTCATCTTAGATCTACTCCCTCTTACTTCCTCATATTTCAGACACTCTCAGATTTACTCTCCCTTATTTGTTCACATACTTCTCTTCTCTCAGATTTACACTCCCTTGTTTCATGTGCTTCTCTCATCTTAGATCTACTCCCTCTTACTTCCTCATATTTCAGACACT
Organism: Ascarosepion bandense; assembly: GCA_037127315.1. Lineage (NCBI taxonomy): Eukaryota > Metazoa > Mollusca > Cephalopoda > Sepiida > Sepiidae > Ascarosepion > Ascarosepion bandense. The sequence goes on from JBBBDQ010001697.1 coordinate 2,416,045, forward strand.
CCCATATTTACTGTCCCTTATTTGTTCACATACTTCTCTTCTCTCAGATTTACACTCCCTTGTTTCATGTGCTTCTCTCATCTTAGATCTACTCCCTCTTACTTCCTCATATTTCAGACACTCTCAGATTTACTCTCCCTTATTTGTTCACATACTTCTCTTCTCTCAGATTTACACTCCCTTGTTTCATGTGCTTCTCTCATCTTAGATCTACTCCCTCATACTTCCTCATATTTCAAACACTCCCATATTTACTGTCCCTTATTTGTTCATATACTTCTCTTCTCTCAGATTTACACTCCCTTGTTTCATGAGCTTCTCTCATCTTAGATCTACTCCCTCTTACTTCCTCATATTTCAGACACTCCCAGATTTACTGTCCCTTATTTGTTCACATACTTCTCTTGTCTCAGATTTACACTCCCTTGTTTCATGAGCTTCTCTCATCTTAGATCTACTCCCTCTTACTTCCTCATATTTCAGACACTCTCAGATTTACTCTCCCTTATTTGTTCACATACTTCTCTTCTCTCAGATTTACACTCCCTTGTTTCATGTGCTTCTCTCATCTTAGATCTACTCCCTCTTACTTCCTCATATTTCAGACACTCCCAGATTTACTGTCCCTTATTTGTTCACATACTTCTCTTCTCTCAGATTTACACTCCCTTGTTTCATGAGCTTCTCTCATCTTAGATCTACTCCCTCTTACTTCCTCATATTTCAGACACTCCCATATTTACTGTCCCTTATTTGTTCATATACTTCTCTTCTCTCAGATTTACACTCCCTTGTTTCATGAGCTTCTCTCATCTTAGATCTACTCCCTCTTACTTCCTCATATTTCAGACACTCCCAGATTTACTGTCCCTTATTTGTTCACATACTTCTCTTCTCTCAGATTTACACTCCCTTGTTTCATGTGCTTCTCTCATCTTAGATCTACTCCCTCTTACTTCCTTATATTTCAGACACTCCCAGATTTACAGTCCCTTATTTGTTCACATAATTCTCTTCTCTCAGATTTACACTCCCTTGTTTCATGAGCTTCTCTCATCTTAGATCTACTCCCTCTTACTTCCTCATATTTCAGACACTCCCAGATTTACTGTCTCTTATTTGTTCACATACTTCTCTTCTCTCAGATTTACACTCCCTTGTTTCATGTGCTTCTCTCATCTTAGATCTACTCCCTCTTACTTCCTTATATTTCAGACACTTCCAGATTTACTGTCCCTTATTTGTTCACATACTTCTCTTCTCTCAGATTTACACTCCCTTGTTTCATGTGCTTCTCTCATCTTAGATCTACTCCCTCTTACTTCCTTATATTTCAGACACTCCCAGATTTACTGTCCCTTATTTATCCATATCCTTCTCATCTCTCAGATTTATTCTCGATTGTTTCATATGCTTCCCTTCTCTCAGATATACTCCCTCTTACTTCCTCATTTCTTTATACACTTTCAGATTTACTCTCTCTTTTTTCTTCCCATCTTTCTCTTCTCTCTGATTTACGCCCTTGCTTCATGCGCTCTCTTGTCTCAGATTTACCCCCTCTTCCTCATATCTTTATACACTCCCAGATTTATTTTTATTTTTTCTTGACATCTTTCTCGTCTCTCAGATTTACACTCCATTATTTCGTATGCTTCTCTTCTCTCAGATTTACTCCCAATTACTCCCTCATATCTTTATCTCTCTGATTTACTCTCCATTGCTTCATACGCTTCTCTTCATACCATCTTACCACCTCATATCTTTCTATGCTCAGATTTACTCTCCTGTATTTGTTCACATCCTTCCCTTCTCTCAGATTTACACTCCCTTGCTTCATGTGCTTCTTTTCTTTCAGATTTACTCCCTATTAGCTCCCTCATTTCTTTATCTTTCCGATTTACTCTCTATTGCTTCATATGTTCTTCATACCCTCTTACCACCTCATATCTTTCTACGCTCAGATTTACTCTCCTGTATTTGTTCCAATCCTTCTCTTCTCTCAGATCTACACTCCCTTATTTCATGTGCTTCTCTTCTCTCAGATTTACTCCCTATTACCTCCCTAATTTCTTTATCTCTCTGATTAACTCTCCATTGCTTCACATGCATTTCTACATTCCCTCTTATACCCTCATACATTTCTACGCTCAAATTTACCCTCCCTTTGCATTCAGATCTTTCTCTTCTCTTAGATTTACACTGCCTAGCTTCATGTGCTTCTCTTCTCTCAGATTTACACCCTATTACCCCCCTCATTTCATTATCTCTCTGATTAACTCTCCATTGCTTCATATGCATTTCTACATTCCCTCTTATACCCTCATACATTTCTACACTCAAATTTACCCTCCCTTTGCATTCAGATCTTTCTCTTCTCTTAGATTTACACTGCCTAGCTTCATGTGCTTCTCTTCTCTCAGATTTACACCCTATTACCCCCCTCATTTCATTATCTCTCTGATTAACTCTCCATTGCTTCATATGCATTTTTTCATTCCCTCTTACGCCCTCATACATTTCTACCCTCAAATTTACGCTCCCTTTTCATTCAGATCTTTCTCTTCTCTTAGATTTTACTCCTAGCTTCATATGCTTCTCTTCTCTCAGATTTACTCCCAATTACTCCCTCATATCTTTCTATTCTCTCATGTGTTTTACTCTTCTCTCAAATTTACTCTCCGTTTCTTTTTTATATCTTTCTACATTCTTAGATTTACACCCCCCTTTATGATTTATATTTGTCTTCCTTTACAGATTTACTTTATGTCTTTCCTTTCTCTCATATTAACCCTCCTTTACTTCTCGCTATTTTTCATTTCTTCCAGATTTACTGTTCTTTTTTCTTAATATCTTTTTCTTTTATCAGATTTGCTTTTTTTTTCTTTTTCACATCTTTTTCTTCAGTCCGATTTTCTTGCTTCTTCATTTCTTTATTTTCTCCCAGATTTAGTCTCTCTTTTTTCTTTATACGTTGCTCCTCCCTCAGATTTCTTCTTCTATGTGCCTTGTCCTTTCAGGACGTAGGCGATCATGGCCTTCCACTTTTCCTTTTCCCTGATGGCTCTGAGTACGCCTTCTCTTTTTACACCATGCAATACTCGTTCCGTCATCCACCTGATTAGGTCCTTCAAATATGTTATCCGTTGCTTTCCCCTGTCTCGTTTTCCCTCGAACTGGCCTGTTAGCACCAGATTCTCCACGCCCTCCTTCCTCATTGTGTCCCAGGAACTTCAGCTCTCTCTTCCTGATGCTCAGTATTAATTTCCTTTTTGTTTCCATCATTTTCAAGAACTCATCATTGCTCACATATTTGATTCATGATATTCGCAGTATCCTTCTGTAGAACCACATTTCAGTTGCTTCAAGTATTTCCTTCATCTTTGATGATATTGTCCAGCATTCACTGCCATATTGAAGAACTGACATCACATAGCAATCCAGTACTCTCTTCTTTGTTTCTCATGAAATTTTCCTGTCTCTTTTTCCTTCGATTTGGCCTGTTAGTATCAGGTTCTCCAAACCCTCCTTCCTCATTACATGTCGCAGGAACTTCAGTTGTCGCTTCCTGATGATCAATATTAATCTCCTTTTTGTTTTCATTCTTTCCAGTACCTCATCATTGCCCACATGCTCGATCCACGATATCCGCAGCACCCTTCTGTAGAACCACATTTCAGTTGCTTCAAGTTTTTCCTTCATCTTTGATGATATTGTCCAGCATTCACTGCCATATTGAAGAACTGACATCACATAGCAATCCAGTACTCTCTTCTTTGTTTCTAGCGAAATTGTCCTGTCTCTTAATACTCCGCTCAGTTTCTGGAATGCATCCTTGTGATTTTTGATATCAGGAATATAAATGTATAGAAACTGCTGTGACCAAAAAGTGAGGGGTCAGTTTATATATTGATTGTAATATGGAACTGATATCCCACTTTATATCCCGTATGCTTCTGTAGAACCACATTTCAATTGCTTCAAGTTTTTCCTTCATCTTTGACGATATTGTCCAACATTCACTGCCATATTGAAGAACTGACAACACATAGCAATCCAGTACTCTCTTCCCAGTGTCTAGCAAAATTGTCCTGTTTCTTAATACTTTACTCAACTTCTGGAATGTTTCCTTTGCCATGCCATTTCGCCTTCGGATCTCTGTGTCGCACTTTCCGTCTTCTGTTATAACGCTTCTAAGGTATTAAAATTTTTGTACCTGCTTGATTCTGGTATCCCCAACCTGTATTTGGCATATTGGGCTGCCCTTTTTACTGATGACCATGCATTCGGTTTTCGTGCAGTTTATTTCTAGTCCTTTCTTGTTACTTTCTTCTGCTACCTTCTGTAGGAGGTCTTGTTACACTCTGTTAAATTTTGACATCTTTCTCTTTTCTTAATTTTACTCTGTTTTTTCATGTTTCTCTTCTCTAAAATTTACTCTTTTTTTTACACCTTTCTCCTGTCACAGATTTACCCTTTCTTAAACCTTCCCACCTTTCTCCTCCCTTAATTTTACACTGTATTTTTTCACGTTTCTCTTCTCTAAAATTTACTCTCCCTTTTTTTTTCTCATACATTCTGCGCTCTCATATTTACTCTACCTTAAAATTTTCACATCCCTCAAATTTACACTTAAATATCCACATGTTTCTCTCTTAATTTTACTGTTTTTTCACTTTTCTCTTCTCTAAAATTTGTTCTCCCCTTTTCTTCACACGTTTCTCCTCTCCTAAATTTTCACTCCCTTAAAATTTTCACACCTTTCCCCTCTCTCAGACTTACTCCCTCGTAAATCTCCCCACCTTTCTCCTCCCTTAATTTTACTCTTTCTCTTTCACGTTTCTCTTTTCTAAAATTCAGTCATTGTTTTTTCTTCACACGTTTCTCCTCTCCTAAATTTTCACTCCCTTAAAATTTTCACACCTTTCCCCTCTCTCAGACTTATTCCCTCGTAAATCTCCCCACCTTTCTCCTCCCTTAATTATACTCTTTCTCTTTCACGTTTCTCTTTTCTAAAATTCATTCATTGTTTTTTCTTCACATGTTTCTCCTCTTTCAGATTTACACTCCCTTAAAATTTTCACACCTTTCTCTTCTCTCATATTTACTCTCTTTTAAATCTTCAAATCTTTTTCCTGTTCTAATTTTACTCTTTCTTTTCACGTCTCTCCTCTCTAAAATTTACTCTCCCTTTTTTCTTCACATCTTTCTTCTCTCTCAGACTTGCTCAGTCTTTTCCTACGTTCGTTCTAAAAAGTCTTTTCTACGTTCGTTTCTAAAAGTTATTCTCTCTTCTTTTCTCCTGTTTTCTTATTTCTTCTTTCTCATTTTCTTTCTTCTCTTTGAGATTTATCCATTCTTTTTTGCACATTCACTTATCCACCCCATTGGGTATTTGGATGTGCAGATTGTCAAATAGTAATGCCTCACATTACCAGTCCAAAAACTGGATTCGTATTCCAGTTGATTTCGTTACTTTCGCTTACACGCAAATACCATTGGAAAAGGTATGAATTCATTTCCTCCTTGCCAGAAGGAGGTATAAATTGTAGGACTTGTGCCTGAAGAATTCATTAAAAACCTATTAATCATTCACAAAATAAAAATTAGTCTTACAAAGCAAAATATGGGTTCACAAGCCTATATATATATATATTTATATATATATATATATATATATATATATATATATATATATATATATGAATTTACTCGAGAAGCAAGATTAGCAAGTTTTACCGTGAAACCAATGAAATGTAAACGCAAATTCTACTCCATCAGCTTCTTTTCTCGCACTTCCCGCCTGTGGAATTCCCTTCCATTTACTTGCTTCCCCGACAGCTACAATCTCCAAGAATTTAAATCTAAAGTCAGTCATCTCCTATCTCACTAACTTGCATCCTCTCTCTCATGCTCCTTTCCCCGTACACTTTACTTTCATCAGTATTCTCATCCTTCTCTTCCCCACTTCCTGACACCCCCTGCAACCGGTCACTCTTTCTCATAACTTTCCTCCTATTTAATCCCCATGCACACACACACACAAAAAAATTTTTTTAAATCACTGAAACCTGCCAGATTTAATATTTCTCTCTTCTTCACTTTTCTCTTTTCTCTTTTCTAAGATTCTCTCTGTTTCTCTTTTGCTAAAGTTTTATATGTTTTTTATATTTGCTATCTTTCTTTCTTTCTTTCTTTCATTTTCTTTCTTTCCTTTTTTCTCTTTTTCTTTCCTTCTTTCTTTCTTTCATCTTTCCTTCCTTCTTTCTTTCTTTCTTTCTTTCTTTTTCTTTTTCTTTCTTTTTCTTTTTTCTTTTTCTTCTTTCTTTTTCCTCCTTCTTTCTTTCTTTCTTTCTTTCATCTTCACACATTTCTTAACGTTCGAAACGCCTCTAAAACGAAACATTTTTTATTACTAATTTTAATGCCGCTTTCTTTAGCCTTCCATCAGTATGGCTGATGCTAACCCCCAAAAGAGTAACTCGCTGAAGAATGATTATATTTAATTAATTGCTATGTTTACTCGTAGGAAACTCGGAGTTCTAGAAAATTTTTAACAACAGACATTTATAAATCGTCCGTGTATCGAATATTCCTGTTATATGTGGTCTTGCACTTCTGTTTTATATCTAGAAATTCTTGACAAACTTCAAAGAAAAATTGGTAAGATTATCGGGCCCTGACCTGATATCTCGGCTTCTGTTACTTTCTATAGCCGTAATGTATCTACCACGTGCCGCTTTTATAGATATTTTCACGGTAATTGTTTCTGATGAGCTTTCCTCTTCAGTACGGCCGCTTTCACGATTTTAAGCGCAGTGGTGCGTTTTCCGTTTTTAACTATAAGTATTCGGTATGTGTGTTGTGGTGCAGTGGGTATCGGCTCGGAATTAGAAATCGGAGAGCCAAGTTCGGATTCCAGTTGAATTCTTTGCATTCACTTACGCGTAAATAACCTTGAGAAAGGTATTAATCCATCTCTTCTCCTTCCAACTATGGATTAAATAGCAGAAAAAAGTGGGTTCTATAGCTTTGCTTGGCAACTAGTCTAACGCAGAAAGAAATGGCAATGGATCGAACTAGACATGATCGCCCATGTGTGTATCACGTAGGGAATTTATTTGACTGACTATACTGAAGATGAGTGTAAATCCTGATATAAAAAAAAATGTGAGGGTTCTTTCTAATCTTAGCTAAATTTATGATCTGTATCAGTCAGTTAAGTACCTAACGTGATACACGCTCGAAAGAGACATGACTGACTGAGCAGAAGATTATCCCGCAGTATGTTACCATTGCTTTCTGCGGTAGACTGGTTGCTAGCCAAGGCTATAGAACCCAATCTGTCATGTTATTTGACTCATAGCTAAAGGGGAAGAAATGTATTATACTATTAAGTATTAATTATTGGGGGATCAGTTTATTACTTCATAACAATATAAAACCGATCCCCCACTTTATGCCCAGTAGAAGCCTTAATCATGTCTCAAACTACTATATTCAGTCAGTCAGTTAAGTGCCATACGTGATACACGCTTTTGGCGATAATGTCTCGAAAGAGACATGACTAACTGGGCAGAAGATTATCCCGCAGTAGGTTACCATTGCTTTCTGCGGTAGACTGGTTGCCAGCCAAGGATATAGAACCCAATCTGTCCTATTATTTAATCCATAACTGGAGGGAAGAGATGGATTAATACCTTTCCCAAGGGTATTTTCGCGTAAGTGAATGCAAGGAATTGAACTGGAATTCGAACTCGGCTCCCCGATTTGTCATTCCGATTCGATATCCACTTCACCACAAATGATCTGTCTATAATGCGCAAATTAAGAACATATCTTCAACATTTTTTCAGTGTATTCTCGCTTGAGGTAGAATTGAAAACAACATGTCTGTTTAAGGGCATTGGCAACAGACGAGAGAAAACCCCAGCTTCAACTCATAATTTACAACCAGCAAATTGCTCAAGTTACAAAGCTTGCTTGTATAGCATGGCCACAAGCTCCCATCAAACAATAATGCCTTCGCTGAAGTAGAACACCGTATTAACCGTGGTTGGATGGCTTTCCACAAAATGGTCCTGGGTATGACGGTAAACTGTATCCGAGAGCAAGGCATCTGACTGGGAGGTTGTGGGAAGCATGGAATCACCTCTTAATTGCTGTTGCACTCAGGTTAACCCTCACCCGGAGTGGTAGCACTTGTTAGGCGTCCGAGCTATGGTCAAATAGGTAACCTCCAAAAAAACTTTTATAGAAATATGTACATAAAAATAGACTTTTCTAGAAAAATATATATTTTTGAAGAAAAAATGTTACCGACAATACGTTTTTGAAGGAAAAAAATTATTACCAGCAATACATTTTTGAACACAAAACTAGAAGACATCTTCAGTTTTTTAAAATAGAAAAAAATACATACATTTATCCTGAATGTATAAAAATATGTATATAATAACTGTAGTTTAAGCAATAAAATTGTGTTAAAAATATTAAGACTTCGGCATTAAATAAGCCATAGAGGTATTGATATGCTGCTAAATAAAATCAACTAACCTAATCTATATATTTATAAAACATACATTTGTTCTGAATGTATAAAAGTAGTACATAATAGCTGTAATTGAAGCAATTAAATTGTGATAAAAGTTTTTACATTTCGGCATTAAATAATAGAGGTGTTGATATGCCGTTATATAAAATCAACCAAACCAAACGACACCTATCGGAATGGAAGTTCAAGGAATTTAGATATAACATGGATATAATCTAATCTTGCAACAAATAGAATGGAATTATCTTATCAACAATTGAGTAAAGAAAAGAAATAATAGCCTTAACTTAATCTAATTTAACTTATCACAGAGCTAGGAAAATAAAAATAAAATAAAATTTTGGCTTAGAAATTTGAATTATGATTTGATGTATAAATTTGCTGGTGACATGAGTCACGTTGTTTTGTTTGTATTAAACTTCTCCTCCCACTATATCCCGACAAATGGAAACGGAAATACTTATTATAGTGGGCTATCCTATGTTGCCTCCCCCTCCGCCTGGCCTTGACTGAACTTTCATTCCGTAGTAATACGACATGAAACAAGTCGAATAGGGCCTTCCGTCTGATGAAGTCGGTGATTGTTGGCAACAACAATTATTGACTGAAATAAATTTATTACGGAAATATGACCGGTGTTTAAAGTTTTTCTTAAAAGAAAACAGAAAATATATATATATATATATATATATATATATATATATATATATATATATATATATATAAAATATACGCTTACACTGAAAGTAATGCCGAAAACATCTGTAACTGAAAGCATCCACTTGCGTTCATTAATATATTTTGTTGAAGTCATAAAATTTTGTTCAAAATATTTAGATGTCGGCATTAAATAATCAAAAAGGTTTTGATATGTCGCTAACCACAGTTAACAAAGTTAACCACCCATTCAACTAGCTTTAGAACTCTGTGTTAGTGTATTTTCTTATATGGAAATACCTTCTTGATGCATTAAGTAGAAGCTTTATTGCAATGGGGTGAAATTATTTAAAAAACTAGCAGTATAGCCTGGCGTTGCTCGGGTGTAATGAAAACTTTAAAACTAATCCATGGTCCTGGAGATCAGACTCTTTGGACGTTGGCACGAAAGACTAAAAAGCAATATTTGTTTCCAGTTAAAGCGAAATCGTAGACTGAAAGAAAAATGAATGGATATAAGTCAAATTTTGATTTCCTGGTATCGATATCAAATTTTCTGCACTATTGTAAGAACTGCAACCTTGAAACTTCTGAATATCGTTTCTTATGTCTTTGTCTATGAGTTTTTCAAATTTGATTAAAATCGGACCACTCCTTCTATAACCCGATTTTTTCGATTATCGATTTTCGATATTTATTGGGGGTACCGCGACACAAAATCTAGCTAAGAACACTCGCAGACGCTTATAGTACAACTGTATAAATTTTCAAGAAAATCGGTTCAGCCGTTTCAGAGTCTATAGGTAATGGACACACACACAAACATATATACACAGACAGGCAAAGTTCCATTAATAAATAAGTTTAGATATTTAGTTGTCTTGATATTAAACCCTGTGGGCTTATAACTCCTTCACTACCAAAAAAAAAGTCATACGCTACTGTATGCATATGTAGATTAACTCTTTGTCGCCAGTTTTCTTCTGTGGCGATACATTTGTGCCCACACTGAACCCACTTGCCAAATCCAATGGCAGTGCGCAGTATAAGAGGTTGGTCTTTCTTTTACTGTACGACTTTTCTTCAGAACTGGTTTTCACCTTTTCCACGTTTTTTTTTTGTTTTGTTTGCACCCATCATTTTATCATCAGCTGATGCCTTGTCGTAAGCATTTCCAAGCCTTCTGTGTATGTTGGAAGCAAGTTCACCTTTCTTTAGTCATGGACCAGCTGACTTGACTTTCTTTCTGATTCATATCCGTAGTTATGCAATAATCGGAAAAAAAATACAACCCCCTCTCCCAGAAACTATGTCAGTCATGCAATATGAGAATTACTGTATGTGGTAGCGTGAAAGCATAACATTTCAATTATTACTTTCTGGGAAAATGGCAAACAGGCATTTCGTTCAGGACAACGTTTTATTTGTATATATGTACTTAGTATGACGGCGATGTTGTGAGTGATAAGATGAAACATTCCATTTCGACAGCTCATTGACATTATTAGTGGGAAAATTGAGAGAAGATCCACACACACACACACACACACACACACACATACACACACACGCGCACACACACGGAGTTTATCCTTAGCTTTTGTTGTTCATTATTATTATTATTATTATTATTATTATTATTATTATTATTATTATTTTCCTTTTAATTCTTTATCTGTTTTTAGATTTTTCCTCCCTGATTAATCAATTCATTCATTCATTCATTCAGTTAGTTGTTTCGACAGTTCTTCTTTCTCGATTACTTCAAGCCGTTTTTCTCCTCAATTTATTTCGCTGTCATCTATTTTTGTTTTTTTATCTCTTTTTTTTTTGTTTCTCATACTTTTCTTCTTTCTTTTCATAAAACTGAGTTCAAAATATTTAGATTTCGACATTACATAACACAATTTTATATCATTTCTTCTTATTTTATTCATTCTTATACATTAATATCTTTTTTCTCTTTCCTTTATTGTCTCTCTTTGTTCTGTTTTTTCTTTAGTTTTTCACATTTCTCTCTTTCCTGCTACGATTTTTTATTTTTTGATAGATAGATAGATAGATAGATAGATAGATAGATAGATAGATAGATATGAACAGACTGAGATAGATAGATAGATAGATAGATAGATAGATAGATAGATAGATATGAACAGACTGAGATAGATAGATAGATAGATAGATAGATAGATAGATATGAACAGACTGAGATAGATAGATAGATAGATAGATAGATAGATAGATAGATATGAACAGAGTAGATAGATAGATAGATAGATAGATAGATAGATAGATAGATAGATAGATAGATAGAAAGAAACAAACAAACAAACAAACAAACAAACAAACAAACAAACAGACTGAGATAGATAAATTTCATTTAATTTTTCACTTTTCTCCTTTATTTTCTCATTCATTCCTACTTTCCAATTTCGGTCCTTTTTTCTTCTTTCCTTTTCTTGTCTTCCTTTTCTCACTATATTTCTAGATAATTCTCTTCTTTCTCATTTTTTTCTGTTGTTTTGTCTTCTGTGTTTTTCTTTTTTCGTTTCCTACTTCTTCTTTTCTCATTTCTTTTATAATGTAGTTTTTCTTTTTCTTTTATTTTTTCATTCCTATTCTTTTTCTTTTCTGCTTTCCTTCACTTTTCTTCTTTATTCCCATTTTTCACTACTTTGCTTATTTTACTTTCACTTTTGCTTCTAATTTATTCTTACCTTTTTTATTTAATTTCTTCTTCATCATTCTTTTCTTCCTTCTCTTTCTATTCTTCTTTTTTCCTTCTGACTTCTTTTTTGTTTTTATCTTCTTTTTCTTTTCTTTTTCCTTTTCTTTTACCTTCTCTAGTTGTTTCATTCTGTTCCTATTTCAGTCTTATTCTTTCTTCTTGTTATTCTCTTTTCCGATTTCTTCTAATTTTTTTTCCTCATTCTTTGTTTTTTCTTTTTCTACTCTTCCTTTTATATTTCATAGATTTTTCGTTTGTATTTTTTCTTTCATTTAAATTCTTCATTTTTTTACGTCTATATCGTTTTAAAATGTTCTTTTTTTCCTATTTCTGTTCTTTCTCATTCTGTCTACTTTTTTATTTTTTCATTCATTTCTTCTTTTTCATTGTTCTTTATCTTTTATTTTCCTTCTCTATCTTACTTTTCTTCTTTCATTAATTATATACATCTTTTATTTTCTTCTTTTTATTTAACTTGTTTTCTTTTATTTTCTTTGTATTTTTTTAAAATTATTCTTTCTTTACATTGAATTTCTTTTCTTCTTTCTTATTTTCCTCTTTTTTCTTTTCCCAATCTTTCATTTCAAATTTATCTCCTATTACCTTTCACTCATTGCAATATTTTCTTTTTTTTCATTTCACTTTCATTTCTAACTTCTTTCATTTCTTTTTCTTTCTTCTTTTTCCTTTTTATCATGTATTCTTCTTCACCAATATAATCGTTTTTCCTGTCTTTATTTTCCCTTCTACTTTTTTCTTAATTTTCTTTTAATTTCTTTTTTGTTTAACTTTTTCATATTTTCTTCTATTTTTCCTTCTTTTTGTTCAGTCTTTCTTTCTTTCTTTCTTTCTTTCTTCTAATATATTTCTCCTGAATTTTTTTCTCTCGTACAGATACGTTTATTTTTCAATCATTTTCTTTGATTTTGTATTCTGTAATCTTTTTTAATTATTTTCTTTCCCTCATTTGTTTGCAACATGGTTTTGTCATTCGCTATTATTTCATCTGTACTTTGTTAAAAAAATTCTTTTTTCTTTTTTTCTTACATTTTACGTTCTTCCATTCTAAAATAATCTTATTTTTTCTTCATTATCTATCTATCTATCTATCTATCTATCTATCTATCTATCTATCTATCTATCTATCTCAGACTGTTCATTATCTTATCTATCTATCTATCTATCTATCTATCTATCTATCTATCTCAGACTGTTCATTACCTATCTATCTATCTATCTATCTATCTATCTATCTATCTATCTATCTCAGACTGTTCATTATCTATCTATCTATCTATCTATCTATCTATCTATCTATCTATCTATCTATCTATCTATCTATCTCAGACTGTTCATTATCTATCTATCTATCTATCTATCTATCTATCTATCTCAGACTGTTCTTATTCTATCTATCTATCTATCTATCTATCTATCTATCTATCTATCTATCTATCTATCTATCTATCTATCTCAGACTGTTCATTATCTATCTATCTATCTATCTATCTATCTATCTATCTATCTATCTATCTCAGACTGTTCATTATCTATCTATCTATCTATCTATCTATCTATCTATCTATCTATCTATCTATCTATCTCAGACTGTTCATTATCTATCTATCTATCTATCTATCTATCTATCTATCTCAGACTGTTCATTATCTATCTATCTATCTATCTATCTATCTATCTATCTATCTATCTATCTATCTATCTCAGACTGTTCTTATTATCTATCTATCTATCTATCTATCTATCTATCTATCTATCTATCTCAGACTGTTCATTATCTATCTATCTATCTATCTATCTATCTATCTATCTATCTATCTATCTATCTCAGACTGTTCATTATCTTATCTATCTATCTATCTATCTATCTATCTATCTATCTATCTCAGACTGTTCATTATCTATCTATCTATCTATCTATCTATCTATCTATCTATCTATCTATCTATCTCAGACTGTTCATTATCTATCTATCTATCTATCTATCTATCTATCTATCTATCTATCTATCTATCTCAGACTGTTCATTATCTATCTATCTATCTATCTATCTATCTATCTATCTATCTCAGACTGTTCATTATCTATCTATCTATCTATCTATCTATCTATCTATTTATCTATCTATCTATCTATCTATCTATCTGTCTATCTATCTATCTATCTATCTATCTCAGACTGTTCATTATCTATCTATCTATCTAACTATCTATCTATCTATCTATCTCAGACTTTTCATTATCTATCTATCTATCTATCTATCTATCTATCTATCTATCTATCTATCTCAGACTGTTCATTATCTATCTATCTATCTATCTATCTATCTATCTATCTATCTCAGACTGTTCATTATCTATCTATCTATCTATCTATCTATCTATCTATCTATCTATCTATCTATCTATCTATCTATCTTAATAATTCAACTCCCTAGTAGCAAAGTTGTTTTCCCTTGTCATCAATTATCGTTTACCTTGTCAATTTGTAATATCTTCCTACAGAAGAATTAAAATTGGGCATGTGTGAAAAATAAGTTACCGACGCTTACAGAGGTATTTTATTTGGTGTCCCCGGCTTCGTCATCTTGGCGACAAAATACACCACTTTGAAGGCGCCTCACCTTCCCCGACTCCATTCACTGCATTTTTACAGCTGTACTTTATTACTCGGCATTTCTCTGTTGTAAGTTCTGTTTAACCTGCCACTTCAACAATAAACTCTCTCTCTGCTATTTTTCTACGATTAATTTTTCATTTTAGTCTTATTCTTCGTTACATTTGGATATTCGACTTTTGCTTTACATTCTTTTATGTCATTCTCTCTTTCGTTATCGTCTGCTAATTTTTGCAACTTCTTGGCGTTCCACTTTCTCTTTCGTTTTCTTTATACTCAGTGTCTGATATAAATTCTTATAAACCATAAATTATTTCTATTTTTTTCTTTCTCTTTTTATTGTTACTAATTTTCTGTAAATATTTCCTTCTTTCCTTTCTTTTAATGGTACTGTCTTTCCCAGTGTCATCAATTTATATTTCCTTCTTAAATACATTCGTTACTTTCTTTCTTTTTTCTTTTTTCATTCATTTTTTTTCTTTCCTTCTCAATTAGATTCAGTTATATTTTTCGTTTTTACCGATATTAATTCTCAAAATATTTCAGTTTTTCTTTTTCGTTGATATTTTTCTATTTTTCTTCAATTCTTTCATTCTTTGTTTCTTTATCTTTCTTTTTTCTTGTTTTTTCCTTCTTTTTTTCTATTTATTTATTTATTTAAATGTCGATACCATTTTTTTCTTTCTTTTTTTCTCGCAGCGACATACATATATCTTTTATTTTTGAATCGTAATCAATATTTTTCATTTAAATAACATATGAAATACTACCGTAAAATAAAAAAAAAGAAAGTAAAAAGAGAGACAGGAAGAAAGAAAAAAGAAAACGAATTATCATTATTTCTTTCTTTTTTAATTTCTTTCTTTTTTAATTTCTTTCTTTTTTAATTTCTTTCTTTAATAAACTAAATTTAATAATAAATTTAATCCAGTAGATATTCCTTTCTTCTCTAATTACATTCGCTTCTTTATTTCTTGCTTACTTTTTGTCGTTGTGGTGCAGTGGATATCCACTCCGAACAAGAAATCCGAGAGACGAGTTCGAATTCCAGTTGAATTCGATGCATTCACTTACGCGCAAATACAATTGGGAAGGCTATGAAACTATCGCTTCTCTCTTCAGCTATAGGTTAAATAGCAGAAAAGATTATGTTCTATAATCATGGTTTGCAACCAGTCTACTGCAGAAAGTAATGGCAAACTACTGCGAGATAATCTTCTGCAGAGTCAGTCATGTCTCTATCGATCGTCTAAGCTTATGGCATTTAACTGACTGATCTGGATAAAAGAATTGAACAGCGGGACAGATTGGGTTCTATAGCCTTCGTTGTCAACCAGTCTATCGCAGAAAGTAATGAAAAGAGACATGATCGCCCAAGCGTGTATCACGTATGGCACTTAACTGACTGATCTGGATAAAAGAATTGAACAGCAGGACAGATTGGGTTCTATAGCCTTCGTTGTCAACCAGTCTATGGCAGAAAGTAATGGAAAGAGACATGATCGCCCAAGCGTGTATCACGTATGGCACTTAACTGACTGATCTGGATAAAAGAATTGAACAGCAGGACAGATTGGGTTCTATAGCCTTCGTTGTCAACCAGTCTACCGCAGAAAGTAATGAAAAGAGACATGATCGCCCAAGCGTGTATCACGTATGGCACTTAAGTGATTGATCTGGATAAAAGAATTGAACAGCAAGATAGACTGGGTTCTATAGCCTTCGTTGTCAACCAGTCTACCGCAGAAAGTAATGGAAAGAGACATGATCGCCCAAGCGTGTATCATGTATGGCACTTAACTGACTGATCTGGATAAAAGAATTGAATAGCAGGACAGATTGTGTTCGATAGCCTTCGTTGTCAACCAGTCTACCCCAGAAAGTAATGGAAAGAGACATGATCGCCCAAGTGTATATCACGTACGGTATTTAATTGATTTTCTATCAGTTTTCAGCAAAGAAAGAGAAATAAAAACAAACCAGCGTTTTCTTTTCCACCATATTTTGCGTAAGGATATTAGTTTCAACATTTCACCGACTGTTACGATTCCTTTTTTCTCTTTTTCTCTTTCCTTTTCTTTTTCACTCCTCCCCCATCTAACTGTCACTTCCTCTTTGCTTTTTTCTGAACACGCCTTCTCCTGTTACACCGTGCAATCCTCGTTCCGTCATCCATCAGATTAGGTCCTTCAGATATGTTATCCGTTGCTTTCCCCTGTCTCTAGCCTGTTAGTGTCAGGTTCTCCAACCCCTCCTTCCTCATTGCGTGTCCCAGGAACTTCAGCTGTCTCTTCCTGATGCTCAGTGTTAATTTCCTTTTTGTTTCCATCATTTCCAAGACCTCATCATTACTCACATGCTCGATCTATGATATTCGCAGCATCCTTCTGTAGAACCACATTTCAGTTGCTTCAAGTTTTTCCTTCATCTTTGATGATATTGTCCAGCATTCACTGCCATATTGAAGGACGGACAGCACGTAGCAATGCAGTACTCTCTTCCTTGTTTCTAGCGAAATTGTCCTGTCTCTTAATACCTTACTCAACTTCTGGAAGGCTTCCTTCGCCATGCAAATTCGCCTTCGGATCTCTGTGTCGCACTTTCGGTCTTCTGTTATAGCACTTCCCAGGTATTTAAATTTTTGTACCTGCTTGATTCTAGTATCCCCGACCTGTATTTGTCATATTGCTTTGCCCTTTTTACTGATGACCATGCATTCCGTTTTCGTGCAGCTTATTTCTAGTCCTTTCTTGTTACTTTCTTCAGCTACCTTCTGTAGGGGGTCTTGTAGTTTCCTTTTGTGTCTGCTATCAGTACTGTATCATCTGCGTACCTTAGGTTGTTTAAATAGTGGCCTCCGATTACGAATCCAGGCATAACTTCTAGGGTCATCAAAATATTCTCGCAGTACAAGTTGAACAGATCCGGTGAAAAGACACATCCTTGTCTTACGCCCTTTTCTATCTTTGTATATCTGCTGAATTCATTACCTGTCCGTATGCAAGCGGTTTGCTGCCAGTAAAGTTTGTTGATTACTCTCAAGTTTTTCCCAAATATGTCCTGGCTGCCGAGTTTTTCCATCTGTTCTTTGTGGCGTATTTTCTCAAACGCCTTCGCATAATCAATTAAGCACAGGTATAAGTCCTTCTTTATTTGTATTGCCCTTTCGGAGAGCATGCAAATCATAAATATGGCATTCCTTGTTCCCGTGTCTTTAACGAAACCACACTGTTCTTGTCCTATCTCTGGTCTGATTCTGCTTCTCGCTTTATTCATCAAGATTCGGACTATCATTTTTGTTATATGGCTCATTAAACTGATGGTTCTGTGTAGTTCGCACTCGTTTGCTCCTTGCTTCTTAGGTAGTGCTATGAAGATAGACTTGCTGAGGTCATCTAGTATAATTCCATTATTATAAATTGCATTTATTATTTCAGTAGTTTTTTCTTTACCAGATTCTTCCAGGGCTATCAGCAGCTCTATGACTATGCCGTCTGGTCCCGCTGCTTTGTTTCTATTCAGTTTGGCTACTGCAGATTCCAATTCAGACTTTAATATTTCCGGTCCGTCCTCATCTTTGCGTGTTATTGGTTGCTCTCTCTCATGTCGTTGAAAACATCTTTTATATATTCTTCCCATCGTTGCAGTATTTCCTCTTTCTCGAATAGGATTGTTCTATGACTCTGCCGTCTGGTTCAGCTGCTTTGATTCTATTCAGTTTGGCTAATGCAGATTCCACTTCACACTTAAATTTTTCCGGTTCGTCCTCATCTTTGCGTATTATTGGCTGCTCTCTCTCTTGTCGTAGAAAAGATCTTTTTACTTTTCTTATATTCATCAACAGGTTCTCCTCATTTTCTTTCTAATGCTTTTCAGTTTCTTTCTTTTCTCTTTCTTCTTCAATTCATCACTTTCTTTTGAATTGTGTATTGTGGTGCAGTGGATATTGACTCGGAACGACTCATCAGGGAGCCGAGTTCGAATTCCAGTTGAATTCCTTGCATTCACTTACGCACAAATATCCTTGGAAAAGGTATTAATCCGTCTCTTCCCTCTAATTATGGGTTAATTAACAGGACAGGTTGGGTTCTATAGTCTTGGTCGGCAAGCAGTCTACCGCAGAAAGCAATGGCAACCTACTGTGGAATAATTCTTCTACCCAGTCAGTAATGTCCCATTCCGGACATGATCGTCCAAAGCGTGTATCACGTATGGCACTTAACTGACTGACTGAATATAATAGTTGGAGGCATGATTAAGGTTTCTACTGGGCATAAAGCAGGGGATTGGTTTTCTATTGTTATGAAGTAATAAACTGATCCCCAACTAATTACTACTTAATAATATAATATATTTCTTCGCCCTTTATGTATGAATCAAATAACATGACAGATTGGGTTCTATAGCCTTGGATGGCAACCAGTCTATCGCATAAAGCAATGGCAACCTACTGCGGGATAATCATCTGCCCAGTCACTCTTTCGAGACATGATCGCCCAAAGCTTGTATCACGTATGGTACTTAACATTTTTTCTTGAATATTCGTTTTCGCTTTTTACTTTCTTTTCTTGCTCTTTTTTTTTTTTGTCTTAACATCATCTTCATAATTTTGTCATTTCATTTCTAACGTCTTAATTTTTTTGTCATCATTTTCTTCTCTTATTCATCACCTTAATCGCTTTTTTCTTTTCTTAAGTTCTCATCTTTTTCTTCTTTTTGATATCTTCATCTTCTTTCTTTAGTCTTCGTCATCTCCATAATAGTTTGTTAATTTTTCTCCGGATTTTTTCCGGATTTCACTTTCTTCTTCATTTTTTTGTTGTAATTATTTTCCTTCATTCTTTTTCGTCACTATCGTTATATTTTCATCGTCTTCCTGTAGTCCTCGTCATCTCCATAATTGTTTGTTAATTTTTCTTCGGATTTCACCTTCTTCATCTTTTTGTAATCATATTCCTTTGCTCTTTTTCGTCACTAAAATTATTATTTTTCTTTTTTCAACACTTTATTTTTTTTCTCTGTTTTCATCATCTTTTTCTTGTCATCGTTTTTTCTTCTTCTTCTTCATCAGCATAATCGATTTTTTCTTTTCTCAAGTTTTCACCTTCATTTTTTTTCTTCTTCTTCTACTCCTTCTTCTTCTTCTTCTTCTTCCATTTTTTGTCATCTTCTTCCTTTCTTTAAAATCTCCAGTCTTCATTTTCTTTTTCGTATTTTTCTTCTTCGTCTTCTTTTTTCTTCATCGTTCTACAATATTACTCTTCGTTTTTTCTCAATTCTTCAAATTTTTATTCTGATTTTCTTCAAGCTCATTCCGTCGTCGTTTTTTCTTGTTTTCTTCTTCATCCACATAATCCTTTTCTCTTTCATCTAGTCTTCTTCTTTTATTTTGTCATCGTTTTCATTTATTCATCATCATTGCCATAAACTTCTTTCTTTATTCTTCTTTAGCCATAAACTTCTTTCTTTATTCTTCTTTAGCCATAAACTTTTTCGTCTTTCTTCTTCTCCATTTCTCTCCTTATTTTTTCTTTTCTTCTTTTATTTTGTGTTCTTGCTTTCTTTTATACTTCATCACCATAATTCTTTTCTTTTTCCTCTAGACTTTTCTTTTCGAAATTATTTTCCTTCATTTATCTTCACGCTATTATTTTTATCTTCATTCTTCTTCTTCATTTTTCTTCTTTTTTCTTTTTTATTTCGTATTCATTTTTCTTAATAATTTTCCTTTATTCATCTTTATTACCATAAACCTTTTGTCTTTATTCTTCTTTCATCGCTATAATTTTTTCTTCATTCTTCTTTGCCATTCTTCACCTTATTCTTCATTTTCTTCTTCTTCTTTTATTTCATATTCCTGCTTCCTTTTATGCTTCTTCATCAACATAATGCTTTTTTCTTTCCTCTAGTCTTCTTTTTCTTTCGTAATTATTTTCTTTCATCCCTACTAAATTTTCTTCATTTTTCATGTCATCGCCATTAACTTTTATCTTCATTCTTTTATTTTCATTTCTTTTTCTTTATTCTTTATCGATATTCTTCATTCTTCTTCTCCGTTCTTCTTCTTTAATTTCGTATTCTTGCTTCTTTTTTATACTTCTTCATCAACATAATACTTTTTTCTTTCCTCTAGTCTTCTTCATTTTTCGTAATAATTTTCCTTTATTCATCTTCATCGCCAAAACTTTTTCTTTATTCTTCTTTTCATCGCCATAAATATTTTCTTCATTCTTCTTTGCCATTCTTCACCTTCTTCTTCTTCTTCTTCTTCTTCTTCTTCTTCTTCTTCTTCTTCTTCTTCTTCTTCTTCTTCAATTTCTTACTTATTTCGTCAGTTTTTCCTCTGCTCACTTCTTCTTCTCTCCTTCTTCCTCTTCTTCTTCTTCTTCTTCTTCTATTTCGTATTCTTGCTTCCTGCTATACTTCTTCATCAACATAAACCTTTTTCTCTCCTCTAGTCTTCATTTTCCTTAATCGCCATAAAATTTTCTTCATTTTTCATGTCATCGCCATTATCATTTTTCTTCATTATTTTTTCTTCATTTCTTTTTCTTCATTATTTTTCTCTATTTTTCCTTCTTCGTTCTTCTTCTTCTTTTATTTCGTGTTCTTGCTTCCTTTTATACTTCTTCATCAACATAATCCTTTTTTCTTTCCTCTAGTCTTCTTCATTTTTCATAATCATTTTCTTTTATTCATCTTCATCGCTATAAACTTTTTCTTTATTTTCTTTTCATCGCCATGAATTTTTTCTTCATTCTTCTTTGCCATTCTTCACCTTATTCTTCATTTTCTTCTTCTTCTTCTTCTTCTGCTTCATATCCTTCTTCTTTTATTTCGTGTTCATGCTTCCTTTTATACTTCTTCATCAACATATGTTTTTTCTTTCCTCTAGTCTTCTTATTTTCGTAATCATTTTCCTTCATCGCTATAAAATTTTCTTCATTTTTCATGTCATCGCCATTAACGTTTTTCTTTATTCTTTTTTTCATTCCTTTTTCTTCTTCTTCTTTTATTTCGTATTCTTGCTTTCTTTTATACGTCTTCATCATCATAATCCTTTTCTCTTTCCTCTAGTCTTCTTTTTCTTCTTTTTGTAATCATTTTCCTGTTTTCATCTTCATCGCCATAAAGTTTTTCTTTCTTCATTCTTCTTTATTTTTTTTATTTTTTCGTTTTCTTCATTTTCTTCACGTTGTTTTTCTTTGTTTTGAACAGTAGGACAGCTGCTTCGTTTATTCGTTCAACTTCTTCATCATCACAGTAATCGTTGTTTTTTTCTTCATTCATCAAATCTTTCTTAATTTTCTCATTTTTTCCACGTTGTTTTTTATTCTTCACTCTCTTTACCATGATGTTAATCCGCAATCTTCACATTCATTTTTTTTCCTCCTTCACCTTCTCTTTCTTCTCTTTTATTGTCATTCTCCTTCCTCCTTTTTTTTCACTATAAGCATTTTTTAAAATTTTCTCCATTCTTCACCGTCTCTTTCTTTTTTTCTTCTTTTCGTTATCGTTCTTTAGTATTATTTTTTATCACTAACACCGAATATCTTTTCTCCATTTTAATCTTCTTCTTCTTTTCCTTCTTCTATATTTTCATCAGCAGTTACTTTTTTTTCTTCTTCATCACATAATTATAATCTGCAGTTTTCGTATTCTTTTTTCTTTTATTTATGTATTCAAATGCAATGTAAAGTGTTATGGCCCGATTTAAGCCAAAATCTTAGAACTACATTAATAAAAAATTATCCAAATGTTGGAGAATTTTTGTCTTTATTTTCAACTGAAATTAAAGCCAAAATACGACGTTTAGAACGGCTCATCTCATGATTAAACATAATAGACATTCATTTTCTCTTATATTTAACAGTATATGTTTAGAAAATTATTTGCTGCCTCGATACACTAAATATGTATATAAAATATATATATTTAACAACAAAAAATATAGATGGAAGGTTGTAAAAGATACGCATGAAAGGCACTAAGCAACAAAAAGTGCTCAATACTATCCTGAGCAAATACACACACACACACACACACACACACACACATATATATATATATATATATATATATATATATATATTTATATATATGCGTGGATGTTGTCTGTCGACTGTCTTTAAACAGGAAAGAGACTGTCGCTGCTGAGATATCCTAAGTACTGAGCAGCTTAACCTATAAATATAGCATATATTAAAACTGCATTTTACTGTCTCTCTCCCCTCTTATATATATATATATATATATATATATATATGTTTGTATATGTATATATATATGTGCCTCTGTGTGTGTGTGTGTGTGTGTGTGTGTGTGTGTGTGTGTATGTGTGTGAAAATTAAGACAGACAGCGGGAGTATGGGCTTTATTTCAGGTGAATCATCCTCAGCTTCATTCTGAGGATGGTTCGCCTGAAATAGGCCTATCCTTCCGCTTAAACATGGAATAACGTGTCTGTCTTAATTTTTACATGTATTTGCTCTATATGTATTTATATAGATATATATATAGAGAGAGACAGAGCTCTCCTAGAGAGTTATCCTAACACTTTATGTACAGGACAACTCCTTTGGATTCTTCTATATCTACACCGCATATATATATATATATATATATATATATATATATATATATGTGTGTGTGTGTGTGTGTGTGTGTGTGCGCACGCGCGTATGTATTTAAGTTTAATTAAAAAAGAATCGACAAACCTTTTATGCTTTCAATTTTTAGATTTAATAATCTTTGTTAAAGTACTTTCGTTTATCGCAGTCATTATCAAGAATCGTGACTATGGGGAAGTTAGAATTCCTTCGTTTACACATTGTATTCTTTAGACAGATGGGCGTTTTATAATTGTGTAGAGTGACGTCATCTGTAACGGCCATTAGGAAGGAGTCCGCACAAATTTATGAGATTTTTAATATATTTTATTTTATTTTTTCTGTTATTAATACGATTATAATATATGCGGGCATAGATAATTTCATATACATTTGAAGTTATCCTATCTGTGCTGAATGATATTTTATTTAATGTGGATTCTTTACTTTGTATAATAATTGCTTCTCTTTGTTTTTAAGTCTTTGAACGCAGGAGCATATTTAGTTTTTATCGACTTATGTTGACAGTTATATTGTGGTCGTTTAAGATGTGCTGGTCGGTGTGTGCAAGAGTCGCACTGTGTTTCGACAGATGACAGGTCAATTTTCGAGAGGGTGTTTTCCAGAGGTTATGATTATTCACACACACACACACACACACACACACACACACACACACACACACACACACACAATGGTTTAAGCTAACCGATATATCGATATATATTCCACAGTTTAATATTTAGTTTTTAAAAACTTTTCAATACAGAAGTAGAGCATTTACAGATTTATTGTTATAATAATAGCCTAGTGCAACTCAAAAGCTATTAAATTTCAAAGTTTAATGCACCGTCATCAGAGAGTGAAATTTACGGGGTCACACACACACACACACACACACACAGATGTAATTATATATATATATATATAATTGCGGCCCTAATATAAGGAACGGAAACAACAAAGACATAAATATATGTATTACTTAAAAAGTATATGCATGATTAGCTATGAAATTTTTACTGAATAAAGATTAGGGTGTAATGCATAAATATTACAAAAATTTACAAAATAGTTTTTTTTTTAAATAAAGATTAAATGGAACAAAGAAAATAAGCTACTGGACAAAAGTTAAGGAACGATGTTAATAATTTGCATAAACTTTTAATTTACATTGTTAAAAAACATGATGGAGCTTTTCAACAATAAGTAAAAGTTTATTTATCATTCGGACTTTATTTTTAAGCAGTATGGCAAATTCTACACGCAAAACTCTCTCTTTTGAAGAGAAAAACTCATTATAGCTATCAAGAAAAAAGTAATTTTCAGCAGTTTCTGATATTGTTCATATGTCTAAAGGTGTCGTTCATCGTTTAATTAACAGGTATAAAATCGATAAAACGTTAAGTGCAAAACCAAAAACCGGCGGACCTCGAAAAACATCGCAAAGACAAAATCAAAGAATTGTTACAATATCTACAAATCCGTTTTGAAACTGCCACATCAATTGCCCGTAAATTTACTGAAGACATATATATAATAAGATATCAAGGAAAACGGTTGCTCGCAGGTTAAAAAATGTGGGATTGCATGCCGTATTCCAGCTTCGATGTCTCTCATTTCAAAGCGAAACCGAAAGGCACGCCTAGAGTATGCGAGAGAACATGTTGTTTGGACTGAGGCACAATGGGATACAGTTCATTTCAGTGACGAGTCCAAGTTTACTATATTTAATTCTGAGGGCAAAACTTACGTCCGCCGTAGAACAGTTGAAAGTCTATCTTCTCAATGTGTTAAGAAAACCGTTTAGTTTGATGGCGGTAGTTCGATGGTATGGGGAATGATTTCATCTGCAGGATTTGGCCTTATCATCCGCGTACATAGCAATATCAATGCTGAGATTTACAAAAGGCTTCTTCAGCAGCATGTGGTACCAAGATTACACCATAATCTTTATAAATCTTCTATTTTCATGCAGGATAATGCACCTTGCCACAAGGCTCAGTAGGTTATGGGTTTATTTGAAGAAGATGGAATCGCCCTAATGAAGTGGCCAGCCCAGAGCCCTGACCTGAATCCAATAGAAAATGTTTCGAAGATAATTGGAGAAAGGGCTCAGAAAAGAAACCCAAAAAACCAGAATCACCTATGGGAGTTATTGAAAGACGAATGGGAGGAAATTACTGCTGATTTTTGCAAGAGATTAATTAAATCATTTGGTCGACGCTGCAGAGAAGTCATTGAAAATAGAGGTATTTTTACCAAATATTAAATTTTGTTGATATTTTGTTCACAAGTATTAAAAAGATCGTTCCTTAACTTTTGTCCAGTAGCTTATTTCCTTTGTTCCATTTAATCTGTATTTTAAAAAAAACTATTATGTCAATTTTTGTAAATTTGTATAATATTTATGCATAACACCCTAATCTTTATTCGGTAAAAATTTTATTGCTAATCATGCATTACTTTTTAAGTAATACACATATTTATGTCTTTGCTGTTTCCGTTCCTTATATTATGGCCGCTACTGATAAGGAATTTTGAAAAACAAAACAAGGTCACTAATAAAGAATGCAACTGCAGGGAGAAAAATAAATGCCCACTTCAGGACTTTGTAAGACAAAAGAAGTCAATTACAAAGCAAATGTACATGGCTTAAATGGTCAAAACAAAACATAATTGTGATCAACCAAAGATACTTTTAAGACCAGGTGGTTCAATTACAGATCTACATTTAAAATAGAAAACTTACAAAACTGTACAAAATTGGAAAGCCATTTGTGGAAATTGAAATTAAAATATGAAAAGACCCAGACATAACATGGAGTATAGTGAAAACATCCAAGCCTTACAATGGTGGCAAAATATGTAGACTGTTCCAGAAAGAAAAGTTAGCGATTTTGTTATTCCCAAACAAAAGTGAATTATTGAATGAAAGAACGGAAATTATGACTAAGTGTAACCATACAATAAATTAGCTATTAGGTTCATACAACCATGGATGAAAACATTATAATTTCTTCTAATTTTAAAAATTGCGCGTTCAAATATTCCCCGTTATTTGAGAGTTAATAAAAATCCCCATGACGTGAGCGTTCTTAAAAAACCGTCAAAAAAAAAAAAAAAAAGAACGGTGAAATCAGTTATTGCGTATCGTCTGAAAACACCACATAGTAGAAACCTAGGTCGCGTAATAACTCGTTTACAAATAAAGAATATATATATATGTAACACTATTTTTGCTTTGTTTAATTCTATTTCTTTTTTTTGTGGTTTGTTTGTATATAAAGATTTTTCCGCAACTTATTCCGGGGTCATGCAATTTATTGTTGGTGACGCTAGCAAGATTTCAATGTGACTTTCTTGCGATCAAAATGCACAGCGTGGGCGAGGAAGAACACTGTTGTAATAGATGACTTGAAGACCATCTACTGTGTGAAGCCATCACGACTAGCGACCGTCGTCACACACACACACACACACACACACACACACAGATATATATATATATATATATATATATATATATATATATATATATATCGAATAAAGAAATAGGGTTGTTCCAACGAGAGAAATTAGTATAGAATAAAAAGTTTGAGAAGCCTTGAACGTTTTCTTTAAAGTGTATATTTATTGTTTTTGTAATCATACATGTTATGAAACATTAATTGCCCATTTGGACAATTAATGTTTCATAACATGTATAATTACAAAAATAATAAATATACACTTTAAAGAAAACGTTCACGGCTTCTTACTTGTTATTCTCTCTCTCTCCCTCTCTCCCCCCCCTCCCCCCCCCCTCTCTCTCTCTCTATATATATATATATATGTATAATTCGATTGAGTACCTCTAGCCTTGACTGGGCAATAAAACCATAAAATTTTAAGCAAAAAACAAGCAAATAATACGAAACACATGATAGATCTATTAAGATTTTAATGTCCATTAAATGTCCTCTTTCTCTAAATGTGAAAGAAAACAAAGAAAATTACCTTTTTACCTTCTGTGGAAGAAGGCTTACAACCATATTAAATTTAAACACCGGTTCTAGTAAGATTTCAAGATTTAATCAACAACGATCCTGGTGAGTACCTAGACGGGTGACAGCTTGGGAATACCAGGTTCTGGAAGCAAAGATGTGCTTGTAGTGGAATGTATTTCCAATTCCACTCGTTTTCGATATATTCAGTTACGCGTAAATACACCTTGGAAAGCTATGACTCTATGTCAGCGATGTATAACTTGTATCCGTAAATAATCACCATATTAAAAATTATCAATCAATCGATCTTTCGTAAATTTAATCATTTTTACCAGACATTTAGCTCAATGGTATACAACGTCAGAAAAGAATTCTTTAGAAAGAAATAAACTAGAAAGAGCAGCCAAGGATTGCAAACCTCCGACAATGTGATACCGAAATTATCTCAGCGGTTTAGCAAGAAACATTCTTACCAGACGTTTTGCACGTTTCCATAGATGGTTACAAAAAATTCTTTAGAAAGAAATAAACTAGAAAGAGTATTCAAAGACCGCAAACCTCCGCCAATATAATACCGAAATTTTCTCAGCGGTTTAGCAAGAGATGTTTAATAAAATCAGAAAGAATAACTGCAATGAACTTTACCGCTCTCAAAATTAAATGCAAATTCAAAATAAAACAGGGGAGCTTATCCATTCTTTTCCAGTTTATAGTGTGAGTCCGTTCTAGTGAAGGGTAGTTGTATATTGTTTCAGATTAACGGAAGTTGGCCTTGCTGTAGATAGCCCACTATAAGTCACAAAATGATTATAAATCAAGAAAAGCAAATTGAATTGAAAAATAACATTTTATATATACACATGTCAATTACGGTTTTTAAAATTACAGTAATACTTAAGTATAAGTCCAACGGACGTTAAAATGTTCATGGCAATAAAATGCTGAAAAGAGAATTAATGCTTAGGAATGTGGGAGCGTTGTAAGTAAGGAATGTCTTTGATGTATTCGCTCCTTAGGTCAGTAAGTAGTTTTGAGACAGCGAAAGATAAGATGAGAGGGAATGGGAGGCTAGGATAGTAAGCCACTTGACTTAGGTCAAGGGGATACTAATTGCACTCCTCCTCTCTCGAGTCAGTCCATGTGTGTCGGCCTGCGTCGGTCTGTCTGGCGATGCTTTCTGTCTCGGCTTTTTATTTCGACTTTTGGGATCGCAGGTGATCATTTCGGAATTCATATCCGTATTTGCATCTGGGTTTCCCATTGGCCAATAAATAAAATTCACGTAGGCTCGCGAACTTGAAATTTAATATTTAATTAATTTTTAGTTTTCAACCGGAACATCTGCGCGAAGCCAGCTGCGCACCGACGACTTTTGGTCATTTGCTTTTTGGTTGTGAGGGTGCAAACATCCGGTCTCTCTCTATGCTCGGTCGGTATCACCACAAGATAATTCAGTATTGAAAATGATGTAGAGGTGGTAATTTAGTATTTAGCATTTGAAAGGTAAAAATTAAGTTTTATTAATAAAAAGAGAAAACATAGTCCAGAATTGGATTGAACCGAAAATCTAATCAGTTTGTTCCAGGCATGAGGCCAATCATCCCTGAAAGTTTCATCCGAATCCATCCGTCTTGAGATATCTTGACCAAGGAGGGATAGTCAAATAATAAAAGGCGAAGGTAGTTTATTCAATCACGTTTGTCTGTCTGTCTGTCTGTCTGTCCGTGGTCAGTTAAGTGCCATACGTGAAACACGCTTTGGGCGATCATGTCACTTTCGAGACATGACTGACTGGGCAGAAGTTTATCCCGCAGTAGGTTGACGTTATTTTCTGCTGTAGACTGGTTGCTATCTAAGGCTATAGAACCCAATCTGCCCTATTATTTAACCCATAGCTAGATGGGGAAGAAATGTATTGTATTATTAAGTAGTAAATAATGGGTGATCAGTTTATTACTTCAAAACAATAAAAAGCCCATCCCCCACTTTATGCTCGGTAGGAGCCTTAATCATGTCTCCAACTATTATATTCAGTCAGTCAGTTCAGTGCCATACGTGAAACACGCTTAGGCGATCATATCTCGAAAGAGACATGACTGACTGGGCAGAAGATTATCCCGCAGTAGGTTGCCATTGCTTTCTGCGGTAGACTGGTGGCCGACCAAGGCTATAGAACCCAATATGTCCTGTTATTTAACCCATAACTGGAAGGAAGAGACGGATTAATATCTTTCCCAAGGATATTTGCGCGTAAGGGAACACAATGGATTCAACTGGAATTCGAACTCGGCTCCCCGGTTTCTCGTTCCGAGCCGATATCCACTGTACCACAACGTGTTTAATTCGTGAAGGACTTCACCAATAAAACATTGAAAAGAATACCAAAGACATTCTTCTTCTTTATAACTATTCAGAATGTTATCGAAAAGAGCAATACAAATGCAGAAGAACGTGTAGCGGGGTTCATAGAGTACGCAAAGACGTTCGACAAATCCGACACGAAGACTTGTAATAAATTTTCGGCAACATTGACATACTCGAGAAAGGCATTAGAATAATATGAGCCTGTACTAGCAGCAAACCGCTTGCATAGGGCCAGGTAATGAGTTCACCGGGATAGACAAAAATAGAAACGGGTGTAAGACAAGGATGTGTTTTGTCAACAGATCTACTCTACCTACTCAGCGATGCGATCCTTTAAGAACTAAACTTCTGCCGGAATTTGTCATTGGAGTCACAATCTTAATAAAAGATACGAAGATAATACAGGGTTATTATCAAACACGGAAAGGAAACTGCAAGATCCTACAGTGGAAGAAAAGAAAACGAAAATAAAGGACTAAATATAAACTACAAGAAAACTGAACGCATGGTCATGAGTAAAAGGAGAGCCTAAAATGCCAACTACAGGCCAAGGATACTAAAACCAAACAAGAGACGGAAAAAAAACTGCAAGACATTCTTTAGTGGTATCTAAAAAAAACGGAAAGAAAGGACTAAATATAAACTACAAGAAACCTGAACGCATGGTCATGAGTAAAAGGAGAGCCTAAAATGCCAACTACAGGCCAAGGATACTAAAACCAAACAAGAGACGGAAAAGAAACTGCAAGACATTCTATAGTGGTATCTAAAAAAAACGGAAAGAAAGGACTAAATATAAACTACAAGAAAACTGAACGCATGGTCATGAGTAAAAGGAGAGCCTAAAATGCCAACTACAGGCTAAGGATACTAAAACCAAACAAGACACGGAAAAGAAACTGCAAGACATTCTATAGTGGTATCTAAAAAAAGGAAAAGAAGGGACTAAATATAAACTACAAGAAAACTGAACGCATGGTCATGAGTAAAAGGAGAGCCTAAAATGCCAACTACAGGCCAAGGATACTAAAACCAAACAAGAGACGGAAAAGAAACTGCAAGACATTCTATAGTGGTATCTAAAAAAACGAAAAGAAAGGACTAAATATAAACTACAAGAAAACTGAACGCATGATCATGAGTAAAAGGAGAGCCTAAAATGCCAACTATAGACTAAGGATACTAAAACCAAACAAGAGACGGAATAGAAACTGCAAGACATTCTATAGTGGTATCTAAAAAAAGGAAAAGAAAGGACTAAATATAAACTACAAGAAAACTGAACGCATGGTCATGAGTAAAAGGAGAGCCTAAAATACCAACTACAGGCTAAGGATACTAAAACCAAACAAGACACGGAAAAGAAACTGCAAGACATTCTATAGTGGTATCTAAAAAAACGAAAAGAAAGGACTAATTATAAACTACAAGAAAACTGAATGCATGATCATCAAAAAAAGAGAAGCCCGAAATGCCAACTACAAGTTAGGCATACTAGAATCAATCAGATACAGAAATTTAAATACTTGTGAAGTGTTCTAACTGAGGATGGGAAGTGCGACACTGAGATACAAAAGAGTATTGGAATTCCAAAATGCGAGTAGAGTATTCAGAGACCGGACAATTTCTTTAATAAAAAAAGATAAAGTACTGAGTTTTTATGTGACTGAGAGTATAGCCCGGCGTTGCTCGGGTGTAATGAAAGCTTTAAAACTAATCCATGGTCCCGCAACTCAGACTCTTTGGACGTTGGCAGGAAAGACTAAAAATCAGTAGTTGTTTCCAATGAAAGCGAAACCGTAGACTGAAAGAAAAATAAATGGATGTAATTCAAATTTTGATTTTCTGGTATGGAAATTAAATAAGATTTTTCGTCGTAAACTGAATTTTCAAGGCTAAATAAGTCCTCTGAGTAAATGGTATC
>JBBBDQ010001697.1:2452500-2455000 GCA_037127315.1 Ascarosepion bandense
TTAAAAACAGAAGACTCCTCCTGGCTAAAGCTTATCACATACCATCCAAAAACACCCACACTATACGGTCTCCCAAAAACACATAAACCAAATAAACCAATGAGGCCTATCATATCCGGAATAGGCAGCGTCTCACATAAAATAACTGGCAAATTAAGCAAACTCTTAACATCATTTCTCGGCATAATAAGTCCATCACATATAAAAAAAAACAAAAAAAAACACTGGTGAACTTTTGAACAAACTAAAAAACATAGACATAAAAACAAACACATGCCAAGTCTAGACATAAAATCCTTATACACAAATGTTCCTATAGATAAATGCTTAAATCAATTAAAAACACACTTAACAAAAACAAAAATAAAATTACCTCTACCTACACAGAAAATCATAAGTCTATGCTATCTAATTACTAAGCAATGTTTTTTTCACTTTTAATGACCATTTCTAAAGACAAAAATTTGGTTTACTAATGAGATCGCCTCTCAGAAGCGTCCTCGCTTGTTTATTTTTAGAATTTAGGAAAGAGATTTTCACAAATATATATATTTATTAAGCGTGACTCTTCACAAAGCGTTCTTTCGGTGACTGGCGTGTGCATACACTGCTTATGTACAACACGTGAATGTGTCTAGCCACACTGATGAGCTGTGATAGAGCGAAACAGGCTTGTATGTCGATGACTAATTGTTGTGGAGGAATATCCTGTCTTACCCAGGAATGGGCATGGCCCGGGTTATAAAAGACCGGGATTAGAACGATCTACAGATTGATCGAGAGTGTTCGTGACTATACGAGACTCTTCGTCATTACACGGGAGTGATCGGGAGTCTTCGTCATTATACTAGAGAAGTAGAGAGCCATCGGCCGTAGACGAGAGTTAGACGTCACTAGAGGAAGCCTTCATCTCAAGACGGACGCATACGTCCTATACAGAGATATTGCATTCTTGATTGTTATTCGTGTTAGCTGTTCGTTGGTGTACTTGTATTTGGTTTATTGTACTGAGGTATAATAAATCTTTATTTATATATCCTCGGTGTTAAGTGTTATTTGTTGCACTATTCTTTCTCTGTTTATCCCCTCCCGGGATACAACAGAATATATATTATTTAACTTTGTAAATTGTTTTAAATTTGGTTGAGAACAGAATTAGTGGGGAAGCTTAAAAGTTGCGTGGATTCACTAAATATCGGAATTAATTCTGTTGGTTTAAGTTTCTTCAGGTGATCATGACATACTAAAATCAGTGAGAGGAAATTATGTTGAGAATATTTATAATAAGATGGGTGAAAAAAGAAATTACTTTATCAGATCTGACAACAAAAAACCGTCTGTGCTTATAGATAGATAGATAGATAGATAGATAGATAGATATGAAAAGAGTGAGAGAATGAGATAGATAGATAGATAGATAGATAGATAGATATGAAAAGAGTGAGAGAATGAGATAGATAGATGGATAGATATGAAAAGAGTGAGAGAATGAGATAGATAGATAGATAGATAGATATATAGATATGAAAAGAGCGAGAGAATGAGATAGATAGATAGATAGATAGATAGATAGATAGATAGATAGATATGAAAAGAGTGAGAGAATGAGATAGATAGATAGATAGATAGATAGATAAAAATCCTCAATACCTCCTTTAATTCATGGATTTGATGTTCTCACGTCATCTGCGGAGAAAGCTGAGTGCTTTGCCCGCAGATTCTCATCCAACTCCACACTCGACTCGTCCGGAGTGCACCCACCCGACTTCCCTATTAGAACTGAGGCCAAACTGCATGACGTATATATTACCCCGACAATAGTATCCAGAGTAATTTCAAAACTCGACCCCCATAAGGCGTGTGGTGACGATGGAATCCCGGTGATAGTCCTTAAGAGGTGTGCCCCTGAACTTTCCCCTGTCCTCTCTAAACTGTTTAACTACTGCCTTTCTGCTTCCTGCTTTCCTGCATGCTGGAAATTCTCCTCAGTCGTTCCTGTCTTTAAGAACTGTGGTGAACCCTCGGACCCATCCAACTATCGCCCTATCAGTCTTCTACCAATATTCGGGAAAATGTTCGAGGCTATAATAAATGCTGAAATAGTTCATCATCTCACCGCCCACAAACTGTTCTCCGACAGGCAATATGGATTCCGATTTGACAGGTCCACAGCCGACCTGCTAACTACTGTAACGGAGTACATGCTACAGGCCCTTGATGAGTCTGACGAGGCTCGCGCGGTTGCTCTGGACATCTCCAAGGCTTTCGACAGGGTTTGGCACCCTGGCCTCCTATGCAAACTACGCGGTTATGGTATTACCGGTCGCCTGCTTGACCTAATCCAATCTTTCTTAAATAACCGCAAAATGAAGGTCGTTCTGAATGGGCGTGCCTCTTCGTCCTACAGCACGAATGCTGGTGTCCCACAAGGCTCTATCCTGGGCCCAACGCTCTTCCTTATTTTCATCAACGACCTCCCAGATGAGATCGTCCCAAGTAG